>JAVJGG010000090.1:22291706-22303113 GCA_035590195.1 Aviceda cuculoides | reverse complement strand
TGAGCAAAGTTCACCCAAAGGACCTGATGTTGCATGTCAGTACCCCAGAACTGGGCACGTGTGATATAAACCAGAAGTAGGGCATTAGCTCAACAGAACCCCCATTATTTTACCTCCTTGCTTCACTGGATTCAATGCAGAGACCAACCATTCTTGTTGCTATGGTTCCAGTTCCCTATGCCTGTAATCACAGAGCCTGGCTGTGGCATCTCCACTCCACCCTCTGTGTTACTTTTCGGAGTCAGCACACCAAGCTCCCCTGGTGTTGCTAACATCTAAAGTTGCACGTGATGTTGCTTAGGGAACTACCATGGAACCGATTCTTTATGTGTCCGCTGCATTCTACCCTGGAGGTTCACCTTCCCTTGAGGGGAGGGAGGGTGTCATATTGATAACTCACTTCAAGCAACCATTCCACACTCACCCCCACCCTGTGGGCTGAGGTAAAGACAGTTTAATAGGGAAAGCAAAACAAAGAATTAATTCACTGCTTTCCATTGGCACACAGGCGTTCAGCCATCTCCAAGAGACCAGGGCTCCATCATGCGTAATGGTTACTTGGGAAGACAAATACCACCACTCCAAATGTCCCCGCAGTTTATATACTGAGGATGACATTCTGTAGTATGAATATCTCTTTGCCTTGTTCGGGTCAGCTGCCCTCGCTACACTCCCTCCCAGCTTCTTGTACATCGGCTTGCTGGCAGAGCATGGGAAATTGAACAATCCTTAACTTAGGATAAGCGCTACTTAGCTACTGTTCACACAACCCCTTCGTTGGGACACGAACTCAGTGAGTTACAAGCTAAGTTTTCACGCAAGCCAGGCAAAACCGAAACTGAGTATTTGTGGAGAGTTTCTTTAATGGCTGGGGGATCAGATACTGTTGAGTGATGATGAAGCGAGAAGTTACTGGGGACCGGGATTGTTTCTGAGTGCCGGACCGGCAGGTGATCAGTCGATAACGTCCCGAGTAGCCTACTGGGCTGGGGGTGCGGATCCCAAGGAGAGAGGAGAATCTGTTACTATCCGGGTAAAGGGACTGTTGGAGTTAACAGAGGGAGAGCAGAAAGCTGCCTGTGTTCAGGCCATGTATGATAGAGGGCAGCAAGGGATACTGATGACTGTACCAGTGGACCCCCGCCACCTTAGACACCTTATTAAAGGTCTGCTGGATGCTTTAAAGATACACATCCAGTCCCTCCGAGAAAGAATCCAGGGGGCCATCGAGCACAACCAGCAGAACCCCCAGAGGCCGCCCGCACAGGTGATGACTTGGGCAGAAGTACAGCACAGCATAGTAGTTCACGGGCATGAGATGGGATGGGCAGAGCCGAGCAGTGTCACGGAGGACAGCAGGAAGGTCCAGCCAGCCAGTTGTAAAACCTGCCCCGAGCAATCTCGATCTCGCAGTCGGTTGGATCGGAACTGCAATCCCAGAAGGAACGATCTCTGGCAGAAGGCACTGGCACTGAGGGTACTCCAAGTCATGCTGCATGGGGAGTCCACTGACAACATACAGAATCCGGTGGAATTGCTGGAGGGGAAAGCTAGAGACTAAAGGGAAGCACCAGCAACCCCGCCCACTCAGGAAGAGAAACAGAACCCTTTTCGGGGCACCATGAGAGGAACTGGAAGGGCTAAAAAACTGGAAGCTGCCGTTTGGGGTTCAGGCCGCCCAATCTGCATGGTGAATATCTGCCAATGGTCTGCTGATAAAGAGCCTTATAGACACATTCCCCCACTAGTGCCCACAATGCTTTCTCCAAGCTCCTTGATGCTGTGGAAGTACCATCAGGTGTTCATATATATCAGTATATAGATGATATCCTAGTTGGTGGGGATAACAAGGAACAGGCAGGGCAAGTGGCTGAGGCCATCTGGAATCTGTTAGTCAAGAATGGGCTAGACATCCCATCTTCTAAATGTCAAGGTCCTAGACAAGAAATTAAATTTCTGGGGGCATGGCGGATAGCTGAAGCCGTTGTGGTACCTGACGACACTTTATCAGCTGTTGGAAAGGGACAGACTCCAGGCAATAACACGGAATTACAACAGCTGTTAGGTGCTTTGGGCTACTGGAGAAAACATATACCAAGGTTTTCAGTGATTGCCTGGCCTCTCTATGACTTGCTCCGAAAGAATAGGAAATGGGATTGGACTTTGCAACATACGGAAGCCCTTACCACTCCGAAAGATGAGCTTAAGACTTATCAGAGTCACCAGTTCCCACTGGAGACATACGTGGGCCAACCTGTCATGGTGAAACTGCCCTCCATTGATACTGTTCCTATGACCTTTAGCAAAACCGAGAGGCTTGTATGCCTGGGAAGCCTTAGATGGGAGCGGAAAGACTCACCGTATCAGCGCCTGGTGTATAATCCCGGACTTCTGACCCTGTGGCCTGGTTTAAGACTGAGGCCTAGTTTGTGCTTTCTTACAGGACAGTGAAGAAATGAGCTATTCTAGTGCTTCTACTGGCAGTGGTGACAGTGGCAGGCATGGATGGTGAAGATCTGGATGATAATGTCGTGGCAAAAATGATGGACATCAATATGTCGTGGCAAAAATGATGGACATCAATATATCATGAGTCCTTGAGCTCGCATGGGAGCAATGTAACAATTATAGTTGGAGGTTCAGATTGGAGGGAGGAGGGGGTTATACTCATGTTGTTTATAGTTGATCACCAGGTGCAGTAGGTGCTAGTTCAGTATGTAACACCAGATGTGACTATATCCTCCAACTAACCCGTGGGATCACAGGGTGGAGCTGGAATGGTACTACGCTATGCCCTGAAATTCCATGAGGGCGACTGTGTGTGGTACCAAAGGGGAACACCGATAGGGCACTCTAGAACTGAGCTTATAACTATCAACCTTAGCCAACGTTACATCTGATAATTTGGGGACTCTTAAACAATCAGTTATAACATACCAGTAAAATGACTATCAAAAATTGGTCTGTATTGGATTAGATGCTAATGAAACAGAAGGGTGTATGTGAAGTTTTGAACGTGTTGCTGGATGACTGCTGTGTCTACTCCAAATGTGTCAGTGTAGCTTGAAGATCAAATCAACAAAAGAAAATGGCAAGAGACCTAGAGGCAATAGCTTCTGCACCAGGGACTAACTGGCTGGGGAAAAGTTTTGATATGTTTGGATTTTCTTTCACAGGGTGGATGACCAGCCTTCTCTCATCTTTAATAATGCTTGTAGTTATGATTACTGTAATCTGTATTGCAATAAGTTCTATCAGACACTTGGTAGTGAAGCCTGTACTAATGGTTAAGTAGACTCCCTTAAAACCTGTTGTTCATGCACTGGATATTCCTGTGTCAGATATTCCACTTCAATTCTAGACCAGAATGAAATGATGACCCATCATGGACGCCAAATTCATCAGACTACACTCCCTTTTAACTTTGGAGGCAAGAGGTGACTGTACCACCACTCCAAGGAAACCAGTTGAGTCATGACGGTGGTCATGGTGTGGATTGTGAGGCAGTACATGCCCTCCAGCAGGAAACAAAACTTCTCCAGCCAGGGAGAAGAGAAAAAAAAACCCTAAACCCTAGAGGCCACAGGTTGAAATTTGAACAGACCAGTCGAGACATGCCAGGTACACTGAGGTGACCTTCTTGGCCAACAGGGACTAAGTGACCACAGATCCGATTCGACAAGGGTATAAATGGGTTCCCGCTGGAGGACGTGTTGGAATCAGCCCTCCTTGGAGCAGTGGGTCTGCAGTCAGGGACTCCCCCTTGGGTCGAGGCACTTCCTGAGGTAACTCCTGAAGGAAGAGAGCCCTCATCTTTTAGGTGAGTGATATGTGCATTTTGAGTCATCGCTTTTAAATCTCAAGGATTCTTAAGTCAGCTGTTTAGTACTAATTCCCCTTACATCATTGAGCCTGTGGTTTACTAATGTTGTTGGAGTTCTAACTAACTAACTTTTTACTGAAGAATTGTCCTGGGTTCAGCTGGGATAGAGTTAATTTTTACAGGAACCTGGGAGGTGGGGGGACACAGCCAGGGCAGCTGACCTGAGCTAGCTGAGGAGCTATTCCATACCACGTGACATCATGCTCAGTATATATATGGGGAGCGGGCTCAGGGGAGGTCTCTCGACTGTCAGTGGGGGAAGTGGCGGAGCATCGGGTTCCGGGTGGTGAGCGGTTGCACTGTGCGTCGCTCCTTTTGTATATTCTTTTATTAGTACCGTTGTTGCTGTTGTAACTTCTCTGTGTTGTCCCAGTAAACTGCCTTTATTCTCAACCCTTGAGGTTCCAGGTTTTTTTTTTCTTTTCTCTCCTCTGACTCTCCTCCCCAACCCACCGGACGGGGGTGGCAGGAGGAGTGAGCGAGCGGCTGCATGGTCCTTTGTTACCGGCTGGGCTGAAACCACGATAGCTCTTAATGTTGATATAAATAACTGTGCTTTGATGTTTTGGGATATGTGCATGTGGCTAATATAGTCATACAGGCCAAGCCAATTCCAGGAGTTGTCAAATTAAAACCCTATTGCCTATATCACCTATTGCTCTAATCTCCTCAGATCACATAGCAGTTCAGCCAGTCCTGTTTTTCAGCCTTCCAATTTCCTACAACACCATAACACAGTTGTGATGCATTTACGCTGCAGAAACACCTGCCAGAGAAAAGATTAATTAGCAATAGCTCTTACAGTAAGCAAAGATATACAACAGAACTCTAGCAGGAAGACCAGGGTTTTGCCATTAAATGAGCATTTTTATAAGAGTCCCTCAGAACTATGCTGCTGTGCTTGACTGTGTTCGGAGCAGGAAGCATCACTGTCTCCTCTCTTTGAAATGGTATGTTGTTGTCCAATGCAGCCTAGAATCAAGGACAACCGTGGTCACCAGTAACTCCTGGCATCCATGCAGTAAGTATCTAGATAAACAAGGCCAACATAGCAAATTCCTTCAACTTCTTTGCAATAGATACAGCTCTGCAACTAGAGAAACAATAACTCAACACCAACAGAAAAGGTAGAGATTAAATCAATGGAGCAATGAAGCAACTCTGAATTCCTGAAGAAGGAATTGGGGGAAAATAGGCAAATAAATCACTCCCTGTTGTCATTGTTGTATTTAAGTTAGTAGGAGTTGAAGGGGATTCAATTTTGTAAGCCAATACTTTGCAGAGAAATGTAATTTTGATAGCATTCAATTTGGGGCACATTAATACCCTCAAAAGCCGCTTTCCAGAGGATATGGAACATCTGACGTCTGATAATCAGGGTACCTACTTTCAAGTTAGGCATCTAAAATCACTTTTTCAAAATTACAGCATTCATTATTAAGGCACAGAATATTAGTGATCAATTCACTATGTCAATTCAAATTCTAAAGAATATTCATTTATTCAAATGATTTCTTCAAAGTCAAAACTGACACTTAAGCACTTAGCATTTACACATACCCTTATGCAATTGCTCTCTAATTATTTTAAGTGTAACCATAAAAACTACTATTTAAGGGCCAGCCAAGAGTGAGGACTCGCTATTATAAACACTGTAAAAGATTAGTACACTACAGCAAAGAGCATGCAGCCTGAGCAGACGAAACAGGTAAAATGTGGAGAAAAGAATATAAACACAAAGCAGAGTGATCAAGGACTTATCCTTATTTCTTTGGAAGAAAGAATAGGTTAGTAAGCTAGGAATAAGCTAAACAAAGAGCAGTGAAGAAAAATAGGACACTGATACTAAAGGCAATGAGAGAGAAAGTAAGGGTAAATGTGGAGCAAAACCAATATGAAAAGTAATCATAGACCTGGAAAATGGGAGGGAAATAAAGGATTGGATAACATGATCAATGGTCACAGTACGGAGGACATCTAGACAGAGCCCAGGAAAGATACTGAAACTCCAAAGGCTCCAGCTTTGCCCTCTTCCACATAATCCAATCCACTCAATGCAAGAATATACTTAGGTGAGCAATTATCTAACCTCACACGGAATACCTTTACCTGAGCTGAGGTACCTGATTTTTCAAGTCAATATTTAACACTGTATACTCCAAAACTAAATTTACCTCAGCCCAACTCCTCCATAGTGCTCAGTTCAAGCCTTAGTTTTATAGGGGTATCCAACTTTAATATTCTTTCAATATCTTAATAATTACAAGAACCTGCTAGCATTTAATTTAGTAATACAGTATCTGAAAATGAAAAAACATGTAACTAAACAATGTCATTTAATGTTGTATAAAGTATGCCTAGGTCACTAATAATTTATTTTAAAAGTCACCTCAGGATTGGCTTTTCTGTACCTTTTCAAATTTCCCTACTGCTCTCAATTTGTCACAAGCAAGTTTTAGCATTTTGGCTAACATGCTCTACACCTTGCTCTATTTTCATTGGTCTGTTCATCTGCATTACAACTGAATTTACTATATATGTTGTGTTTTACATATGTCAAATAATTTCTGCTCTCTTTATTACCCCTAAAACTGCTTTTATGTAGCTCCCAAGGCTGCTTTCCTTTGCTGACCAGTATCTGACCATGGCTAGTTAGTTTTTAGCCATGGGGCCTCTGGTATCCTCATGTACCTGTACTTTCAAAGCTTCTGCCCATGCCTGTGCTCCTCTGCTCTGGTCTATGATCATAGGTAGCTCACTCTCCACAGAATAACTACTTGTAATTACTTTGCATTAGTTTAAAAAAATTCATAATGTTATGTGTTATGCCACACAACTGTACAAAGCTAAGCAAAAGCCAAAATGAGGTAGGTAATAGTTCCCTGGTCACTAGATAATAATCTAGCAACAACTAGATAATTACTGTTACAGCTAAACAAGCTAAAAAAAAAAAAAAAAAGAAAGAAAAAAAAAAGAAAAGAAAAATCTCCAGGCTGGCCAAGACAAGCCCAAACCCTGGCAGATGTTAAGTCCACAGTGTTAGTTTAACGCAATGCTGTGACCAGTTACAAGCAACAGCAACTCCACGCTTACTGGGCTACAAGACTATGCCATAGATCATACAAACACATCCATCACAGTAAAAAGACTTACACAGCTCTATTTTCCTGGGTAGCTGTGCAGATCTATAACAAGACATTGTTACCTGATATGGTTTCATTCAATGACAGAACTTTGCTTTATTCAGTAAACTTGCTATCTTCAATTTCCTATTGCTTTACAGTTTAATATTAGGAGTTTAGGTAAGATTTCAGCTGTTATTTCTGCTCCATGTACCATGCTTACACTAAACAGCATCTGTATATCTAGTTTGGCTGTATCTTTTTCCATTAATATCCACCTTTCCTTTCTTCTTATAAATCCATTAAAATACAAATTACATTTCCAGAAACCCAGATAAAAAAAATACCTGAATCAGTCTCTCAACATTCAAGGACAAAGATGTTTTATACTTTCACAAATGGAAGATTAAGCTTCAAATCTACATTTGATACAGAAATCCTGAGTAAATATTTAATTATTTGAGCATATGCTCTTTAACTTTAAGCAATCAAAATGTTTGTCACCTCCAAATAGTTCAAATAGGAGCAAGACTAACAAAGAATAAGATTATCTGGAAACTGGAACCGAGTACAGCTTGTTTTGATTTTTCTGCTTGTATAGTTTGTGATCCTTTAAATAATGGTTGGTCATATCTGCAAGACTATCTTTACAGTTATAATGGTTAAAAATACTCATGAATGTGCTCTGGGAATTTAAGAGTTATTAAAATACAAAGAGGCCGACATCAAAATCATCAGAATTAACTTTCTAGGAACCACAAGTCTGTAGCATGATGAACAGGCATAGGAAAAAAGTTGGCAGGGATCCCATGAATTTTTTTTTTCTCTAGGACTCAGGCTGTAACCTTAACCATTGAGTAGCATGTGTCATACCACTGCATTTCCTGCTGAAATTCCTTTGAAGATTTTAAGTTTCTCATGCTCCTTCTAGTGCCCTCAAAGCTGTTTTGTCATTTCCTTGTTTAATGTTTTAACTCTGAGATTCCTCTGCAATTTGTTAATAGAGCAGCAAAATCACTGCAGTTTTTTCCCTAAAAAGAAAAGTCTTATGGGAAACATTTTATAGTGTTTTCCTTTTAAAAAATACTTATTGGAAAGTTTCTGTAGTGACTTTCTAGATCTTGGAATAAAGAGTCTGTATTGCAAGTAAGAGAATTTTGAAGAAATACCATGTAAATGGTTTCCACTAACAAAACTAGGAAGCTGAGCTGAAGTTTATACAATTTTATGTTTTGGGAATTGATAAAGAACAATTCCATTTTAAGAGATGAAGGTAGAGATAGAAACCATAAGGTTCCATAGTAAGAATTTTCCATTTTTGTTGGAGTGGGTGCAGGAAAACCAGTCTTAAACAAAAGGTCAAAGTTGAGCATGCAAAGAAGGGGTGAAAAGAACTCGGGAAGAAAAAAACAAAACAAAACAAAACAAAAACCTGTTTCTTTTTCTTTCCCCTACACCACATTTCTTTCAAATCAAAGACCTTCTACCTAAGCCTCCCAAAAAGCTGATTTCTCCAAGTTACCCAAGTTCCCTGGCTGATTTCTGTTGGAAGCTCAACAAAACCAAGGCATTCCTAAGGAACTTTACAATTTCAAGGATGCAGTGTTTCCCAACAGAAAGGCATTCTTTCAAAAAATTGTGAACACTTTAAATATCAATACCAGTGTTGGCTCAGCCATTTTAGATTAACATTTCAGTCAACACTTCTGAATTTTGTTATATTCATTCATTTTCCTGCTATTCCCACAGCTTCAAGGATTTGAACTTAAAAATAAATTTATGCTTATATTGAAAAGTGTTTCAGAATTCCATTTAAAAACCTCAAAGGAGAAGGCAAATAAAGAAACTTCCCTGCTAAACTTACTGCATATTTAAAATCTTGTGGGTTTTTGGTTTTTTAATCCTTAGTGCTGGAAAATGGAAATGGCAACTCATTAGAAGGTCCAACAGAGAAGCACCTGGCATATACACTGTAATACTAAAGGTTTTACACTCAACCTCTACAAATAAATAGAAAAATCTCTCCAACACCAGTAAGCTTAGTGCCTTTGCCTGATTTTATCAAGATGATATTTTTGCTTTTTTTCCTCTCAGGTTTTTTTTATATACTACTTCTTTCTTTAGGTTTCCTTATGTTTTAAAGAACATTTGTCTGCTCACTCTTGTCTGAATACTGGGAGTTTTATAATGCCTTAAAGGAGTATAAATAAAGCTATTAAAAAAACATGCATTTTTCCTCTTCCTAAATCTCAAGCACAGTCTGCTAAACAAGGCTGAGGACAGAGAGAAATTTAGACAGTCCTGAACCCTATGCTCTCTTTCCTGACTTTTGCTAGCTACAGCTGTGCGTATCACTGCAAAGAGCTTAACAGCATATTCTTTAAACATAGGATGGGTTGGATTTTTTTAGAGCTTAATTTCAGCTTATATGCAGATCAGCAGAGTGTGTTGAGCTGGCTCCATCTCATCACTGCGTTGCATCAGATGACCCTTTCCAGGCAGGCAGTACACAACCTTATCTTGTTGTTGCCAGTTTCATAGCAATTGTCATAACCAAACTTAGTCTGCAAATTTGTATTGCTTTTCAGGCTCATGATGCTATTTCCAGAAGTCTCACATCTGTGAACCAACATACATAAAACATCTCTTGTCCTTTTTTGGAAACACCAAGTTATGATCTATTTAATCCTAATCAATATATTACAAGAAGTTAATCAGCTTGTCTTAGTACAGATCTTTAAATCTTAAGAATTATCTCATACTAGATTGGTCAACAAATATGAAAAGTAGCATTGCTTATACTAAATTATTGATAATGACTAAGTTCCAAGCCCCTTGTGAAATTATTTCTGTATTTTCCCCTGCTCCTCCCTTTTTCCTCCCTAGGTTTCTTCTGTTCCCTTTCCTTAATTCCTGATGTTTTGCTTGTGCTCTATCATTTTACACCAAAAATTAATGCCCTTACAAGTCACCTGTTATGAATACTCCTATATATTTTTTCAGACATTGAAAAACATAGATAAAAGAACAGTTCAAAGAGTAATTTTTATTTGCCATCATACCTATGTGAAGTAGAAGCTCATGAGTTTGAAAATCATTTGTTCTAATTCTTTTGGGGGTACAGGGAGAAATAACCAAATTAAAAATGCCCTATAAAACTATTCTTTCTTCCTTCTTCTAAACATAATTTTCTATGATCCTGCCTGTGAGCTGAATCTTTCAGAAGCCAACCAGCCTCTCAACATGAATTCTTTTATGTCAAAGAATGTGTATTAATGCAAAGCACACAATGTCTACGCTGAGGAAAGACACTGGTCAGATGAAGGTGAAGACTCGATATTTAAAGGCTGTTGAAGGTAGAAATGAGATAAACTATCATTACAGTATAGAAATAGTTCACAAGTAAAGACAGAAGGCCTTCTGGGTATTTGCAAGTTCTGCAAAGGCCTCTGAAGCTGAGGTGTAACTGGGGGACAGACTGAACCTCTAAGTTGTGGGTTTGGCATTTTTTTGTGTTTTGGTTGTGATTTTGGGGTTCTTGTTTTGTTTTGGTTTTCTTAATGTACTCAGACTGCAGGGACAGCAAAGCTTTGTCAGCCTTTAATTCCACAGAGGAATACACATGAGAAACAGCTGTAACTTTAAAAGGTGTTTTCTGCTGTCTGTATGCCCCTTCTTTAGCATTCCCCTGAAAATACAGTGCCAGAGGAAAAGCACTACAGTCCTGGACTGATAGCCCTAAGGATCAGGAGACTGAAGTTATCCTGAACAGGGAAAAACCTGCGTCAATACAGCAAGGCACAGACCTCTCTCCAGTCCCCTCCTTCAATTTGACACCAGCCTGAGATTTCAATTGAGCTGTTTCCAGCTATCAGGATAGAAAAATATTTATAAAGTTGGTTTTGGGTGCTCATGTTAGGATACCATATAGAGTCTGACACTTCTTGAGAAAAATGGGTCACATTACATGACTAGTCGCTGGCAGAAATTATATTTAAAACATATGTTGCTACCATAAAGTGCTGGTTTTATTTTAGGAAGACATGAATCTGAAGCAGTCCACATTGCACAAAGAACTACCAATACTGCCAGATTTGGTTCTGAAAGCTGCACTTTACTTCTGAAGGAAAAACTGTTTTGTATCTCCTAAATGAAGTACAATAGCACCAGCTGCTGCTAACTTAACCGATGACTGCTAGATGCTATTACTATAAAAGCATGAACTACTTCCAACACAAAAGCTGTCATGGTTTAACCCCAGCCAAGCAACTAAGCACTACGCAGCCGCTCACTTACTCCCCCCTCACCCAGTGGGATGGGGGAGAAAAATCAGGAAAAAGAAGTAAAACTCATGGGTTGAGATAAGAACAGTTTAATAGAACAGAAAAGAAGAAACTAATAA
>JAVJGG010000090.1:22256118-22291506 GCA_035590195.1 Aviceda cuculoides | reverse complement strand
TTGGGTCAGCTGCCCTGGCTGTGTCCTGTGCCAGCTTCTTGTGCCCCTCCAGCTTTCTCACCAGCTGGGCTTGAGAAACTGAAAAATCCCTGACTTTAGACTAAACACTACTTAGCAATAACTGAAAACATCAGGGTGTTATCAACATTCTTCTCATACTGAACTCGAAACATAGCACTGTACCAGCTACTAAGGTGACAATCCCAGCTGAAACCAGGACAAAAGCTCATTTACCTCATGAATCAGCTGCAACCCATCTTTGGCCTCAGCTGCCAGTGAAGCTCTGTCATCTCTATTCAGATGCAAACCTCCCCTTATCTGAGTAATAAAATAGAAACCACCCTGGGGAGGGGGAGACCCAGCAATAAAATATCTTCCTGGTTACAAAACAACAAAAACACCTCCCCCAGAAAAGTCAGCAGAGAAGTACTTTATTCTTGCAATTAGATATTACTAGAGAACTCCTGTGTCATTCTTCAGCTTTGAAATGGCCCTTCCAGATGTTACATATCTCAGTCACATATTTCTATATCTGTCCTGCCTCCTTTCACTTGCTCAGTGGTTGTGCAACACAGATGCACAGAATAACCACAAGCAGGATTCAGGGTCTCAAGAAAGAACAACTCTTGGAGCTGGGAGCTCTTAGCACCTGCATTTATCAAATGTTTTGAAGAATATGACTTCCACTCCTTTTCTAAAGTCTCTATTCTAACAGGATATTTGGGAAAGGAAAAAATTTTTACAGATTAAAAACCACTGCACTCTTCTGCTCTGTTCTTATTTATGGAAATCTTTCACACATGATGCTACTGTATCAGTAAAATACAGCAGATTGTGTGGGCATGTCCTTTAATAATTTGGAGGTAAAAACAATGGAGCAATTACAAGGTAACATACACACCTTAAAAGAAAACCTTAAAGAACCCCGATGCTCAAAATTAATGGCTAATAATACTTAACATCATGGTTGCCTCTAAAGTATGGCCTTGATGTGTGCTATACTTCTTTACAAAGTCCTCACTCTGGTCAGATATAATTGACAAGTTTTACAAGTATGATATATCCTCTAATCTGTGCTACAATTTCTTTATTAGAGCTTGGTTGTTTATCTGCATTATGATTACTACAGAATTCCAGACCACTAAAACTTTCTTTACTGCTGCTTTTGAACAATTAGAAATATATAACAAAACACTTCTGCAAAGCTCAGGGAGGAAACTTTTAAATATTATATACAAAGACATCAGACTGTTAATTAATGCCAATAAATTGATGACATCTGGAAACACTGCTTGGAAAGATAGCACACCTGCTTTTCACGTCTAACACTTCTACTTTCAGAACTAAGCAAATCATATTAATGTACCAGCTCTAACCCAAAAGCTAATGCCCAGAATCAAAACCAGTGTCCCAAGATAAACCACTCTCTAGCTGATAATGTGCTCTGAAAAGCCAGATAATGGCCTCTTCACTTGCAATGGGTATATGCCTTATGCCACCTTCCCACACAGGAATTCACTTCTTCATTTTGATCCACTGCATTTCCCTATAGAGAGAACAGATTGTCTTAATCAAATGACTGAATTCTGGAACTGGTTCAACACCTGGGGCAAGATATTTTCAGCAATTGTTATTTTTAACATGTATGAACCTGTTCTACTAAATTTCCTTCTAGCATTGTCCAAATAAACCTGTCTGATTATGTAAATGTTTCATATATTCTGCTTTTTCTTTTTTTGAGCTACTTTGATAGCAAATCACATTCTTGTGACAGTTACAGCAGACTGTATTTTCTGGTACAGTAAAGCAAATCTCTCCAAATTTTTTCTGTACAGTAAAGCAAATCACTCTAAAAATCACTTCATTTTAAGACTGAAACAGACTATGATGATCACCCAGTTTCCCACAGAACAAGTCAGAGAATTTAATCCTGTAACTCCTCCTTCTAACTCATTTCTGAAACTCGTTATTCCATGCGCATCTTGAAGAATCTCAGTCTCTAATAAGCAACCATCTAGCGTTTTTCTTTTGACTTTGAGTAGTAGTTGACACATCCATTTATACCATGGATCGTTGCAAGCAAGAATCTTGTACCCTCCTATTTATCGGACAGGGCATCTTGGTATACTTCATACAAACAAGAGTTGAAGGACTGCTCTGCCAAGAATTGAATCAGTCCTTGGCGTCCCTACAATAGCAGAAAGCCTCATGAAAGCCTTGAGTTTATCCTGAGTAGTTCCTTTTATCTTAGGAATGGGGATGCTTCTCTGGAGATTCATGACCTTGCCTGGGTTCAGACAGAACATGCCACAAAGACAAGAGAATGTTCCATTTGGCAGCCTTGTTGCAGGCCAGCAAAACCTGCTGTGCACTTGAAACAGGCTTGTGACATGGCCGTAGTTTTGGCTTTATCAGCTAGCAACAGCAACAGTTGTCTGAAAGACCTATTTCTGTAAGAGAAAACCTTCCTGACCTCCCCCGTATGAAGAACTAAGTATCAAAGACATACTCTGTGGAAAAGAAGGCAAATTAATTTCTTGAGTAATCAGGAAAAGCAGAGGGACATCAAAGTACAAAAAAACCACCCATGTTTTGTATGAAGATATTTCATCAGAGGGGATTAAATCGCCTCCAATACCTTGTTAGAGGCAATAGCTGTGGGGAAAGACATCATTACAGAAAAGTGCAACAGCAAGGTAAGCAAGTAATTTACCAGTGGTAAAATTAAGGCCTGACAAGTATAATCGTATTGACCTCCCTCACAAGACAGTCTTGGTAGAGGTATCTTTACTGTTAACCTTCTCAGGAACTGTAAAACAATAGGGTGACAACCCAGATGCTTCCTGAAATTGGTAGGCTGATATGTAAAAGAGCTCTATTAAATTTCACTTGGCATACAGGGAGAAATTTGAGATCTCTCAACTTAATCTAAAACATTCATTACTCAGTTCCAGTAATGAGAAATGCTGAAAACTTGGTTCACTTCATGAGGTACATGAATCTCAGAGATCTTTTTACTGTTAGTAAAAAGCACCTTTATTGATAAGGAGAAATAACACCAAGAAAATGATTGATTCTATGAGATGAAACACAGTGAGATGAGATCAGTGAGACTTCAAGACTTCTGTGAGATTTGGGAAAAAAAATAAATCTCAGGATGTTCATAAGATGCATAAAACTATCTGGATAACAGGTTTTTGCCTTGTGTCTCACCCTAACCATTGAAGACATCTCCTGTCTTGCAACAGTCAGCTGGAGGGGAAGAAGGCACATACTCTAAATTAAACTAGGAAGATAACAGCAAGAAACTACTGACTACCAGGCTTCAGATTAAAAAAAAAAAAAAAAAAATCTGATTACCCTGTTACTGTACTAGAGACAAACAGAAGTCTCTCAGAACAACATGAAACATGAAAAAAATATCCTCGCAATAGTAGAATCTCTCTCTTATGAAAAAGCATAGACTGACTCAACTCATTCACCAGTGGTTAGCAGATTAAGGAGGTAAACTGATAGGCAGACGGGTCCAATTCTTTGTGCATGAGTCTCAGAGCTCAGCTACTTTCTAACAGAGGGAAAAATTTCAGGCCAATTTGTTTGGATTTCACCCCAAACTCTGAAAAGCCCTGCACAATTTTGATTGCTGCAGTGAGGTTTCTCTGAATACAATTCCCATCCCAGAACAGATACAGCCATGGAAATAGATTTGGATAAGGAATGGTAGTGAAAAGATGCCAGCTCTGGAGGTGTCCCACCACTGTGAGAAGAAGCATCTAACAGTCTCAACAGTAGCTAGTAAGGAACAAGGCACTTCAGACAGATCACCCTTTCAATGAATATCAACATTCTGCATGTCAAGGCTTACGACTGGTTGGGAGCTAGACTTGCAAACAAGGGGAGCATTGTGACACACACACAAAAAAAAAAGCTAAGACACTGAATGTGAGTGAAAAGTTACTGGGGAGTATTTGAAGCCAAGGATTTCAAAGGGCCTGCCCTGCTTCTTTGCTATCCCTTTTCAATCAAAATGGCCAGGTAGCTATGGAAACAGGATCACCCCATTCCCACTACAGTGGGCCACTAGAACAGCCGGGAGTTTGGTGAAGAACCTTAGACACTGGCAGTGTGGCCTCCCAGCTGTCTCACCAGCGTGTTCAATGCTATATTGCACACACAGGTCCACAACACATATGTATGAAGGTTTCTGCTTCAACAGATTTCTGCAGTTTGTAGGTCTATTTTTAAGCAAAAGAAGTTATTTCATATTGAATTGATATACATGGATTGGGATGGAGAGGTGGGAAGACAAAAATCTTTTAAGTCTTTGTTTCATCTAACGATTCACCCCTCCAATCTTTCTTTTCTCCTCAGTTCTCTAGATTCAACCCTGATTCACAACTAGCTTCATTTTCCCACCATGTGACATTCCTCCCCTCCGCCCCCCCCGTCTAAGTATAGTATTCATTAAAAAGCATTCAGCATTAATCTGGACTTCAAGTTAAAAAGTTGATTTGACTTCACTTCTGTGCCCAAACAGTCTATTGGTCATGCAGAAAGAGTTATTTTTCCTGTGAATACAAATACATTAAGGTTTGTGAAAGACATTCACATCTCCCCAAAACTACTGCCAGTAGCACACCAATTTGCAGTAATACCTGGTTCAGTTCTATCATTTCTGTAAGAAATTATCATTTCAGTCTATTAGTGGTTATGAAAATAAATGAGGGTTAATTATATTGGAAGTTGTCTACCTAAATCATTTTGGCAACTCTGAAAATACATGAAATTTCTATAAAAAGTTTGTTTAAAATGGGTTTTCATGGTATGGTTTTGGTTTCCACATACGAAAATGTACCACACTGGTTTGAGGGAAGGTTTACAGAAACATCAATTTAGACAAGACTAGAAACACTGTGATTACTCTTAAAATGTTTGGATATCAATTAAAAAAATCCCTGTGGTTGTCTCGATAATGAAGGGAAAAAAAATCATAGCTAACACTTGAAGAAAGGCAGCAGTACTTTTTTCCACAAAAAAAAATTACTATTATGGGTACAGGCTTGTATATGAAGTACATTACAAAAAGTAACTTTCTCAATCTAGATCTGAAAAAAACCACAAAGCAACTTTTGTAAGTGCTTTTCTGCTTAAGCCAAGATAGGTGTGGATTAAGCAACGCTACTAACTGGCAAGGGAAACAATCAACAAATAAACTTGATCGTTAATATTTACGTAGGAAAATCACCCTGGTCATTATTACAAGATTGCTCAGAAAAACATTTAAATAACACCATCTTCTGCTGATTATAAACTGACTGATTAAACTGAGGAGACAACTGAAACACAGCAACAGGTGTGAAGGCCAAAACTTACCGATTTCCTCTGTGTCCCAGACCTTCTTGCTCCCCTGGCCAGGTACCTCACTGACACGGCGAGTGGAGAGAGAGGGAGAGAGGTTTTGCTAAAACTGCCAGGGGGGCAGCAGGATTGGTAGCCTGTGAGCAGGGACAAACCAGGCATGAGGCCAGGAGGGTCAGGCAGGCCTCTGGGCAAGAGCCTGGGCTGGGCTGCAGGGCCTGAGGCAGGGGGCTCCTGAGGCAGGGGGCTCCTGAGGCAGGGGGCTCCTGAGGCAGGGCAGGGGGTGCTGCCTGAGGCTCTCCAGGCCCTGACATGAAGCAGTTGATCTGCTGCCGCTATCAGCATTAGAGGGAGTCAGTCTTGCTTTGGAGCAGTGGTTATTGTTCACTGTCCCTGAAAAGCACCAGTAAGTCTATTGTCATGGAAGCCCTCTACTCAGTAAGAACATCTAACTTTAGGCACGTCTATTTAAAGTCAGATATATGATTAACTGGGTCCTAACATTAAACAACACATTGCACATCTCTACCAGAGAGGAGATTGATCGTGGCATAGTAAGGAGACAACTCGGGAGATTTATGGGCTAATGGAAAAGTCCGGGTCTTTGGAGATCCCCAGTCCAACTTGCTCTTAAAAGCAGGGCCATAGACTAGGTTGTCCAGAGCCCAATTAAGGCAAACCTTGAGTACTTCCAGTGAGGAAATAAATTTCCACAACTTCATGGGCCAACGATTCCTATGCTGAATTGCTCTAATTTTTTTTTTGGCTTTTTGCTTTTCTTTTGTCCACACAGTTTCCCCTGAAGCAGCTTGTCCTTGTTGCCTCTTGTCCTGTCACCGTGCTTCCTTGTGAAGAAAGAACCACTGTCTCCTCTACAGCTACTTGTTAGGTACTGGGAAACACAGATCTTCCCTGAGCCTTCAAAAACCCCCATGTTAATTTCTCTTCCAGTGATGAAATAAACAACATTGAGGTCAGTCAACACAGGAGAAACATACCACATAAACAAAAGAAAAAAAACAAACAAAAAACCCCAAACAAATTGCATTCTTCTTAAAAAAACCTAGTGCTGATAAAATATATCCATGCCCCTGAAAACTGAAAACAAAGTAATGTTTACACTGAACCACCTAAATGCAACCTCCATTTTAAAAATAATGTTTTATGCAACGGAAGTCACCAAAAAGACCAGTTAACAGGGCTTACATCAGCCACAAATTGACCCTCACCACTGCAGGATCAAACTCAAGATGAAGGCTACTAGATGAATACAAGTTTTAGGCTAAGACTGCAAGCCTTTCACTTACCCTGAAGGCTTAGAAGATCCTTCCACAGCAACTGAACTAGCAGTAGCAAGAGCCTAAGTTTCATGGATTTGTTTCATGAAATATATGTTGGCCATTCTTGACCATTTCATGCAGAATCTAGAGTGAGCTTCAAAGGATGCACCTACATTGGTGCTGCAGTTTGGATGAGGAACACATTCCCACAGAAAACCTGAACGCTCCCCACTTAGTTTGCTCGCGCTCTCTGTTGTTGCATGCTACATGGACTTTCCACATCTAATTTAGTTAGATAAATTTAATTTAATACTGGAAATACTTGATCTAGAATCATTATTCTTTCTTTCTGCTCTTTTGCAAGTGTAATAGTTAAAAAGGACATCTGTGGAAAATAATAGGAAAATCGTATTAGCTCTGGACAATACAAATAATGATATTAGGGTTTGCACTTTATCTTGTAACTTTTGTAAGTCAGGTTTATCATTCTGTTGAAAGATGCACATATTACTTCACATAATTGGAGTTATAAGGGGCGTAACAGGAAGGCAGAAGTTAATAGTATAGAATTTCTCTGTAGAGTGCATAAGACATGCCATTTAGAAGCATAAGTCAACAGCAACCATTCATACTCTCCAGCAGACAGCAAGCAGAATTTTTGCCTTCCAGGCATATATATATTTGGGCTTGCTACATTCACAGGAAAGCAAAGAAGTTATCAAACACTAGTGTCATTGGGTAAAAGCAAAGAATTTCTAGAAAATTTAAAGGTTCAAAGTAAACCATCTCAAAAATCAGTACTTTACACTATCATTTATATCAATCATGTTATAGCATTGCTGATGCAAAATGAATCTGGCCCTATACAAGCAGATGTTTTCTCAGACACAGGTGTGGACTTACAGCTTTTTCCTAACTTTAAAATACTTCATAAAATTTTTTACACTGTGATCAATATCCAATAATAGAAAAAAATGTTGTCTTTAGCAGTTATTACCTACATACTCAGCTGATGTAAAAGCTATGTCAATTTACCTCGTGACCTAAATTAGGGTTTTGCAGGGTCAGCTAGCTTACCCAGTGAGAAAGATGCAATAGTTAGCCGAGTCAGACGACTACTTCAAGTAAGATCATTTCAGTTGCACATTCTAACAAAGTAAATGGCATGATGAAGAAGTTGTAGCATTTTTTTTTAGCCTGTAAATCTTAACTGAAAGTTCCCATATAGACTTTTTCTGACATTTGAGATAATAAACTACACATCATTTCTCTAACCTCTAGAGCCTAAAACCATGGCAAAATAAACAAAAAGTTAAGCCAAGATAAATCATGATTGCCTGTAGCAGCTGTAGAAATATGACACCTTTGGTCCTGAACCTCCTCACTTTATCATTTTATGACACAGCAGAACCCTCGTTTCTCTGTCTTGTTGCTAAAAGCTTCAAGGTTATTGTTGGTTTTTAAGGAGTCTTTTAGTCTGCAGGAAATGCTATACACTACATTGCTAAGTGTGGCGTGGAACATTAAGAGCTGCATTAAAGAAAACCAGACATTATACTTGAAATACTGAGATAAAACTTCATCTCATGTTTTACTACTATAAGAAAATATTTGTCAAGGATATGATATGATCAATGACTGTTTACAAGGCTAGCAATACAGTACTGATCAGCTGAATTATTTTTACAGAAATAAAAAGCGGGCAGGTACTGCAATACAGTAGGAAGATAGAAGACTGGAAAACCACTGGCAGTAAATGCTGTGAAAGAAGCAATGGACAGGACTTTAACAAAACTTTACTACAGGCTGAGATACTGTGAGAATGAGGACTTATGCACCTGTGCTGTTGTGCCCCCAAAATCCCACTATTAAGCAATGACCACAATCCACTTATTTTTCTATTTTTTCTATTATGTATCTCTTCCCAGATACACTACCACCTGCAATGGACATTATTTCCTGTTGCAAGAGATACTGTATACTTAAGGAGCTAAAAATTAGAAAATATTTACACCCACCCCCTCCCCTGATGTGACTGGTAATACATCTGAAGGCATTAATCCCAGGAATAACAGTATAAATCATGATTTCAGAATAGAAGAGAAACACATTAAAGAATGTGTTGCACGATATGATGCACAAAGAACTGTTGGGCTAGCAATGACAAATTTATTACCATCTTGACTTGCAGACTGTGTGAAACATGATAATGTTTTGAAGATACCAGTGTGAAGTTTCAAGACCACCTTGTATTAAATGGATAAATCCACAACATATTCAATACATTTGGCAGATTTTTGGCAGATTTTGTTCTGCTAAAGTTCTCAAAGGCTATTTCTTGCTTTCAGGAAGGGCTACAGACCACAGCCTTCTTCAGTCTGCATCAGTGTAAAAATCAGCCTCCTGAGAGGCACATTATTAAATACAGAGTTCTCCTTAGCCATAATTTCTTCGTAGCTTAGTTATCACATTGATTATTGTCTCATGTTGTATGGCCAAATGTCAAATTTGTTCTGAAAAAAAATTCAACATATGGAGAGCACTGCACTTTAATTTTGATACATTACAGAAGTAATGATGTAAAAAATTACACCGTGCATCATGAGGAATGCACATTTCTTCTCAGTGGAATAGTAATGTGAATGTACATGCATATAACCACAAAACTAACTGTAATTTTGTACTCTAATTTTTTACTTACAAGATCACCCAGCTGCCTTGGTATGTGCGGGAAAGAAAAGGCTAGATGAACAGACCAACAGGTACTGACCAAAGCCGGAAAAACCCAAGATTAAAACTGAAAATTAATCAAAGTCGAGAGAGACTTTATATCGAGTGAATTTGTGGATCATTCAATTTGATAAAGCTAAAACAAGATTATGGGGAAAGAAATTTGGGTCATTAATCTGCTGAACACAAAAATAAATTTGTTCTACACAGCCTTCACAATGAATTGTTGTAAACATATTTCAGTTTAGCAATCTCACTTTTGGAAGCTTTTCTCTGTCTAAGTTCAGATTTTTTGGATTTACTTTTTATTTTTCTCTCATCCTTAATCCCATTGTTCCCCTTTTAGCAACTTTTCAGCAAACAGACTAATTGCTTCCATCATGCATAAAACAGAGGCTTTTTCATAAAAGTTTTATTACAGAATAAAAAGATCTCCTCTCTCCAGTGGAACTTGCAATTTAAATTTCACACAAGATGCAAAAAGTGAATTTAAACAGTTAGGTCAATGAACGGCTGAAAATAGCTACCATACAAAGTGGCTATACATGACATTCTGAAGTAATTAAATTAATCTTCCACTCTAACACCTGTGTTATTCGCAGGATCTTCAGCAGTAATATTTGTCATAAGAACAAGTGGAGCACTGCTAAGTAATTTTACTCACTTTGGGTTGTATCTTTTTAAAACCCACAGACATACCTTCAGTAGCATGTTAGCATCAAGAAAATCATGATAGCCATTCTCAAGACTACCAGAATGAAGAACATGTGGTTAGACAGCCAAAACAAGCTCCACAATAGGGGATTTGAATATGTAAAAGATCACCTCCTTCCCCACTGCAGTGATCATGAGTAGGAATGCTTGAATTGAGGAAGGGGTCAGCAGAGACATCCCACTGAACACAAAGAGGCAGCTGGTGAGGTACCATTCAGTTACACTACCTTTTCTACGACCATCTGAACTTTTTTTCAAGGGCATGCTGCAAAAATTTATCAATAACTCAGAGCCCTAGAAAACAATCAAATCCATGCTTTCTCCTCTTCAGATTAGTATTAGTTGCTGTGGTCACCTCACAATTCTTATGAAATTATAAACACCTCTATTATAAGTGTTTAACAGCATCTGAAAAACAAGTATCAATTTTTTTATTTTCTTCACTGCTCATAATTTTGTTACATTAGATTTGTCTCTTACAAAATCAATAACAAAGAAAACTAGTGTGCTGCTCCTCAAATCATTTGCCAGCTGCTAAACAAAGGCTGTCAGGTAATTAAGTCTTTAGATTTCATTCGGTCTCAGGTTAAGATTGACTCAACTCTGTGGAGCGCAGGATAATCATTCACCATTCTGCTCCTAATACTTATCTGCAGTAACAGGGAGAAATCTACAGTTAAAGATCCTTGGAGAATAACTAGACACATAATAATAATTAAGGAAATAATAACTAGTATGCCTTCAATATTTTTATGTTCAAAACCTCAAAGCTTCATTACTACAGAACAAAACTAAACTAGAAAGAATCATGATGAAGTATTATTAAGTTGGTGATGCATTTTTTTTTTTTTTTTTTTTTTTTAAGTTTGTAACCAACTCTTTGATACGTAATAGGGAGAAGCTTGTGCTTCTTGTGCTTCCATTGCTGTTTGTGCACTGATGAAGATGGGGCAGAGGAAAAATTCATGGATGTGTGCTGAGCTGAGGTCCTCAGAAAGCTTGCAGGTTTGGTAACAGTCCCATTTTGGGAGACACATGCAGAAAGAATAAGTCAGAGAAAAAGATGAGGGGCTGGACAGGTCTCATAGATAGGATTTCGAGAGGGCAGGAGCAAGTGAAATATTATAAGCAGTTTCTTTAAGGTATTTTTTATGTCATATTTCACTGATAAAAATCCATTCAGTATTATGGAACTACAGGGTTAGTCTTGAATGGTAGGAACAAGAGAAACATGCTTTTTTTTGTTTCTTCTTTCACAGCCAAGTTGACTATTGCATTTAGGAAGACATTCCACCTCTGAAAGTCCTCAAGATACTTCTAAGTTAGAATTTTCAAAAGTTGGACTTGAGCTGATACTAAACTATTAACTCCATAAAAACATCAATAAGACAGTCCAGATCTTAAATAATAGGTCAAATGGCAAGACATATCTAAAAATTTAAGATTTATCGCAACAGTCATGAAACACAAGTTTATGACAGTTACATGAGAGTTTAAAGATTTAACCTCATGAGAAGTTTGTCTTCTTTCATTCAACAGTGGCTGTCCCCATCAGATTCTTACAAGATTTCATTTTAACTTGAACCTTCAAAACCACTGTTAAAATTTGGGCCCAGTGATGCAGGCCAGAATTTATAATCTACAAACTCATTTAATCAAACCTTCCAGCAACTGCGGCTAAAGATTTACCTCTGACAGCTTTCTGTGATACATACAGGAACCTTGTGAAGCAAGTAACTGTTTTTTCTGAATTTGAAATAAAATAAACCTGAGCAAAATAATTTACAGATGCAAATGAAAACCACAAACCAATATATTTTTCTTACAGATTTTATGTACCTCATATCTTTCAGTTTTACATGTGAACTAGTCTCTGCAATAAAGTTTCAAACATTTGAGATTGTTCTTTGCATTCTTATTAAAAAATTATAAAATTTTTGTTTAAAGAAAAACTAACACAGTAAATCAGTCTGTATGCATGGCCTGTCACTGTGTACTACCTACCAATGAATTTTGTTTGATTAAATATCATTATTCTCAAACTTGCCCTCTATAATAGCATCACCACTGAGAAGAATGATCTACAGACAAGTCAGTGACAGCTGAACAACAGACCTGATGTTACGCACTGGATCATAGTTCCATTAAGAAACCATCTTTATCTCTGTCAAGTGCATGAGCTCCACTTAAACAACTTCATACTTAGAGTGATCTGTTTTCAATCACTGCCTCAGAATTGTTGTATCGTGTTAACAGTCTTAGCATTACACAAAAACTATGCAGGTGCTACTGACGTACATAGGTGTTCAGAAAACTAAAGCAAAACTGCCATCTCTCTTCAAAATAAATCAGTTAAGTAACAAATGAGCAACCCCAAATATGACATTCAGAGATTCCAATTTGTGGCATTTTTCCACAGATTAGTTGAACTGTAACCTACTTGGCCAACAGTTTCTTCAGACAGGGATTTTAATTTTTCATGAACACACTGCTCTAATAAAGTATTTGGCATTAGTTATGGCTTTTGAATTAAAATGCATTCATGACATTAAATTTTAAAATCACCAAGCCATTAATTTTGACATGCCTTTTTTTTTTTTTTCATATAGTGTTCGCAAGAATTAGCAACTAAGTGCATATTTCACCAGCAAAAG
Source organism: Aviceda cuculoides (assembly GCA_035590195.1). Classification (NCBI taxonomy): domain Eukaryota; kingdom Metazoa; phylum Chordata; class Aves; order Accipitriformes; family Accipitridae; genus Aviceda; species Aviceda cuculoides. The sequence continues at coordinate 22,278,770 of JAVJGG010000090.1, read as the reverse complement.
AGTGAAAGCTTTACTAATAAAACTTACTTTTGCAGGTCCCTGCAGAGAATGGTAATATTTTATACACTGACTGCATATCAAATGAAAGCCAAAACCAAATTTGCTCTTCTGATAAAGGCTTATCTGTCAAATATCACATAATTGTTCAACTTACGATCAAGGGCAACTTAAAACACAATCTGCTATCTACATTTTCTTCTGTATTCAGAAATAAAAAGGTTTACACCATTGCAGAACAGTTCTACAACTTGTCTAGCTTAAGCACTGACTTTAGTACCTATTTGTGAAACTATCTTGCTACAAAAACTTCCAGATAATAACTAAATAGCTGAGCTTACTCAATTGAAGATGCTGATCTGCAATCTACTTTACCTTATAAAAAATGTCCCCTTTGTCTGCTTTACTCAGGGTAGCATTCAGAAAGCCCAGATAGTATAAATCACACGTATATTAGTTTTTAATACAAAATCATTACTTCGGATATATCTACTGGCTCCTATAACCTTGCTACTAAAAGAGATAATCACCTGCTGACAGTATCAGAGCCCAACAGCACACTTCAAACCAGTTCTCACCCTGTTTTATCGTGTTTCATCTCATTCATCTTGTACTGATGAAATAGTGTGGAGTTATGACACTTAAGATGTTTAACAGAAACAGCCAGTTCGATATCCGATTCCCATGCTACTCTCATCCTACTGTTCAATAAACTACAGTCAATGAAGTAGCTAGTTTCAGTTATACTTTTTAATTGAGTACAGTTTACACACTTTATACACCTTTAAGTAGTGCATCAAATTTGCTCAACAATAAGAATGCAACTCACTAAAACAGATGCCTGATCCTCCAGCTTCCCCAGTTCTTAGTATTGGTTTCCTTTGTTACTCTACATTAACTTGTAGATAAATCAAGCATAAGTGTCTAAAATTCCAGCTGTTTTGCAAAATGCTGCTGTAAGGCTAAATTTTTAAGTCCAAGTAGTTCATAATCTATGTGCAGTTATTTATGAAGGCAGCAGGAATGCTATTCTGACAACGTAATTAAACTTCCAATAATGTCAGCAGGAATCTGATTGCAAAATGGCTCATTTTATAAACATCACTACTTTTATGACTGACAAAAATATGCACGATCAGGTGCCAACTCCTTCACAAACACATATTTTACAACTTGTGTCGTAAATTGCTTGCAAGTACAAATTCTAAGATGTTAAAGGTCTATGCTCAATCCCTAAAAAAATGGCACAGTTCAATGCAAAGATTTCATGGATTTTGCTCTTCTGCCAGTTTCACATCCATGTAACTTCACTAGTTTCAGAGGAGTTATTCCCAATATATACATAAATTTACATCTAAAGCAAGCCATCTCCTCTATACAATATTGGACCTGGGATTACACATGCATTTAAAACACAAATGAAATACAGGACAGAGAAAAGATAATTGGACTTTGCCTATTTTAAGACCACTGTATAGTCTGTATATCACAGCACACACGAAGCACACATTTCTTCAGAATTTGCTTTTCAAGTTCACTGCCCATTGTACAAATCTGTTTAAAACTGCATGGGCCACAAAGTACTGATTAAGTGTGAAAAAAATTACATTTCTCATTGGAAGTGTTTGAGAGTTTAAAAAAACATACATGATATCCCACTATTTAAAGCAGTAATGAACCCTAAATTGAACCACTTCCTCATGGTAGCGATTGCTGGGTTGATAGCCATTACAGCTTCCCTAATTAAAGTACAGGTTAAAACAAAGTATTGAATGTTTTAGCTCACTCATGTATGACATGGTTACATTTATAATAAGCTTAAGTACTGGGAAAAAACAGTCATTTGGTATTGACCAACTGCCCATACAAATGGAAGACCTTATAGTAGTTTGGTATTAGCTGCTCTTCTCGAGTCATTTTGAAGAATCCATTCAAAAATCCAGTGTCAATTTCTTCTAATGTTGGAGTCACTGGGTTGGGGTTTTTTTACATTTCCATTAAGGACATTTAAGAATAGTAGTCTCGATATAGCAGGGACGGAAACTTTTAAAGTCAGACCTCACAGTCATCATAAATTTAAAACAGTTTGAAAAGCCTCTTAAGGAGATGCGCTTCTGCATTTACTAAAAATGAAGGTAATATCAAATAAAAAGCAAAACTAAACAAAAATAGGTTGAACGTTTTACTTTTGTCAAACCTTAAATGTAAAGTATATTAAAAAAACATGGTTTGGAAGTTCAGGAACAGGAATATAAACATGTATTTTCTATCCCAGAAAAAAAATCATGCAGGTGTTACAGTATTCGATCATTCTCTACATCCACTGGTATGCAACATCAACTTAGTATTCTTAAATAGATACAGAGATACCATAAATTCATACAAGTACCAGGGTCTTCTGGCCTCAGTTAAACTGTAGATCAAGGAAATCTGTTCTTTGGTAATTGGAGTAGCCTCATTTTCCAATCCAACGTAGGACTGTTACGAGGCCATATCAGCCACTCATCTCAAAACTACAACTCCTGTGGACATAGTCTGGGCTACCTTTGTCACAAGATAATAATATTAGAGGTGGTCTTAGAGGCATAAATGCAAAGTTAAAATTCATTCCTTGTGGCAGCTGTTTCAGGAAAAAAAAAATCCAAACTCTCTCCCCTTCTCTATTCATGGTTTAATCTAGGCAACATTTAGACTTATATGCAAAGGTTTTTTGATAGATGGGAATGTACACATGCACACCTTCAGTTTAAATAAAGAGACCTGTGTGGAGAATGGCAATTTAAAGTTAATGAATTGAAGGTATTCTTATAATAAAGTTTAAAGATTTAGTAAACTGGGACATTACAAATCCAAAGAAGTGTCTAGATTTTTCATCTTCCCTTTTTCAACAAAGACTGACAAAATACACATATACAGTTTGACATTTTGATTTATCGAAAACAATTTTCACTTTGCTCAGTTTGCAAGTCCTACTGACTAAAATGTAGTATCATTCACAACAAAATATTTTCAGTAAGTGAAACAATAAGCAAAGAAAACCAAAACCAAGCTCAGAAGCTAAGTGGTTTAGAAAGCCTGGTAACATCTATGTGTGTGTAAGTGTGTCTATAATTTTTTTTTTATACATTATATATATAGACACACACACATATATATATACACACACACGTGCGCACATGCGCACACGCATACACACATTTGTAACCTGCAGTGAAGACCAATCTATTTTCTAATAAGGAACAAAACACATTATTTAAAAATGTGGCTAATTTAACAAAACAGAGAAGAAACTGCTGCTATCAAAATATACAATTTGGATTGCAGACTAGAAGGCTAACAACATTAAAAAAATAGTTTTAAGCAAAACCCCTTTGCTTCTGAATAAGAACAGGTATCATCAACCCGCCATAGCATGAAGCATCCAAACAAGATTTTATAAAAAGTTTAAACTGTGACCCTTCTTCATTTGTAAAGTTCTTGACATATCACATAGTGCGAGCTCTGGTCTCCAAACTGGAGTCCCTTTCATTTTTCTCAATCCATACTTCAGGAAATAAATGGCAACTGAAGGATTCAGAATCTCAAGTGAGATTTGTGCTTTACCATATACCTGAAAAAAATTAACAGAAGACAATATTACTACTCTCTTCGTATTTATAGAAATTTTACTCTCAGGAATAATATGCATAGACTTTGTTAAAACAAAATTCTTAGAGAATTAGCAAGTTGCCAAAAAGATGCAGTGTCTTATATGCCATGGAGCTCTGCATTATGCACCACATCTGTCCCACTAAAAGACAGTCAGCTAAAACCTCTGAAGAAAATTCATGTTTTCCAAAGCATCACGTGACTTCTAGCATTGGAAGACTGTTGTGAAAGATAACTCTAGTTCATTCTGCGAATTCAGATATATAGTTTAGCTGAGACTTTTAAATAAGAATCCACAGAATTTCTGATGTTTGGAATTATTTTGACAATTCCCATAGGATTTTTCTTTTTGAAATTCACCCAATCATTCAAGCATTTAGCTGTGCAATCAACATGAAAAGATAAAATATTCAGGAAATGCATGGGCTTCTCCCCTCAATATTTCTTCAACTGCTTCATGATGAGAAAGTTTCTTCTCTACAACTTGAAAAAAGTATCGCAATGAACTTCCTATTCAGAGAGGGTTCTGAACCACAGAGAAGCAGAGTCAGAAGCAATACTGCTCTTCACAGAGTTGCTGATGCTCCTCTATCCCTTGCTTCTCATGAAAGGAAGGGCTAAGTACTTGGAAGGTCCCTAAGATACAGAAGATTTGCCAGTCCAATACTCATTATGTGCCATATCTTTTTTTACTTCCTTTCTCTTCTACCCAGTGCTGTGGACTCAAGGGCATCAAGATAAGATAATGCTTTGTGGCTCTTTATCTTAAGGTAGTTTCTTACCTTTTCTAGACTGTCACCTAGTGAGGTGGAGACAGAAAAAGAGAAGAGCTTGTAAGCTCAGAACTGCAGGCCAAGGGGATGACTGGAGGAACAAAGGAAAACTCTACACCACCTAGCTTGTTCTCCATTCCTTTCCTTCTGCCAGAAGGGAGATGGGGAATCATGCTACTAATCGGTGATTGATGGTAACCACCCTTCCTTTAAATCCATGCATATTACACTGTGGAGATTATTATTTATTGTCTGTAAGAAAATATAGTGGTATATATTTAACTATCATTGGGGAAAATCTAAACAAGCAGTATTTTCAAGCTAAAACATTGTTCAGATGTCTACATTGTATACAATTCCCTTGTTGCCATAACTCTTCATTCCCACCAAACATCATAAAAGCATGAGTGTTAAGGATTTTCAGCAGGAAACATACCTGTCCAATGTTTCCCAGAAACGCAGAAATACTGGCCTGTCCAAGTGTCTTTTGTGGTAGCTTAGTTCTAACACTGTTACATCCCATTTCTGTACATTTGGATCCAGACGTACTTCATCATATTTGAGATGAAAAGCTTTAACTACAGAAAACAGGAAAACATTTAACGTACAAACATGATGACTTTACAGTGTTTAACTATTAGTCAAAAAGAATTCCCACCCCACCCCTCTTTTTTCAGAAGCAGAGCCTGAGAACAAAATTAATGAGTCCATCTCTCAAGAAAGTTAACTAGTTAATAAAGGGCACTGAGCTAAATATAGTGGTTGGTAGCCACTATCAGGTTTTCATGCTATTACAGGTTTAAGTGAAAGGGCAGCCCCTATTTTTAGATGCATAGATTCTAGGAGAATAGCAGAAACTTACTGACAATTCAAGAATATTTTCTTTGGGAAGCAAAGGTTCTTTCTGAAAATCTTTGAACTGTCCCAAGAATTTTTACAAATAAGCATTTCTGAGACCATTGAGAAGGAAGCCTGGCTATTTCCTGAAGGTCTGTGTAGAAGACTTAGAGCAGAATGCCACTGTAACCCCCTAAATGCTACATGAAGCATTCTGAGAAATTTTGAGTCATAGAATCATTTAAGTTGGAAAATACCTTCAAGATCATCAAGTCCATTTAGTAACTGCCAATTTTCCCTGATCTCGTACTCACTTAAAAATGGCAAAATATTAACAGTTATTTTGCTCTTGGGAAATACTGTCACATGCAAATTATATAAAGCCTAAGCATTAACACAGTGAGTATTAAAATCTTCTGGCAATTCTTTTTTATTTCCTTAGCCAAATCATAGTTTTGACATAATCCAGTGCAAAGTATTCAAGCCTTGTACAATTCCTATCTGGTAGCCAATTTGATGCATTTTCTATTTTGGATATTACTGGAGAAGTAAAGCAGAAGCATTTGACCAGGCTTGTGGAAACCAGTTATTTTTAATGCCATGGTCACATCTTTTCTGATACTACACTCTTCATTTTTTCTTCCACAAAACCTACCTACAATTTCAGCCAAATGGCTAAAATGAATAAATAAATAAAGCAGTCCCCTTTTCCAGATACAGGTCAATCTACACAATGATATATCTAGGACCCTTCTAGAAGATTGGTATCTGAAATTAGCTTTTTTTTCAAGTGACGAACTAAAGAAGTGGTCATCTGGCTTGTACCATTGCCAGATAAATTTCCAAGCTTTATGAATGAAGAGTAAGAATACATATGCATCACCTTTGCTATACAAAATTGCATGTTTTAAAATAACTCCACAACAAGCAAATAAAGATATATAGGGGCTATGCATTTACAGAAAACTTAATTAACACCTGACAGAACCTCTGCATTAAGGTTAAATGATACTGAGTAGAAGATAACCCGCTTCTGAATCTGAAACAAATCAGTCTTAAAACTGCACATTAATACGCTCTAGCAGCAAAACCTTTAAAGTTGTATTCAAAATTAAATATTTGTTCATTAAAGTGACATAATTCAAAAATTAATCTCAAACATTCATTTGCAGATGCAAAAGTAAGCTTGTTTACTACATGAACATTAAACACTCAGACCACATGTAAAGAAAACTAAGGAGAACAATTTAGAGACTCAAGCAGCAAAATGCTACATGACATAGCAATTGAACAAACAAAACCAATTTAACAGGCTCTGGTCCAATAAAAATTTTATTGAGAAATTCTTTATGGTAAGCTACCTGCTTGTTTTCCAGAATGACAGTGATAAGCTTTGAATATTTGCTAATCACCACAGACCCAGTGACTTACATAAAGAAATGCAAACTGCAGATGAAAATGAACTGTTGCAGATCCAAGAAACCACATTTATGAAGACTACTGAAGACTATTAATATGGGCAAAGCAATTGCTTCAGGTAAAGGCAGACACATACAACCAGACTGACGTTGCATGTGCTCTCTCCATTTACACTGTTTTTATTTTGAGAATGAGTGAAGTCATTAGGAAAAGCCCTAGAGATACTCTTATCAGGAAAATATTTTAAAAATATCTTGGCTTCGAAAAACAGAATGCATTTCTAAAATTAAAAAAAGGTCTGTTTCAGTTTATCTTTAGGAGTAAGAACAGGTATCCTTCTTTCACTTGAAAAAGATAAGAATTTGTACATCTTCAGACTGAACTATGCTATGACTTTGATCTTTTGGCATAGCGGAGAATTCAAAAATGTCAAAGCATGTCATAACAATTTCTATGGCCCTCTATATATCTACATACTCATAATGTTAAAATTAATAGGAACTAGCATGCAACTACTAGCTAGACCTGAAATATTCAACAGCATTTTTCTTGGTTTTGCTTTTCACAATTTCCATTTTCTCTATATTTTAATTTTGAAGTGTTATTTTCTTCTTTCATTAGTCTCTTTTGTTAAACTCTCTCCTGTGGTGTATTTTTTCTTTTACATTGGCTTTCAGACTCTTTCACTCTCTCCCTGCTCATTCTCAATCCCCCCTTAAGCAACTCACTCTATTTTCTTGTTCACAGATACATCCTTAGCCTTCAGTCTGTTTTCTTTTTTTGCCTCTTACCAAACTAGCATTCTCTTTCTGCCTTCTACCTCACATACCAAATATGTGCACACATAAAACCTGATCAAACTTCTTTCCCCATCACACTGACTGGAAGATGACAGACTGATCTAAGGTGGTTTTTGGCTTGGTTGTTTTTGGTTTGTTTTTTTTTTGTGTGTGTGTGCGCATTGGTTTGTCTTGGGGGGCGGGGGCGGTGGTTTTTTTCTTTTTTTAAAACCTGTAGCTCAGAAACTACTGGACACTATAAAAAGGTCTATTTTCTAAGGCAGCTTTACAACGAAGCAACAGAGACCAGAAGCTGACAGTTGCTTTAGATATTATCGCACACCTTACAGTCAGAAGAGTGAATTGTGTGAGAAAAGTGCAGCGGTGCAGTGTCTCTCAAAGCATACCAGGCATAATTGTGATAACTCAAAAAACCTGTTCAGATCTATACAGTGATAACAACTAGCTCACAACTTAAAAGTATTTGTATCTTATTAAACTTCAAAGTTTTTGTCAGACACCAGATCATATTTGTAAAGCTTTCTTAGTGAAATACTAGGTGATCAATCCTCTGTTCAAAGTAGTAATGAAATGTGAAGACAGCCTGTAAATCTGTTATCTATGAAGTGTTGTAATACACATTGTCTTTTCACCTTTTTTTAGAAGCTTGGAAAGTAAATTTATACACTAGCTATTTCTGAGCTTCTTGTAAAGATGACAGCTTTGAGAAGATTTCCATGAGCTTCCACAGGTCAGAACAGAAGAACTGCAGAGGGCACATAACTAATGGCCATCTGCGTGAAGACCTAAGCCCCTGTCTTCTCAACCACTTGAATCCAACAGCGCTTTGGCAGTACTTTGCCATAAGCATAAACACTCCATAAAAAAAACCCAAACAGAATAACAAACCTCAAAACACTTAAAAATGAAACATAAAAAACCCTTACTTTTTGCAAAGATATCAACAGGTGATCCATCAGGCAAGAGCCAAGGCCAGCCTTTGAACTGCCAAGCAGGACCCTGTACAAACACTGCCACCACACGATCCCTACGAACACAGAAGGAGATAGACACGTTGATGGCCCTGAACATTTTAATTACATGCTTTCTTAAACAGGCAATATACCTTAGCATAGTTTCTTATTTTACTAACAGCAGTATAGCACATTGAAAAACTACACCTCCAGTACAACTCTTTTCTCTGTTAAGCAAAAGGAAAAAAAAAAAAAAAATTATTTTTCTGGATTTTTAGCTCCATCCCTTTGCAGAAATGCAGCTCAGTTTCCCATGTTAGGTTCATAAGAAGTTGAACAGTGTTTATTTCTGCTCATTATTAACGTTGCTTTTAAAAAGTGCTCCAATTTTTTAGAGATAATCTTCTATGAACAATGTAAACTGAGATGTATCAATTTAAAAGCCTTTATTCTGAATACTGTTACCTTCTATTCTAAAAATTTATTAGAAGAGACAGCTACTAAATTCCTGCAAAATGCATCATTTATTGTAAGGGTATGTAACCATTACCTGCAGTCTAAGAAAATAAATTTGTGATTAAGATGAAGCTTTTACATAAATAAAATAAAAAAACCCCAACACATCTGAGAACAAATGACCTCCCACATATGGTCTATTTTTTTCTTGAACATTTGCATCATCCAACTATGGTTCCTACCTACTACAAGAAATAATTACCTCCCTAATCTAACTCCCAAATTTAACTCATTGTAAAGTCTACCAAGTCCCAAATGGAAGAGATTAATCAAGGTAGAGTTTTGGGTGTTGTGGGGTTTTTTTGTTTTTTTGTTTGTTCGTTTGTTTTAAAGGACAGACTAATGCTTTGCTATTTAAAATGGTGTTACAGGTTTTGTAATGGCTAATAGTAAAAACCAACCCCCAAAAAACCCTACAGCAGCAGCATGTTAATTTGTAGATACTAATATCTCCCTTGGATACAAACAAACTAAAAGAACCACCCCACTTCATCTCTTTGGTCAGAAGCACTTTAGGAATTATTTTAGATGGTTCATAAAGGTTTGATCATTAAACATTAAGTGCTATTTGATATTTAGAATTTCAAAACCATGGATTTCTGATTAGATCAAATTCTCAATAGAAAGAACAATTAATTTAGGAACAGAACTTTTTCAAAGTATTCCCCTCCATTAAAATCTACTTTGGAATTTGCAAAACCACCAAAAATGTCATCGTGTGTGTCTAAAATCTTCACACTTATGAGGAAGAAATAAAAATTTTGCCTAATTCATTACATCAAATAACAAACAGATGTTTCTCCAGAATCTTCCTGCTCAAAGAAAAATATGTTTTCATAGCATCTAAGAATGGGCTACAGACTAAATAATCTTTCCAGCTTTTTCTTAGAAGTAAAAGCTATCTATGATTCCTCTTCCCCAACTGGGGCTCTCCCTTCAGAAGTAATCTTCCATCATTGAATCCAATTCAATGAATCTGGTTCAATACTGAAAAGATAGTTCAGTCTTTACTGTCTGATGTGCTTTCTTCCTTTCTTAAACTATTAAAAAAGTTAGAATGTCAGATGCTGAAGGCCTGTAAAAACATCTTCACAATAGACTCTAATTCAGAAAGCAGAAAAGAAAGCAGAATTTTTCTCTCAGCTCATGTTTCAGTAACCTGCACACTACAGCATCATGAACCAGAAAATTAATATGAGTATTCCTATTTGAATTTTTGGAACATTTCCGGCAAACCTATAAAAATAAAATTAGTTGTGCTACTCACACTGTTAGAATGTAGAGTGTTGCAATTTCTTAAGACCTTTTAAATAAGTTTAGGTTCATATTACTTTTACCTGCAGAAAAGACTCCTACACAGTTAACAATCCAATCCATTCTTATATCTATATCTTCATTTTTTAGTGAATTTAGTAGCATTTTATTGGTCCCCTCCAAATTCTACATTCTCCTGGTTAAGAAATTTTGAAAAGGAGAAATCTATTTTACCAGTCTTGTGGCATAAGTTTCAGAGGTTGGTCTACTACTCGATAAGGTACAGTAACGCTGACTGTAGTTCCCCCAGGCTGCATCTGATCCTTCCTTCTCTGTATTAGAGTTTCATTCTCTCGTTGACAGCCTTGTTTCTTCTTCTCATCTGATGGTACAAACCTTGGGGAATAAAGAAACATTCAGTAGACAAAAGCAATTTATTTGATATAATCAGCAGGAAACGTAGCACCTTTATCAGAACTTTGCATTATTGGCAACAGTCACTGAAGCCATCTCATTTTCACTATGCCAAGCCTCTATCACTACTTATTCAGAGCAGCAAAAAATATAAGAATAATATTTCATAAGCCCTTATGATAAAAACAATTGTACTAAAAGGTCCTCTGCCTCTCAAAACTACAGCCTAACCTGTTCTTATACATTTTTGGCATTCCCTGCTGACGTTACCCAATACATATGCAGATGAGGAGCCAGATCACAACCTGCTAAATGGCTATAACTCATTATTTTTAGTGATCAAGGGTAATGTGAGGAGGCTTGGGCACCAAGAAACAATTGCTTCCTGGAGCAAATTTTAGAGCTCTGCTCTTGGAGCCATCAGAATTATGTTTTTTGAAGAAAGCTGGGATCTTTGGTCAAAAGGTTTTTGAATGAGGTTTTATTTTTTTGGATGACAGTGATTTTACATTATCAATGACTCATCTGGTTACTATGATGCACGATATTACAATTCTATATTTATTTTCCTAAATAGCTTCTCTAATAGCTTAAGTGCTCAGAACATAAGGATGATGTGATCCTCATGTTTTATGTAATATCTGTATGAAAAAAAAAAATGCTTAAGATGCAAGCCTCCCCAAAGGAATTACAGATCTTTCATTTTTCAGCCCCCCACTTCAAAAAAAAACCAAACCAAAACAAAACAACAAACAAACCCCACCCCACCCCCAATTCCATTTCAAGAGTCTCTTCTTTATGGCAATAATACAATAACATACACAGAACAGTTCTCAAAATTGGCATCAGAGATGTGGGAGTAGCGTAAGCCTTTTTACTGATGAATCTCAGTGGGTTTTGTCAAAAGGAAACATAACAAAGTCATGCATTTTCTAGAACTAAAACTGTTTCACAGAAAGGTGAGCTGATGTGACGAGTAACACCTGCTAGGCCAGCAAAAGAGCAGAGTTCAGACCTATGTTCTCCTAATATTCTATTCAGAACCACCCAGCTGCACTACTAACACTGTTTGCCCTTACATTTCTTTTCTAAAACTTCTGATAAAAAGAAACACTGCTTCACTTAACTGCAAAAGTTCTCACCAGTATTGGTGCTACATTTTAAAAACATAGTACTCTACATAATTGGTAAGATTTCTCTTCATTATAGTACAGGTTGTGCTTTTTAAAAGTTTACTACATTTTTCAGGTAAGTTGGTTGCACCATTTCCATTTGTTCTCTTCAACCTATTTCTATTTGAATACTAAAAAACAATTTGTGCTTAAACAGGCAGACTGCACTTTCTATTGCTGGAAAAATAGAAAAAAGGAATGAAAAATGAAATATGAGGAAAAATTAATTATTCAGTCAACTTGAAAATACTAGTTTCTGCTAACATCTTCTATACAACAAGAAAATGGCATTTTGGGGGGAAAAAACCCCCCAAAACAAAAAAAAAAGTTTTAAGGCAGCACGTGGAAACTGTCAATAAACCTAAGCAAAACTATTTTACTCTGCTAACATAAATAAACAGATGAAGCCCCCCTATACTCTTCATGATTTAACAGTATTTCATAAACAGAAAGTCACAATGAATTTCTGAAGTGAGCGTCCAAACACATACAACTGCACTGGAAAATTAAAAAACCCAAAACTGCAAATGACTACAAATTGTGCATTAAGGTCAACTAGTATTTCAAATACAGAAAAAGCATTACAGATATTAAATGATAAGCTACAAATTAAATTATACTTATCTGTCTAGTATATGTAAGACACCACTATTCTAAAGAAAATACAGATAGAAAAGCTATACAGGATACACTGGGAAAAAGTACACTTAAGCCACCTAGAATATTATAAAAAAAGTTAAGACAGTCATTTCACCAATAATTGAAGTAATTACAAACCAGTTAATATCAACACATATTTTTATCTACTGCAACTGACACATATAATTGCGTGCTACGCACAGAAGCATTTAACATGGTTCTACTCTGGAAAAAGCTACTAAACATGACATCAGAATTAAGTATTTCTAGTCAAGTCGTTAATTTAAAAACTCAAAAGTGAGGTACAACTTTAATCATGAGCATACCTACTGGCCTGTCCTGCCAGCATGTTGCAGGCTTGGCTTTGCCAATACTAGCTGATAGGAAACTGTATTTTATAACTGAAAATGAGGATTTGCTTGGTGGTCTTGAGCTTTTAAGAACACCATTCATGAATCTCTCCTCACCCATCAGAATTAAGGAATCTCAGCTGGAAAGACAGAAATAAAATGTTTTCTGTTTTGGTTTGATTTTTTTTAATAATTTAAAAAAATTATTAAAAAACCCTCCTCAAACATCTTTTACCCAAGTGGCAAGGTCTATATGAAAAGCCAGGATCACCTAAAATGGTGGAGTGCTTGAAAAGAATTTCTTTATTACATGTCCCATGCACTAAATGAGAACAAGCTCCTACAGAATATGTAAATAAAATCCAGCCATACGTACGTTACGGTGATAATCAAATATTCATATGAACAGCAATCTAAAAGGTCTCACTTTTAATTTAATTTGTAATGTGAGGAAGAAAACACATTTTAAATGGAAACAGGAAACCTAGCAACCCCAGGCCAAACTAGACAAGAAGCAATATTGCTATTCTACAGTCTAACAATTTCACCACTGTGTCTGAGACTACTCAAATTTGGCTGTAACAGGTATTCTCAATTCTACTTCCAGCTTTAGGTATTTCTGTGTTTAAGAATTCATTTCAACACTAGTTAATTGACAGTTTCTCTCCATTTCAGCTAGAAACTGCGTTACAGCCATTAAGGCACCATTCAGTTGTGCCTCAGTTACGCATCTTCTAGACAACAGCTTCAGTTTTATTTACGGTAAAAATCTGAATATTTTGGAACACATTTCTCCAAGAGAGAACATAAAATATCCGAATTTTCCAAAGAAAAAAATATCAATGAGCAGATTCACATGGAACAGTAGAGAAGATGACTGTCAAAGAAAGCACTGAAGGAAATGCTTACATATATGTACACAGAGTACAGGAAAAAATGACAGCTTACAGAAAGTTTATGAAATATATGCTTGCATTTCCGGGAACCATTGATTCATTAATGTGCTCAAGAATTCACGTGCTCAAGAACTGAGAATCAATAGAAATTACTGTATGATTACAAATATAATTATGGCTTACTCCCTCGCTACCTGGACATAAGAGACAAGCGTAAGAAATCTGAGTATTAAAGAAATCACCAAAACCTCCATCTTCTCTTGGGAATTATATGCCACAATGCTATAGTGGGTGGCTTAACTACACATTTGTACTTGACACCTTTTTAATCATCCAACACACTAGAAATCTGTTCTGAAACCTGACTGTGCCAGAGCTTACATTTTTTTGTTGCTTCTCCAGATTACTATTCCCTAGTAAAAAAAGAAAAAATAAAAAAAATCTGTATCTACTTAGAATCCATTTTTATACGCCTACTAGGAAATTAATAGCACTCCATTCTCTTGTTGTTAATTGCTGAAATCATCATCCACACAAAAACCAGTGCACACTCTCGATTTACAAAGACAGCAGGTCCCAGTCCTAAGGTAGCAGGCAAGTGATTGAACAAGATCAAATGATGGGAGGTAACTGGTAAGGTACTACCCACTGAACCACCAGAGCTGCTCATGTCTAAGCTCCAAACTCATATCAATTGCCAGCATTAACTTTAAAACACTTTTACTGAGGTCAGGTCAGTACTTTCTGGTCCCCAACTCAGGCATACTGAAAAATGCATGGACAGAGAATAAGGCAACTCCAATGCAGGACAGTAACAGAGATCATCGTAATATACATTTGATTGTGTTTAGAACTGGAGACTTATTTTTACAACCCTCTCAATATTTTTGTTAGATTAAATATCACTTATTTTTGCAAGAGAACAAAGCTTTTTTTGTAATACGTCATCCCTGAATCTTTCAGATAGTTTGCTTGATATCAAAGCTAGATAAATCCCAGTGAGTTGCCTGGCCACATATGGTGAAACATATAATGAGTAAAAGCATCACCATAATAAAAATAGATAATAATAATCTAATCATTTACATCTGCCTAATGTAATTCCTGCCTTGCTTTTGTTCCATGTAAAGCAGAAGCATTACCTCTGAAAAGCCTAGCTTCAGATATTCTCAAATACTGAGTCTGGAAAGCCAGATTTTACACAAAAATTATAATATTCAGTGTTGCATTCAGATATTGAATAAGAATAAAGTATACTATATGAAATATTTTTAAGAAGCTTCACAATATACCATGAAGTATTGCAGTTCTGATTTTAATTGAAATATCTTTTTAGTATTTTAGAAACTCTTTGTTTTTATCTTAAACTTGAATCCTTAGAAAAATAACTTTCAAAAAAGGTTACCAAGAATATTTGCATATTATACAGCATATAAATTGTATATATTACAATTATATACAGAAACATCCCCCTACAAAATCTAAGTTGCAACAAATATACCCAACAGACAAAACAGGTAACTTAAAAAATAAAAATCTTAAACCAGTAACATGCTTCCAGTTTATCATTATATATGATTCTACTCATGATAGCGTTCCTGCTTTCCCCATTCTCTACTTCAAAAGAGAGGCATAACATTAGTGATGAAGTAAAGATGCTAAGCATCACATAAATGTCAGCCAAATTTGGCAAGAAAAATATCACCAACATACTACGAAGCTATGAAACGGCTTACTAAAAATGTTGGTGTAATTAGTAAGTTACTTTCAGTCCTTAACAATTGAATTTAATGCCTACCACAGTACTGGATGAAGACTATCCTGTTCATTTTACAACAACCAACCTAAAATATCTGTCAATGATACCACAATTACTTTTTCTCACATCCAAAGTGACAATGCATTGCAGTCCAGTTATTTATATAGAAAAAAATCCAGCACCCTAAACGAAAACTGTCCTAGAAGACAGGAATTCCCAGCTATGACTGTAAGTTTTCATTTTAAGTGGTTTGATCTCCCATTACAATTACAGCTTCGTTCCTTGTTTTGTTTAAACATTTAAATGGAGGGAATAGCAAAAGTTGGTTTTATTTATGAAACCCAAACACTCATTCTTTATTATCACACACTTCACAGAACTGTGCTGCCTCAGGTATCAAGCATGGAAGAAAGCTGCCCTGTAAACAGCCTGTGTACCACAGCTTCCATCCCCTAACAGTCCTGGGGGCCTCACTCTCCCAGGGTTCTCCTACATTTCTTAGCAGTCTCCCCTGCAATGGCTCTTACTCTTCCAGCTCCAGAAGTCCCTTCTCTTTGTGCTATCACTGATGTACTCTGATGGCTAATACAAGCAGACTGATTACCTCTAGAAATACCAGAAATTCAAGTCTACCTGCACCTTCCTCAACAGGGTAAGGGAGGGAGTATTAATTTGGATGTGTCTTTTCTATCTGGACAATATTCCCTCATTCCAAAACTTGTGCAAGTGAGATGTGTCTTACAAATCTCTATTCTTCTGTCAATTTTAGCTGAAAGTGGGGAATGAGTTAAAGGCAGCAGTGACTTAGAGGCAGAATTAGATAAGTCTTCTTTCCTTGGAAACCCATCATGTATCTCTCAGTCACACTCTACATTAAGGCTAGTTCTACGCTTTGCATACCTGAACAGTAAAAACAAACCCTGCAGCCATTCCTAAACAAACTAGTTCCATAAATTTGAATGAAAACAAACAAACAAAAAAAAAAACCACCAAAAAAACCCCACGCCAGATGGTATATCTTCCAGATGGTGTATCTTCCAGAAGCATGCTAGAACTGTCATGGCTAAATTAATATTTTGCTCTTCTAAATTCTGCTATTGCACTTCTGATTCATTAACATACCTTGCTTCTTCAGTTTGTCTTTCACACTTGTTAACTACATCGGTGTCCTCCTTTGAACCTTTAAACATAATTTCATCTTTTCGTGGATCATGTTCTATGAACTCTTAACGATCAGTGTCCTCTTGGGGCAGGTCTCGAGAAGTTAACTGTAGCTCTACCCCAGTGGAGCTGAAAACAGTGCAAGCCTCCTAGCACATACATACTTAGACATGACATATTGGTGCTTTATTCCACTATAGGTATTATTCCTGTACCAGAAAGTCACAAATCACATAGATGTAAAATCCAGAGCTTGTAATTCTGAAATTTTTTCTTAAACAAAAAACCCCTACATAAACAAGCAACACCCTCTGTCAATACAATTGTATCAGTCCAGTAACTGCTTGCACATTAAACTATAATGTTAAAAGCCAGCCTTATCTCTGATTAAATATTTCAGAGGAGGCACCAAGAGTCCAGTACACTTATTGGATCTTTGATGATATATGTCAGTAGTCTAGGAACTAGAAATAGCTGAAGATCAGAAGGCACCTGGTATCTCACAGCAGTTTTAAAAATTTCTAGGGTAACTCCAGTGAAAGCTGTAGCACCACAATAAGGACAGCCTATTTTTGAAGGAAAGCAGCGTATAGTCTCAAAGGACAAGCAAAATGCTGAAGGTGGAAGAAAGAAGAGCTCTCCGTTTTTTCAACACACCATTGCAGACTATCTATAACAGTGTATTTCTCTGTGGAAAAGACTGCCTGTTTCAGAAAAATTAACTGGTATTAACCGATAGGCAGCTCTAAATACCATGATCTGTTGGACAAGTAGAAAGATGGGGGTTTTGTGGGTTGTTTTTGTTTTATCATAACAGTGAATTTTACCTTACCACGAAGAAAGTAATTTGCAGTGTTGATTGTATTCAGCCATAATGAATTAAACATTAGAATCAGATGTATGATGCAATAAAAAAGTTTTAGCAACTCATTACTTCCCTGAATGAATTTGCATCAGTACCTAATGACAATGCTTTATTCTTATTTTTGTTGTATGCGAACTTTAAAATTCTTTATTTACACAACCAGCTGACCTGCCCAGCTAATACAGCCATTTATTTAGATAGAACAGAGGCCACCCTCCAGTCGCCTTCCCCTTTACAGTAACTGTGGTCATTTCCCGAAATCTTTTCTGAGCTCCATGAGCACACTGCCCTTGCTCATCTTCTCCAAGTCTTCTTCCATTGTAAGGGTTCGTTGATCAGTTGCACAGGTGTGCATGTATGTTATGTAAAAGAAAACCACTATAGACATTAGAAACTGTACTGCAAGACTTTCTTATCAATCTGCCCATTTGACCCACAGGTCACAACTGTGCAAAAGCTCTGAAAAGAAGTTTTTGCTTTTTTCCTACTATTCAAGAGGCATTAATTTCTTTTATACTCTAGTTTGTAAAACTACCTTATCATGAGACAGTAGATACTCCCTCTTGCTTAATTACTAATTTGGTACTAGCACACCTTCATATCCAAAAACAGTTTTTTATACAGTATGTTCTAATCAGCTACTTACTTCAGATCTTGCAGAAGGTCCTTTGCATTAAGCATCGTTATTAAAGAGGTCGTGGCTGCTGGAATAATGATTATGGGAGTTCGAGACCCTGGAGAGATAATACAGTCACATTTGCCTGTTGGGTTTTTTGGGGGTTTTTGTTGTGGTTTTGGTTGTTCCCCCCCGCCACCTTTTTTATTAAAGGAACTGTTCATAAAATGAAAACTCTTGCTTAACAGATCAAAATCATGGAAAGATATTCAAGGAAAATTGTAGTAAATCTTTTCTAAACTGAGATTTTCATTCACCAAAAAAAGCGTACCCCTGTATCAGGACTCTCTAAATATGGGTAGGACCCATACTTAGCAAAACAGAATGCGGTCTGCATTCCACTACTTGTTTATATTATTGCTTGGTTCCAGCAAAAGGTAGAGTGGGCACAATTCACACAAAAATGAAAAGGATCATGTAACTAAAATTGACTCACCTTTTTTCTGGTTTGGAGGTGGTCTTGCTTGAGAAACTGAGAAAAAACAGAAAATATGGCAGAATAACTAAAATATATACAAATATCATTGTAAGGCAACATTTCAATGGTTTTAGTTACAGGACTGAACAGAGAAGAGTCACACTATCATCATCAGATCATTTTCACAGATGCAATACACAAAGTTGAAGAAGAGATTTATAATTTGGGTCGCAGTATTCAGAAGAGAAACAGCTTTTGACTGTCTGAAACATGTTAGGACATGAGTCAATCTCTCCTAATTTTACTTAAACTAGTCACCCCTTTCCATTCTCCTCAAAAGGTCAGCACACTATAGCATTGACAAAAATTGTCAGCAATCTTGAAAAAAATTGCTTCTAGATCATAAGTTCAATTGGGCTGAACCAACAGGAAGACTGCTGCATAACAAATTAATCTTTACAGACCCTCACTTTTCATTAATAGTTATTACTGTACATGGTATCTGTAGGATTTAGTTATCCTTAACACATACAGAATTCTCAACAATCAAAATCTGAATTTCAGGCTTACTCCAGTTAATTTTTGATTGCAGTTTGAGTTACATAGCCTCTTTGGGTGCCAGAAACAGTGAAACTTGACATATATGGTAGCACTCAAGAAAAAACCAACCAAACAAAAAAACCAAACACCACCAAAACCCCCCACCAAATAACAACAAAAAAAAACACAACAGAAAAACCCAAACCACCAAACAAGCCAACCAAACAACCCCCCCCCCCAAACCAAACAAACAAAAAAAACACACAAAGAAACAATACTGGCCAGATAGAAAACAAAGAATTCCCCCTAACCCCCCAATAAAATGTTTCCATTTCAGTCTTCAAGTTGTGACCTCCTCAATATGGGAAATACTTCAGTCCAAAGTTGGAAAAAACATATGTTTCTTCACTTTGGTGCTATTACTGAATAACCTGGCTTCCACCAAATAGACATTTTATAGTTCAGTTTTCAGGAGTCCTAGCTTAAGGAAAGAACTGTTGTGCCTGATAATTATCATCACGTGTTTATCCTAATTCACAAAATCAGAAAATGGTGAGTAGTAGAAATATTGATGCAGACCAACTTAAGTCTCAACTGCTACAATGCATGGCAAATTTCATTAATTGACTTCCAATTTCATAGCACCAACTTGTTCATGTTTATTTATGAACAACTGTTTCAGAAACTTCCTAGAACAGTATAAATATTCACAACACACAGTTGCCATTGTTGAAAAATTGAGACCATATCCTTAATTATATTTTCCTGACACTGTCAAATGCACAGATATAATATGCAATACTATACTGAACTACATGAACTTTACCTACCCAGTGATTTTTTTTTTCCCCAAACCTTTTTCATTTTTTTAAAGTCTAGGTATCTCCTTAATGTAAAAATGTTCCTGAAATACATGGGCAACATTAGCTGATTTCCCCAACCCGAAGTGGAGGAATGGGGAGCATCTGTAAGAAATTTGATAGCTGTACCAAGCCAGGTTAGTAGAAAAGTTGGTACTGCAGAAAGATGCAGAAAGAAAACCCTTAAATTAAAAGCACACCTTAGGTATTTTTTCAAATCAGTATTGTACAACTGTTTTGTCCAATTCAACTAACGCTTATATGCACAGCAGCATCCTCCTGGAAATTGCACATTTTAAATACTTTGACTGCTAAGAACAGAGCAACTGATTTTTTCAAAAGTTCCAAACCCTAAAATATCCTAGAACAGGCAGAAAGAGAGATTTTTTTTTTTTTTAAATGAAGCAGCATACACTTTCTTCACACTATACCTCTCTTTATTCTCTCTTCAATTTACAATATAGAGGCAACACAATGGATTAGATTGGTTTTAGAGAACTGCAATATCAGTATAACCTATACAATGTACAAAAAATACACTTCTGACAGTTAACGTCCATGAAGTCACAGCTAGCAGTAGGGACCTGTGACAACTCAGACTTCTGTTCTTGCCACTACTACCCTTTCCATACTGCTGTCTGTCAACTCCATTTGCATTATTATGCTTTACAGGGCTAGTGAGATAAGTATGACAGGTAGCATGGCCTTTCTAGTACCAAAAAACCAAACAGAAGAATCTGTGCACAACAGCATTTAGGTATGCTGAGAATATTCAGTATTAGAATAGATTTTGGGGGAAGAATTATTTTTACAATATTAAGTCTTAGCATTAAATCCTACTAATAAATCTCAAGGAATTAGCAAGGCACACATTGAAAGCATTTAGTAGTCTCCACAAGAATATATAGTACTCCAGCAGTACTTCTAGAAAAAGTCCATTAATTTTAAAAGGCAGCTTTTTTCCAAAAAACCCATAATGTCTGCTTTCCAATAACTTCATAACAACTATAAACATCATCTTGTTCTTAAATAACACCTTTCACCCGAGACTGACATCCACCAAATCAGAAATTCTCTTACTATGTAGACCAGGTCCAGATATGCACATAGCTGTTTGGAAACACTGATCCTCTCATACTCTTACATCCTCTATACTCTTACACTCTTTTAAAAACTCTAAGTGTTTCTCATTAAAACAAAGTACCTGTATCATTCTGTCTTTGAATCTCAATTTGAGATTCAGTCCAACATACAAAATTGACTTGGTAGCTAAAGTCTACTGACTAGGAATTAAAAAGCCAGTTGAAGATTCTGGCCCCGTTACAAATACCTAATGTGCCAAGAAGTGTGAAGAAGTAATGATAACACATTCAGAGAAAGACTTATTTCTGATATATTCATAACAGAAGTAATAATATATCTCTTTTTGATATTAGCTTTTCTATTTAGGTTGTTTCTCCTTGGAGTATTAACCAGCTCTTATTATGGATTTGAACCGGCATTTGTGAACTACCAAGTCGACAACCAAGAAGTTCGCCGCTTTTTAATTTCACTAGCACATCGTTTCAATGGGCTAATCGAGCAACACAGCGAAGAAAATGAATCCAAGCCCCATGGTATAACATTAACCAAAAAGTTACATGTTACTTCTAATACATATGCAGTTAAAGGACACAAACAAACAAGTCCCACTTCATTCTTCAGCTAACTAAAGTTTTAAACAGTACTTCTTTGAAACTCATACCTGTTCGTAACAGAAGCACAAATGATAGTAGGCTACCTTACCTGGTCGTGGTACAGGCTGTGCTGCTGGAGTTTGTGTTTTTCGAGCAGAAGCACCTTCCTTTTAAAAGACAGAAGAGGTAACATTAACGGCTGGCCTTCTTGTCAGGTACACGGGTTTTTTAAATGAACACAGAGCTACAGAGGGTATCATGAAAATGAGGCCAACACATTTCCATTAAAGAGAAGAAAGAAAATAGTGAAAATATTCAAAACTCTTTACAGATTCTGTTTCAGACTTGGTGAGGACAGAAAACCTCATAAGCTTTTACAGGCTTACATTTTAACCATCAAATGCCAATCAACTTTTTTCTATATTCAAAGAAACCTTTTCTATTTGTAGTATTGTTTCATTTTACCTATGATCACTTTCACCAAGGGTTAGTAATGTAAATGTAAGCAATTGGCTACAGAAATTTCAAAACAAGATCTGCTTATGCTCTGGATGGAAAACTAGGACCAAGAAATTGCAATGCATTCCTGCCTTGAAGAGTTTTAGTGCCCAGAAGTAGCACACTCATGATAATTAGTTCTGCTCATGCCTTATCCAATTACCTTAATGTAACAACAAAAGACATGCACTATTATTTATTCTTGTTAACACTGCAGAGTCAACACACCAGGTAAGAGAACAGTGAGGTCACACATGTCTGGTTCCAAAGCAACATTGAATTCCTGCAAGAACAAATTCTGTTCTCAGTTACTGCTGTGAAACCTCACTGAACAAAACATGTATTACTAACAATATTACTAACACTGGAAAAAGGCTAATATATTCCAGCCACTTGTTGTGATTTAACCCAGTCAGCAACTAAGCACCACGCAGCCGCTCACTCACTTTCCTCCCCGCCAGTGGGATGGGGGAGGAAATCAGGAAAAGAAGTAAAACTTGTGGGTTGAGATAAGAACAGTTGAAGAGAACA
>JAVJGG010000090.1:22223612-22234624 GCA_035590195.1 Aviceda cuculoides | reverse complement strand
ACCCCCCACAACCCCCACCCCCCCCCCCCCCCCCAAAAAACAAACCAAAAAACAGTCTAAAGAGCTAGTCATTAACTTCTCAAAATAGCGTGGACAAACACAGTGACTAATAAATACTTGGGTAAGTCTGCTGGTAGTTTTCTATTTTCTGAGCTATCTATTGTGATATTTTATTTATAACATATAGTAAATAAGATGCTTCAACATAGAAGGGTGAGTCATTGAAAGGACAGAAATGAAAGGAACATGAGTTTCATTAGGACCAGAAAGACAAATTCTATAATATAGGTATGTCTGTAACAACAAGATATTTTAAATCCATCAATAATTAAAATCAAGTGCCCCCGATTCTGCAATACCATACTTCGACCTTTACCAAGAAAGCAAGCCATTAACAGCAGAAAGGCAGCTTAACAGCATGTGCTTATACATTAGTGTTGTCCAGCTTGACTAACCTAAGATTACAAAAAGCAGCTTTTATAGAATAAGCATATGTAAAGGAAGTATGAGCAAAGAAATATATTTTTATTTTTTTCTTTGGCATGAAGGCACAGAAGATTTATACTTGAAGAGAGCCAAAAGGGTTAAATCGAGCTTCGGTATTTAAACGCTTATAATTCCTTTGCACTGCAGAACAGCTTTTAGAATACGGGAATAGAACGTCTAGTATTAAAAATCCCCTAGAGAATCATAAGCTGCAGTGTCAAGGAAAAGTGAGAACAATTTGAAAAAACCCTCAATCATTCATTTAATAATCATACAATTTTTATACTATTCACCTATCATTGTGCTTGAACTGAGTACATATCATTTATCAAATAGGAGCAAGAGCCTGTAAAGCTTTCTGGCTGCCTTTGGATTTAGTCAAAATGAATGCAAACAATCACGTGGGATTCAGCCAAGCAATGACGTTAAATTCTGCTCTGTCAGAAGACAGCATCTGTCAAAGCCCACATTTAAACTGCTGCCTGCCTGTGCAGCAGCTGAAGAACTACGGAATGGATTTTATAGACCAGAATCCTCGGTTAAAACAGCTTAAAACCATTTCTATTACCGCCTAGCAACAATGAAGGAAGAAATAGAGGGAAATCCTGTTACTGAAGGCAACTGAACCACTACGCCCTAGCACTCCCTGCTAACATTACCATTAGAAATATGGATACTGGGGAGAAGAGAACACAGCACTGCATTGTCCGACAAGGGAAACACCAGATGTAAAAGCTCCCTTACATCGGCCGAGAACGCCAGACAGCCCCGATCAAAACAGAAACGGGAACTACTGTCCTTTTGTTTGAAGAATGAACAAAAAGCCCCAAGACAAAGACAACACTTACGAGCAAGGAAGGTAACACAGCAACGAGCAGACAGATGGACAGACTGGATACTGTGAAAAGCAATCGCAGGAAGCAGACCGTTGGGGGATGTGCGCATGTTCGATAGCATCTTTTTTGCTGAAGTGATGGCGTGCAAAAACTATTTTCTGTGGGTATAATCCTCGCACCATAAATGGCCTGACCAAGGAAGGTATGTCAAATCCTTGTGTGTGATATTCATTGGATTGTCTGTTACCTTTTCAGCCATTACAGGTAATGATCGTTACTATTTTGAAGAGCCCCGAGATAACAAGTCTCTGAATAGGGAGAAAGAATTCGAGCAGGTTTTCCTCTCTCACAGCACAATGTCACTACCTTTACACTTAACAAATGCGTTGCTTACAGTCTGCACAAGGTTGGTGTGGCTGGAGAGGAGGAAATTAAAGGGATAATGTAGCTACTGTAATGACTGCTTTTAACTGAAAAAATAAAAACTGAAACCCCTCCAATATAGAAAAAACAGATATCCTCTCAAACTAGGTCAGAATTAATATTTATCTGAAGCAATTTTAAAGCACTGGTAAAATGTCCATGGTGTGACACACTGAGAGCACTGAACCATCAAAACAGATCACGCAGTCAGATTACATTATCTTAAAAGTACCTTCAGACTTTCTTACACTTGCTTTTTTCCCCCCGAAACACAAGCAAAATGTCATCAGGTTAATATCAGCCAAGCATAAACTGGGAGCATGCAAAAGATTGGACATGATTTCAACCATCAGCTGTGCAATCAGGCACCACATTTTACAAGTAACATCAGGCTCCCCTGACATCCCAAAAGGAAACCTTCAAACATTATACACTCAAAATGGTGAGCATGTAACTCATCTCATGCCATCATTACTATTTCTGTTTAATATGAAAACACCAACTGTTTAACTTGGCCTGTAAAATGACATTCCATCTAATTGCCATTCATTTCTATTTATTGTTGAAATTTAAATACTTCATCATTAGTGGCAAACAAACAAGATGAGTATTTGCAATACAAATTTAAGACCTAAATCTATAGGAATTTAATATACCACAGAAAGAAAGTGCTTATCTGCAGAATCTACCAATAAGCTATAACAAATCATAAAATGTCAATATAAATGTACTTTCTTTGCCCAAGGCAATGCTAACATACAATAAAACAATTGCAACTGGAAAGAGTTAACATACCTAAAGATGCAGCATACAACAGTCACTGGTTTCAGATCACACTTAAGACATTTAGAAGAGAAAGTCACTTCCCAGAACTTTTAAAACAAACAAACAAAAAATTTACCCTCAGACAATACTCCTGCAGAAGCATGCCTAGCTAGTGGTGTGACTTTCATACCTGACATTTAAAAACCTCCACATCAAACCTCATCCCAGAGTACTGTTTCGTGCAAAGGATTAATACAGTTTGTAAGTGACCTCAGGCACATTACCTGAGGCCTAATATGAAGCTGCTGCTGCTATTTGTCAGAATACCGACTCAGGCTGCCTTTTGAACTCTTCCCTCTAATTAAAGAGTTTGCCCACACAGCTAATAAAATATGAAAATCCAGGACGTGTGAATAGGAAGTCAAATGCTTCAATCTGCAAAGCTATAATTATAGAGCAGAACTGAAAGTACAAGGAACCAAAACATCAGAAGAGCACAGACCACAAACAAAAATTCAAGAGGCATTCATATATTCACAATAATGCATCGTGACTACACAGTCAAGTGCCAAAAATGAAGCAGAATTACTATAAATCATATCTTCAAACTGCAGAGTTACATGCAACGACACTTTCAGAGGACAAGGTGATTGCATAAAGACCTTTGGCTATACTTAGGTTTTCTTACCTTTTGCTATACTTAGGTTTTCTTATCTACTGCCAATGCTTGGTGCCTGCTCATAAGCTTTCCGTGAAATGAAATTTTAAATATTTGGGCAACAGCAATAATGCTCTAACCCTAATTAAAGTGAGAGAAAATATTATTTTTATTATACTATTTGATCGTGTTTTTACCATATGTTGACAGTTGTTTACATTATTTTTAAACAATGCATCCTAGCACATAGTATTTTTTCAAAGGTTCAATTGTTACTGCTGTATTTCAAATTCTTAATACCCACTGTGTATTTTGGAATGTTTTACACCTGAATTACAAAGAAAATGAGATACAAGGTTATTTGGGTTTTTTCAGTCAATAGTTTTACGAAACTGAGAAATAGATGTGGGTCCTTTCCCTATCCATACAATGCCTTTTTAAAGGGCAAACAACCTGAAGATTTTCTAGGAAACTTCCACTTTGAAAAATCAAGGAAACATTTAAGTGAGAATGACTCTCTTTACATTTCTTATGATTGTAGTTCCATCCCTCGCTGTAAAACTTATTTAATGTGCACAAAGTGAGCATGCAGCCTACCCCCCAAAAAATAAAAAAAAAAAAAAAAAAGGGGGGGGGTAGTGGAGGGAGCTATGTTCAGCCATTACAACTGCCTTTTCTGGGACACTTCCTCAGTGCATCATGGAAAGACAGCACCTGAAAACAGCCTTCAGTTTACACAAATACTACATAACTTAAGATTCTCACTTTTGACTATTGCCATATGAAATTAGGTGCACAACAAAACACCACCTGAATTAAAAATTAAACACAGAGTAGTAATGCAGTGCAGATTTGCTGAAGTATTAGCACCTAATGACTGCAGTTTTAGAAGTGGAACAATTCAGTGTGACAAAATTCATCTTAATTCTAGCTGCTACTTCACATTCGTGAAATTCCAGTTTTTACTTTCTTCCTAAACTGCATATGCATGCAATGGAATGGTAATTAATCAAATATTCCCAGCATTGCCCTTCAAACTGCTATCAAACAATTTCCCTGAGATCTAGGGTACCCTTTGAAGTGGCATTTATGTTTGCTTATGCAGAGATATTCTTCCCAAATAGCTGAGTGTTCATTTAAAACTCACTGCTTACAGCAGAGAAACTAAAAACTATTAGTTTTAAGGACAGGCTTTTCTTTTCAAAGCATGCAAAAGCAGGTGCAAGTGGTCAGATAAACATATGTCTTCTACATTTGGGTCTTATTTTCTTTTACATAAGGATAATGTCCGAGTTAAACCAGATAAAAAGAGTAGTGTGGAATTTCAGGTTATTTCTGGAGCTACGTACTTTAGACACACACGTTTAACGGCTACAGATTGGAAAATAATTTTTAGAAAGACAGCTCCATCTCCATAAGTGGCATTGGTCCCAAGCACTTTAAAAAAATAAAGTCAGAAATACTTTCAGGGAGCTTGAAAACAAAAATTCATGAATGTTGTGTAACAGCAGAACGACAAGGAAGAGCTTACTAGATCACTAGGCAAATATTTTGCTATTTCAGAAAGAGAATTAAGGAGCAATGTCGCCTCTTCAGATACATTTACTTGTCACAGACCACAATGAAAATCCCCACTTACTTGCTCCTCCTGGTGGAGGTTAGCCGGAGAGACCATTCCAACTCCATGCAATACTACCTCCCCCTTGCTTCCAAATAACTGTGAATGAGGCATCTTCTGCATACACGCTATTTTGTTTATATATAAACTGACATACAGTAATTAAAGTAAAGCTTGGTTATACATCTCTCCCTACCCTTTTGAAATACAAATTTTCCCTTACATGAACCAGGCAGATTGAATGTTAAGTCACACACATAGAATTTAATAATATATTATTCAGCTGCCATCTCATCTTAAATTACTTCCTTACAATGTAAAATCCTGTAATTTCCCATATAACACGTCACTTAGTTTTTTAACGCCGAAATTAATCCAAATATTGGTTTTAGAAGATAGGAAAGCAATTAATAAATTACACATCTATATTAGAAACAGCATTTTCTATGGACTCTTGTTCAGCTGTCATCCTTTTTCCTATACAAAACCCTAGGGCTCAGAAATAAATTAGAGCAAATTGGAAATCACAAACGAATTGCTACTGTGCAGTGAAAGGTTCATTTACGAGATGATGTGATCAGCTTTTAATATGCAGCATCATGAAGCTGCCATATTGACTCTGCTCTTGAATATGAAAAAATTTTAAAAGAAAATGCAGCACAGACTACTTTGGCACTTTTTCCTACAGTTCCAGCTGCTGGTAACAATACTTAAAATTTCTATATGATAACAGAAGTACAGTAGTTACATACATATTTACAGAGAAAAAAACAAACCCCAAAATCACGTTCATCAGATAGCTTGCCAGAAACTTAGTGTTGTGCAATTTTACTTCCAGTTAATATGAACATTTACCCCAGATCTCTGCCTACTAAAAATCAACAGCTTCATTTTAATTCAGCTGCATATCAGCCTGGCACAACAGCCAAGTGTTCCATTCAATATTTTCCTTCATTGTGAAGGAGCAGGTTAAAGGTGCCAGAAAGGTGACCAAAAATGTTATTCTGCGTTACCATCTGAGGGCTGTGCAGTGAGGTTACTGGACCCTGAAAATTAATTTTGACAGGTGCACCTTCTCATTGACTTTCTGAACACAGTCAGGGCCAGTGGAAACATGCCAAGCAGTGTACTGTGACTAACACAACTCTGCCATAATCAACCTTGCACCGTCTGTCCCACCACCAATACATGACCATTTTACGAAAAGGGTTTTTAAACTGAGCCGTACTAGCCTCTGTATGTCAAATCAATTTTAATTAATGCCAATAAACCTTCCATCTGGTATCAAGGCCTTTTCATTCAGTCTCTCAAACACAGTACAAGGATTTCACAGTCAGTATACGTGAAGCTATTTATGCCTACTTCACACTTGTTCTGCTAACATGATAATTTTTTTTTTCCTTTTTATCTTTGCTACCCAGGATATTTGTCAAAACTTTTACCATGAAAAAAGCATTTTTAAAAGCTAACAAATCAAGTCAATTTTAATCATAAAACAAGGTTGGCTTTTAACATAAACCTTGTCTATATTAACATGGGCTATTAAAAAAAAACCAAACAAAAAACCAAAAAACAACTTACCTCAATTTTATGTTTGTATCTAGTTTTTCATTGCAACCTTTTATATTATGAGTGCATAAAATTGAAGATTTCTGATTTTCTTTTTTTAAAAATCTTTGCAGAGTGAGCCATTTGCAGACAATTACTCAACATAAGCAAAAGAAAATGAATACCAAAGAATAACAGTGGATTAAAAAACGATCGGAAAAGCTTTTTGCTTGGCCATTGTCTCATATCCCATCATTGGATTCTTACAACATGCTTCAGTGGAGAAGACGACACTGCTGCTTTGCAAAGATGACCTGGAATACCAAAAGGTCTCTGTTTCGCACCCATCTCATTGGCCTGATCTCTCTTGTATTTCTTTTTGCTATGTTTCTGTTCTTTAATCATCACGACTGGCTGCCAGGCAGGGCTGGGTTCAAAGAAAATCCCATGGCTTACACTATACGAGGATTTAGATCTACAAAAAGTGAGACAAACCACAGCTCTATAAGGAACGTGTGGAAAGACACCGTACCTCAGACGCTCAGGCCTCAAACTGTCACCAACTCCAACAACACAGATCTGTCACCACAAGGAGTAACTGGTTTGGAAAATACCCTCAGTGCCAACGGAAGTATTTACAACAAGAAAGGTACTGGGCATCCGACTTCATATCATTTCAAATACATCATCAATGAGCCTGACAAGTGCCAGGAGAAGACCCCTTTTCTAATATTGCTCATAGCTGCAGAACCAGGCCAGGTAGAAGCTAGACAAGCTATTCGACAAACTTGGGGTAACGAAAGCCTGACACCTGGCATCCAGATTGTTCGTATTTTTTTGCTGGGGTTAAGCATCAAGATAAATGGATACCTCCAGCGTACCATACTAGAGGAAAGCAGACAATACCATGACATCATTCAACAAGAGTACTTAGACACCTACTATAATTTAACCACTAAAACTCTGATGGGAATGAACTGGGTTGCATCTTACTGTCCACATGTTCCGTATGTTATGAAAACTGACAGTGATATGTTTGTCAATACTGAATATTTAATACACAAGCTTCTGAAACCAGAACTTCCTCCAAGGCACAAGTATTTTACAGGTTATTTAATGAGAGGTTATGCACCTAACAGGAACAAGGATAGTAAGTGGTATATGCCACCTGATTTGTATCCAAGCGAACGTTATCCTGTATTCTGCTCTGGAACTGGTTATGTTTTTTCTGGAGATTTAGCAGAAAAAATCTTTAAAGTCTCCTTAAGCATCAGACGTTTACATTTAGAGGATGTATATGTGGGGATCTGTCTTGCCAAGCTGCGAATTGACCCTATGCCTCCGCCCAATGAGTTTGTCTTCAATCACTGGCGAGTTTCTTACTCCAGCTGTAAATATAGCCACCTAATTACCTCCCATCAGTTCCAACCTAGTGAACTGATCAAATACTGGAACCACTTACAACAAAATAAGCACAATGCCTGTGCCAATGCAGCAAAAGAAAAAGCAGGCAGGTATCGCCATCGTAAACTGCACTAGGACAAAGCTCCCTCTGTCAAATGTACTCCATGTGCAATTTGTAAATACCGCTGAACGCATGTACAGTGAAAATGGATGAGCTTAATGGGACAGCCTTTAGTTGATCCCCACCACATAGTGGAGTCTGAAAATTATTTTTTTAAGTTAAAAAAAATATAGCTCTTGATAACATTACTATTATGAAACTATAACCAAAAGGTTTTCCCAGCAAATCTGAGGAAAAAAGAAGAGGGTATATTGGGATTTTTGTGTTAATGTGCAATAATAAGCATGCACACTTTGGTGGTACAATTGCTGATTTATGTGCCAATAAAATATAATTGAGCATATTCACCACACTAAAATTTTATTTTAAAAGATGCATTCATAGCTCTAGTTCTCTTCAATGTAATGACTTCTTGTTATCTAGAATTGCTATAAAATGAAAAACTAAAAACTAAGGAAATGCACAAAGGGCAGATCAGTTTTACCTTCAAATACCACATTAAATTATTACATGCTTCTTTTAAGGTACAATACATTTAGCAATGTCACATTTACAATTTAGTAAGACACTACCAATGAACTCTAACACGCTAGGAAAGTATGCCCTTAAAGTAGGTCCATTTTTTGGAAGATTACTTATTAATGGTTAGGAAGGAAGGATAAATGAAATAAAATTTCAGAACACTGCCACTTTGTACATTACCTTCAGAAATGCAAGTGATGTTCTAGATTCAACCATAGATTCAACTAGATTCTCCTCAAAAAGCTCACTAAAAGTTACATAATGCCCTAGAAGTCATAGGGCAAGCTCCTAAAATCTGGTGCCAAGTAACATTCATCTTGGTATCTTTGTGCAAATTCATTGAATCTGCTGTTGATTTCCTTACATAACTTTAAGGTAACTCAAAGGCTGATCAGAAATGCAAAACGGAACTTCAAGTCTTTCACCATAGTCTCAAAAGTGTTCCTTTCTGTGGAAAGCAGGAGAAAACCAACCAAATCTTTGCTGATTTTGCTCTTTGCTGAAAAAAAAAAAAAAAAAACAAAAACCAAACCAAAACAAAGCAAAGCAAAAAAATCCAAACAAACAAAAAAGACAAAAACAAAACAGTCAAGTGAAAACAGGTCTGCTAGAGAAAATTAAGCCACACACCTTACTTTATAGGTGGGGAAGACTATAAGGTCATAATAAGACTGAGAGCTCCAGATAGCAAGATGAGCATGAACAAAATCTAAGCAATTCTTAAAAATTAAAGCCACAACATATACCACTGAAAATAAATTGTGAGAAGTAGGTTAAATCTATTTACAGGTTTCCAGTTTTCTAACAAACAGAACTTTTAAAGCTTATTTTCCAACAGAGTTACAACAGAGTTATATCAGATTCAGGTTATTACTGTTTTGTCACAGTGCCAGGGTAAGCAATACCCACCTCTGATTTAGCAGCAAACAATGGAACTGTGATTAGTTTTCTGTTTGACTGGGACTTTTTAATTGGACAAAATACAAATATTTGATGTACTTTTACTATTTAATAAAATTGATTATATTTATGGTCTTTAGACTTCACTTTTTATGGGAAAGCTGCTCCAGATGAAACACATTTTTAGCTTTAGCATTACTTGACATTTCTAGTGTTCCCTAGTTCTTAAAGTCTAGTTTTCATACCAAACACAATACAGAGAACACAGCAGGGTTTTTTTTCTTTTGTAATGAAAAGACAAATCATTATTACTGAGCACTCTCAGCAGCCCTAAGGCTGTCTGTATGCGGAACCCGCAGACACAAGAGTGTATTGCACTGGACTAGCCCACTGAAGAAATTCTAGCAGCTCCTATTGAAGAGGGGCATGGAAATTTGCTTGTCACTGGTTTTTTGGTGATCCTCCACTAAGCTTTGTCATCTGCTGTATTTGAGGTATGATAATTATACATCTGTGCATTTCCAAGATACCTCAAATTGTAGAAATGTCTGTTTCTGGGGAAAGTAAATGTGTGTAAAAACATTAAATCTCTGCAGGAAGAGACTTCTTGAACTAGATTGAAAATGCATCCACCTAGTTTATGCGATGACTATTGGCATTCATGTGACACAGATGCAAGCTGCATTAGAAAGTCTTTGGGAGCATTCTTTCAACACCCAGCTGTATTTTTCTTCACACTCGATCTGCCTGCTTCCTTCCAGCTAATGCAGGCCACAGTTAATATTACAGCTGAAAGTCACCTGGCTTAAGTTAACTATATGCAAACTTTACATAATAATGCAAGCTTTAGACAACTGGAACATGTTGAACACCAGCTACTACTCAAGGGTATTCAGTTCTGGAAGATGTACAGTCCCCTAAGTGGCCTCTCCCCAAGTAATGCTGGCCAAGAACATAGTCCATCCTCTTAGAAAGGACTTTGACACTGTTCCCCACCTTCAGCACTTTCAAGCTAGATTGTAATGTACTCTACTTGGATTTTACCAACTCTGGCTAGTTCAAAATGTTGTTACTGGCTTCTGGGTATAGTCCAAGAGATTAATAACTAAACCTTAAATAGTTTGGCACTTGAATCAAAGTTTGGCAGCCAAACCACCTCTCCAGTACTCCAGTTTGCAGCTCATGCACGATGCTGATCTGCTGGAGCTTGGCAATGCCTATGAGTTCAGTATATCAAACTTCTTGCTAGTTAAAATACTAGTGAGCAGTACAAGACATTAAATTAAAAAAAAAAAAAACCCCAAACAAAGCAACAACAACAAAAACCCCAAACAAACAAAAATTTTAATGCCCTTTTAAGGGTCCAACATGATTTTTGAAAAATTTGTATTAATGTTTGGGTGTAAGTTGAAACTACTCTATAAATATATTTGAATCATTAAAGACAGCCAAAGGCTACTTAAATCATTTATATCCAAGTACTGTTTTCTTGCACAGTTCGTTACAAAGCTTTCAGAAGCAGGAGGGACAGCTTGTACGATGAAATATGCAATTATGGAATGAAATCTCTACATTCCATTCTCTGAATGTTTTTACTGTTTTCTAGCTTGTGTTTAAGCTATTTGCTCACTCTACTGGAATATAAAAACAGATCATGTTAAAAATAGTGCAATCATGATTTATATCATTAAAGTCTTTGACAAGTTCTCTCACTTCCTTTCCCTATAAAGC
>JAVJGG010000090.1:22194777-22213329 GCA_035590195.1 Aviceda cuculoides | reverse complement strand
CAAATATATTACAAAAGGGCATAAATGCCTTTCTGCAATTTAATTAGAAGCAAAACATATTACCCCCATCATCTTCAGACTTGCCAGAGAACCTTATTCTACTCCCTTCACCCTTGAGAAAAGAAAACATCTGCCCACCCCATCAGCTTTTAATCTTCTTACGGACAGAATTAATTTAGCTTCCTTCTGGGGAATGTGGTAGGAGAGGAAACTAGCCAAGCCTACTGGCGCCAAAGCGAGTCTTTCTTTTTTTTTTTTTTTTAAAGAAGGGGGGGACGACATGATGACGAACAACAAAAAAAGGGTAAAAAAAGTCATAATATTTCTCAAAGCTGTGAACATTCTTTAGTTATGCCACATTTATGAAGTATCAATATATCTATGCATTTTAATATAGTTTAAGTATGGCTTCACTAAAGAAACATCACTTTACTGAACATAAGGCAGAAAGTCCTTGAAGTTTGCCAAATATTAAATGTCAGGTTTATCAATCATTTTCACTCCAGTTATGAGAGGCATCAGAAAAAGTTACATTATTTCTCTAAAGGTACGATTCTTATTCATAATTGAGAACCTTCACAAATATTAATATACTAGTAACTACTGTTTAAGTTTAATACATTCTTGGTCTTAACCTGGAGGATGTTGAGTATTTATTACCATTTATATTCTTTTCCTCTCAGCTCCATATAAAGGAGTGATAAAATAATACTTGAAAATATTTTCTGTGTATTGTAAATTCCCACCTATAAAATGTTCCTTGCATATGGATTATTGTTACAGTACTCATTGTTTCAAAGGATCTAATACCTACATTCACATTTGAAAGAATTACAATTCACACTGTTTGATAATACAAGTCAACTACAGGCAGCTTTCCAGAGAAGAAAATAAAAGGCCATTAAGTCTTCCTGAGAACTGCCAGGGGAAGAAATATAAGAAACATACTGAATATGTCGTTTTGTTGTATAGTACAATAACATGTATATGAAAGTTATCCTTATTAATTATTTAGTACATCTAAATAAAGGTAAGCAAACTGCCTGATTAGGCTATTCTTTCACCAGTCTGAATGGCAACTATAACAAACAAGTAAATACAATTTTCGAAAGATTTCCGGTATTAACAAAGGAAGTTGATTCACATGTTCAAATTTCACATATGAAATCTGAGCCAGCTATAAAACCTCCCTTTAAAACCACATGTAACATTACACCAGGCAGTCCAGAGTCCCTTTAGATTTTAATTTCTAAGATAGCATTATGATCCATTTTGTATTCTAATATGTATTTTACTACTTTAATCTGTATTTCACCTGCTATTCATGTCCAGATATTTTTGGAAGCTTTTTCATGACATTATTTTCCAGACCTAATTATACATGCGAAACCTACTATAAAATTGGTGGTTTGTTACAGCATACGATGTCACCCTAAACCAGAACAGATTTTATAGACCAATATCAGTTAGCTGTATATATTGTGTATATTATATTATACCATATATATTATTAGCTACAAAATCTTTGGCTTAAGGTCTTATAAAGCCCTCTCCATCCAGAAGTCTTTTGTTTTATTTAGTAACGACAATGAAACACAATTAATCAGACAGGTTATCTTTTTTAATGACAACTGGTTTCCATTTTAGTTTCAGTAATATTGCAATCTGTTTGCCTGATTTACATCAACTGCTCCAAAGATAACTAGTAAGTAGGACTGATAAATACTGCTGCATAACACACCCTCAAATCTCCTTGTTCCGCAGTAAAAGGAGAGGTTTTTCCCCCCACGAGAAAACAGATTTGTTAGTAGCCTACTTTAGTAACATTCCCTCCCTTCTTCCATAGCGTATTTTGAACCTACTTTCCAATTTCAGTAAAACCTGTAGAAAAGTTATTGCCTTTCTCAATTTTATAACAATTGTGGCCAGGGAAACAAAACCCTCAAATTACTGCTCCCAAGGAGGGAAAGACAGGTAGTGCTTTTTCTCTATCTCCTCAAAATGGCAGCACCAAGCCACCTGAAAGCAAACATCTCCAACTCATCAGCTGTGCTTCCTTCTAGGTCAAGGGAGAGTATGAGGCAATACCCACTTTACCTGGGTAGAAAACAGACAGGCAATTATACAGAAAGTATACGCTACTTTTATTCCTTATGAAGAAACCTAGAATTTAAAAAAAAAAAATTAAAGTGCTATGAATTTACAGCAACTAGACTGACACTTAACTACAAGCAGTCTTATCACACCACTGTATCACTTTGCTTAGTCACACAAAATTTTGCTTCACACTTTAACTGAATTTTAAAAGTGTATCTGTTGTTCACACACAAAACCCACTCATACACCTCTGGAGGGAAAGTATCACCTGCTTTTAACCTCAAAGAGCCAAAAAAGTGAGATATTTTAATTCCAATAATACATCTTAAGTCTCCTAAAGCAGCAAACCAAGTGAATAGTTCAGCTTCCTGAAACTTAGTCTGTCAAATGCAATGGTAATGTACGGTGAAATAAAAACATGTTTTGTTAATATTCATGTTGTATGAAGTCTACCCAAAGGTTTTATACCCTAGCTAATCAAAATAAGTTCTTGTAAAAGAAGTTGTTCTCTAAGTTATTTATCAGTTTCTTCCAATTTACCAACTTCTTCAGATAATTTTGACATTTTAAGTACACTAAACAAGCTTTCACTATTTGAAATAGTACTGAAAATTAATATGCTCATATAGTAGCAAACAAAAAAATCTGAGAATCACTTGTACACTTAAAAAGAAAATCAGAATGTTTTATCTCAGAGATTCACACTCACACTATGTGTTTATTGACTCACAAAGATTAGAAACCACATGGATTTTTTTTACCTGGTCATTATCTTCAGTATTAAGGCTCAAGTCCTATATATATGAGGTTCCTGAGACTTAGAAAACCCCCAAACCAAAAACCTCCAGAAAATCCCACAATCCTTTTGGGAATACAAAAGTAGAGAGTGGTAAATGAAAATTAAAACAGACAATACATCTTTCAACGTTTACCTACATGCACTTTCATACTCCCCTTAACTCACTTAAATTAGCTGAGCAGTGTCTTTCAGAGAGTTTTAGATGTATAAAGACCAAAGAACCACACTTCCAGCAGCAGTGATGCAAGTAATTTCCACAATAGCACATTGCTCAGTGAAAACATATAGCTCCAGATGGCAGCTCAGCAGATCACAATCACAGGTATATTCTGGAAGGTATGATCAGTATTGCCTAAATGCCAGTTGAGTGAGCCATAACTAATGCAGAGTTCTCTATATAGTCTTTACAGTCATTTACCTAATGAGAAAGCCTACACTGAAACAAAACTAGGACCACCAGTAGCAAACCTGAGTAAACCAGGACTATGCCTATAGATCATCCTAGCAAAGGTAAATAAAACACAAACATTCTGAAAGCTAGGATGCAGATTCAATAGCAGCAGCATGTGGCTGCATAAAAGACACCAGCAGATTAACACCTGCATTTAGATGGAACAACAAAATCACATAAAATTAGAGACCAAAACACAGTCAGCCTTAATCAACTACCTTCTTAAATGGTGCAACAAGGAATTGCCTTAAAGGCTTAAAAATAGCACCTTTTTTGCTATTCGAACTGGACCTTCTCATTAGCGATGTTGCACTACATTGAAATAGTGCTGAATGATACCACTTATAATCTGTCCCCCAAAAGACCGAGAACCAAGGTTCTTACCTCAGCTTTCATTAACATTGGCCTCCAAAGATCTGTCTCAATTCTGAGCTCTGCAGGTTTGATGTGCTTAGAAAATACTCTCTTTGCCCTACATATTCTGATGCAAGAACTAAAGAACACCTGCCTATAACACCCTCATGTAATAACTGTACACCTGTGAAGAAAGCCTGCCACACTGAGATACCCTCTGGTTGGATTCAAACACAGCCACATACTGAAAGTTCAATACAAGGAGGAAACAAAACCAAACCCAAACTAAAACAAACCCACAAATGCAAGAAGGAAAGGAGGTGGACTTCTAAAATAGCAACTCCAGAACAGAGTCCACAAATTGAAATAACAGACCTTAAGAATGTTCAGAGGGCCTTGACAATAATGACAAAAGACAGACATTATAAAAATAGAAAAAACTCATAAAGGGTATTTTGCTCTGGCTTAACTAAGTAGCATGAGTGAGATGTACATGAGACTGGGCTTTAAGGCATGTTCTTATGGATGTTGCTAGGGTAACAATCAAGCTATCCTACTTTCCAAGCTCAGAAAAAGGTATGACTATGATGCTAAGCTACACATAAGCAAGTACTCCAAGCAGAAAACTTGTTTCCACAAATAATGAATTGCATCTTACTCCACTAAGAGCAAATAACCAAGTAGTAAAGTGTCATGTGGCCTAATGACAATGGTATAATCTCAACAACTGAACAGAGAAGGAAATTTTGACTCAAGTCATCTCAGATTAGTTACATAAATGACTCAGCTGATCATTAAATATTTTAAATGTATTTTGATTTAGTTACTGTATAATGAATTGCAAAGTGTCTTAGAAACCTTCAAAACTTTGTTAAAACTCTTATTCAAAGACAATAGAATGTCTACCTATGTGATTATTTTGGCAAATGTGGATAAATTTGCAGGGAAAAGAAGGGATGTTGAACTACCTTCTGGTCCACCATCTGTCACATGCTCATTTCTACTAGGTCTGTAAGACCTCTATACCGCCTTCAATAGTTATGTAGTAGTGTAATTTATTCACAATAGCCAAGTTGTTCTTTCCCCATTAGAAGAAATGTGACAACAAACTGTCAGTTGGAGATGCAGCTACTACATATTTGGTAGATGTTTCGAGATAATTTGTAGAGGGAAAAATGTTGACAACATAGTTTAATATATAAGCTGTGTGAACCACATGATGTTTGATTGTTCAAAACAATTAGGACAAAGTATAAAAAAAATCTGTAGCTCAAGCTCAGCTGGTATCATTGAGCAATGCCCTACAAAACTTTCATTTACAGGTATTACACATAAATCTTAAGCCCTCAGAAACACAAATGAATCTAAGCACCTATATAGGACTCAGGCAGAAAGTGGATATCCAATTCAAAGAACACAAATGAAGTTTCCTAGACATTTTTATTTGAGGTCCTGTTTCCAAATGAAAGTGACTCCTGAACCATTTGTAAAGGATACGAGTCCTAGCACACAGGGTACATGGCAGATGAGTTTCTCAAGGGACACCTGTAAGGTCAGCAAATAAACTCCTATCATTCAGCTTTAGGTCAAGACAGGTCTAGCAAGTCATCTTAAAATTCATACCAAGAATTGTTAAGGCTCTCAAGCCTTTGTAAGTAAAGCTCCCTGGATGTCTAAAGCTCCACTTCAATGTGTACGCAGAAATACTTTGGATTCTCATACTTGGCACTCCTCCATTTAAACCACTCAAGGACCTGACAGGCATGCCACAAGCACACTTAGCACGCTGACACAATTGAGTTTTACACAGAACAGTGACTTCAGACATGTTCATTCAGTAACAAAGCTAGATGGCTCCAGGTCTTGCTCCCTCTTTTGTTCAGTAGCATAATGGACAACACAGTAATGCCTAACTTCCAGATGCATGACTGGTTATACAATATCCGCTTTTCTTGAATTTGCAGTTCTTAGTCTCAAAATAAAATAAAACCTATTATGAGGAACAAAACAGGCAGTTCTATTGTATGATGCAGTACAACAGCAAGATATCTTGACACAGATGTACATGATTTACAATCCCTGAGAAAACGAGTGCAGCATTGTTCAACCTAACATTTTCTTGAAAGCAGCATTTGTATGTGATTTTCCTTCATCTCTATCAGCTTGACTATTTACACTAAAACTCTTTAAGGGAGAGTAATTTATTTAATGTTTGGAACACGACTGAGGCAGTGAAATGCCAACCACTGAAATGGTTGTGTGGACCTTAAATATAAAAAACAGTAATAGTTCTCAGGAAACTTGGTTGCATTTCATCCCCTCTCATTACAGTAATATACACCCAGAAAGCCTTCTAGCCCGTTACCCCAGAGCAGTGTAGGGTTGCTAGCAGACTGTTCTGGGGAAACATCCATTTCTCCAGCTCAAGGATTTTTTGAGTTAGTGGTCACATTCTTGGTCCATGAGGGCGATAAACACACTTAACATGAAAAAAGTTTACGAATCCAATGAAAACAAATATCTCTACCTCCAGCATCATCTACGGAACACTCTTCTAATAAACAATTACTACAGTTTTCCTCACCTCCTCTTGATGGTTAAAAACTGAACAATATGCAGACAG
Source organism: Aviceda cuculoides (assembly GCA_035590195.1). Classification (NCBI taxonomy): domain Eukaryota; kingdom Metazoa; phylum Chordata; class Aves; order Accipitriformes; family Accipitridae; genus Aviceda; species Aviceda cuculoides. The sequence goes on along the minus strand of JAVJGG010000090.1, from coordinate 22,207,005 downwards.
AGAGTTCACAGAACACTGCTCCGCCTGCGGAGGGGAGCAGGGACATGGGCAGACTGGCGTTACACTTGTGGCGAGAATAATGACCAGCTTATGCACAGACTGCATGAAAATTATGCTCTGCTTCAGAGCCCATTTCAAATGCTTTCAAAGAGTCTGTTGTTTTGTTAACTCCTCCCTCAATACCACTGCTCTCAAATACTTTAATGAGATTAGGACATGACACAGAAAACTGGTGACATGTGGATAAGTAGTTATCTCTTTCATATCTAATATTTAAGATGTATTATTTTTTTATTTATTTTTTGAAGGCAAGTGCTATTTATCTGTATATTGAGAGACAATGTCCAATTCCACCATACGCTTCTGAAAAGTCATTTCAAGTTTTGGTACTGAATCACAACCTTAATTCCTCACGATAAATTAAGAAAAGATCTTGTGGACTTACCGACTTACACAGAAGCCTATCAATTATCTGAAATCTTTTTATATAAAATATGTGCATACATCATGTTGATTGCTTCTGCCCCAACATGCTTCCTCTCCAGTGGCCCAGTCTTTAAGATGCCAGAAGCTTTGCATTTCCTTTCATTCTACTAGAGACTAATCCTTTGAAAATACACCAGAGGTTAAACAACCTCTCAGTTAAAATAATAAAATCACTGAGACTATACCATACTTAAAACGTTGAGGGCAATAACAGAAACATCCTTTGATGTTGCTCAAAATCTGATACTGACCACAAACTGATGAAAAATGCTGCTGACCTTAGAGGTGCTGAACCAGTTTACCAATTCTTCTGAAATTAATCCTGCTTGTACTGCGGCTTATATAGGGACCCCCCATTTTTTTATTAGCTGTTTTCTGTCAGGAGTATGGAATTTATTTGTTTCAACTGAAATGTATTTTCTTTAATTACTGATAGTCTCATATATACTCAGGGTAATTTTACAACAGAGATTGTTGTAAAGCCTGGCAGTTTACACTGGAAAGATGGTTGCTACTTTCATTAATTTGTAGGGAAAAAATTATCACTGAACTCACAAGCACTGAAAACTTACATAGAATTTCTTACTAGAGATAAAACTTACACGTTTGAATACACTGCAGAAATTTGCATTTGAGTTTGCTACAAGTGATGTGCCTCAACTGAAACCCTCGCCAACTATACTGATTCTTAAGCTAAGCCACAAACTACCTGGTAAGGATGTCATCTCAATACCTAGAAGAGCTGTTGTATCCACCCATTTACTGAACAGCAAAAGAAATAAATGCCACCAGTAGTTCTGGCTGCTTATGAGTGCAGATGATTAATGACAGATTCCATTACTAGCAGCAAAAACAAAAGACAGAGGAAGCTTTTGAATTTCAGGAGCCACAAATATCAAAACCAGAAGTTAAAACCAGGAGAGCTTTCTAGCGATTAGGAAAGGCAACAAAGCAATTTCTACAAGGGCCTACTACAGTACTATGCAGACCTTACTTGCTTGCACCCAAGTTTATAATCACACTGAATCACAGCTCACGGCTTAGTCAGGACTCTCAGAACTCAGAAGAAATCATTCCACAGAACTCCACAGGCTATCAGTCTATTCCTTTCTTTCATATTAAAAGTCATGAAAACTTAAGAAAAAAAAACAGAAATAAGAGTAAAACCAGCATCACTGTGACTATTATTGTCATGGAGAAACAATTATTACATGCAAGTGCACACAGTCAATAGAAAGCATGCCCTCAGCTTGGAAGAAGATACACTTTAGTACCAATCTATAAAAGCCAGCTTTATCAGACACTTACAGAACAAGCGACTTCTCCCATATCATGAAATAGATGCAGATAGCTCATTTCTTCTGATCTTGACATCTCAAGCTATAGTAACAGTTAAATACTTGCCATATTCTAGTTACAGAAACCAATAGTCCAAAATTCCATTTCATTTATATAGAAAAGGTCAGACCCACTTTCTGGGCTTCCACTAGATGACACTGGCTTAAACTCCAAGTTAACATTTCTCTTTAGGAAAAGCAGAAGGCTAATGCCCCAGACACATCAAATTTACACAAATAAGACTGACCATGTTGATAATACCAGCTTAAGATTCTCTCTCTGCATTCCCTCACACCCTGCATGGTATAAAATACTAACATGCTTATCTTCCATAGCTCCTATTTGATCCGTCTCAAACAGTAAATTTTCCTACTTAAAAAATGGAAGTTGCCTGGCTATACAAGGGATTACGCTTTCAGATAAAGCCTGCAGGTAGATCTGTAGCTTTCCAAGAGTCATGCTGCACCATTTGCAACATGAACTGCTGGGTAACTAGATAGCAAGAGCTACCGCTACTAGCTTACTTGTTTCCAAAACATCATCAATTCAGGAAAATGGAAGGTGCCACAAATTAAAAAAGGTTTTCTGAGGAACATGTCCTGTTATAAACAATTCCATGTCCCGAATAATGAAATCATGCCTTCACAACAAAAATTCATTAAATAAATCAGTTCCTCCTAAGAGAAAGTAAGTGTGCCAATTAAGCAAAAACCCTGTTACAGGGAAGAACTGCCAGCAGCACAAGTTATTTTAGCTGACATTACTTCAGAAAAAGCCCACCATTCACCATCTGTTCTGGCACAAATTTTGAATGCTAAGAAAGTTTCCAACATCACTGATGAAAAGAAAGCAGTCAAGTTGCAGAAGTTTTTGGTTTGCTGTTAAAAAGAACAAGCATCTAGGACAACTCACATTTCAGCAAGAACAAACACAAAACAGAAATTTTGCACATTTCATAAAAATCATTACAGAGAATTACAATAAGGCAGAGTGCAAGTGGAAGACATGTAGGGAATATAACACAAAACAAATAAAAGCTTCTTACAAATTTTACATGAGAAGCAGGTAGGCAACTCCAGACAGTGGGTCACTGTTTACACTCCAGGTAATAAGCATACGTCTACAAAGTTTTTTCCAATTGCTAACACAATCAGAACTTTTGAAAACTAATGGCTCCATCGACCTTTTAATAAGAGAACACTAACCATCAAAAACTGTTTCATTCAGACAATGAAAATAAAGGACAATGGGTGACAGGGAAGCTAAAGGGATCAAGGCAATACAGAGAGAACAAAAGTCGGGGTAGATGGTATTACCAATAACATTAAACACTCAAATGAACCACCACAGTAAGATAAACAATCTCTTCCAACATGCAACTCATAACCACAGTGGAAACTAGAGCAAAAATAAGAAGATACGAAAAAGTGATAAAGAACCAAGATAAAGTAAAATACATGATTCATCCATCTCACAGCAATATTTATAATTTCAGAAGGAGTAAGAAATTCTTAATGCCTTTCTACAAACCATTGGTGAGATCTCACTTAGAAGACTCCATGAAATTTGACTTCTCCATGCTCAAAAAAAGATTAATTCTAACTGGAATAGCTACAGAAAGAAAACTGACTTGGGAATTGAACGCTTATTTCGCAGTATGACTTGTTTAGCCAAGCAAAACAAGAAGTTCTAAAAGAATGACTGACTATAAATACATTAATCAAAACACACACCACAGAAGAAACAGGACCTACCAAAGTCAAGGAGAACAGCAGCTTAAAAGTGAACCTTTCAAATTTCACCATTCATCTGGAAATCAGAGGTCTGAAGTTTGAAGACAGCATCTAACAAAGAGCTACCTAACAATTCAACTCCTTTGAAATTTTTGATGACTTCACGAAAAGGGATTATAGCAATACAACGAGGATAGCAGATGACATCATGTAGGCAGCATGCAATTCCAATGCTATCCTCCATATTCCTATGATTTAGCCAATGAGTATAATGTACTTTTTCATTGAAACTCTGGGGGGGGGGGTAATTACTTTCCCATTTCCTCCCTAGTTTTATCTAGCATAAAAAATAGGAACAAATCACAAAAAAACCCAAACAACTGAGTAAAAGCATAATATGAAATTTGCTAACTGGTAGAAGATTAAGTATTCTATATAAACCAGCAATCTGAAGATCGTGGGTTAGAACTATGTGGTCCACCATTGTGACAAAGTTTAGACAAAACCAGATTAACATTTCTGTGCCACGTAATTACAGATTTATTTCTCCCCCATCTTAAACAAAATAAGTATGTTACCACAATTTATGAATGAGCTAAACATTTAGGGCATCTTTTTAATAGTCTGGAAAAATAAAGCTTGAAAAATCCCTTACGAGTTCTTTCTTAGAAAAACACTAAATGACAGATAGAGTTTTAATATTTCTCATGACACCAGATGATGCTTTATGTGCAGTCATGCAATACCTCTTAAACAGTCATTTCAAAAAAAATCTAGTTTATGTTTATCTTATGTTAGAAGATCTACTAATTTAATATCAGTTATATTTTCTTGCTTAATGCAAGAAATCAGCAAGGACAGTTTAATAACTACCTCAAAAATCTAGGTAGTATACTGAATACATGAGCGAGGATTCCTAGAATTAAAAACCTTCTCTCTTTAATGAGCTTAAAAAATATATAATTTTTACAGTTACTGCACATCCCTTCACTTTTACAGTTTTTATACTGACAAGCTTAAAACATCTCAGCATTTCTACTTTACTTTAATCTTGCCCTTTTTTTCTTTTTCCTCCCCACAGGGCAATTAAGACAGAGCTTATTTACTAAGTCATTTACTAAATCATTTCAAGTCACTACCACTTGAAACAGATAAAATGCACTATAGAAACCTGGGTTTGGTATAACAACACTACTGCTTGATCCCTCATAAAGCAGGCCTAAATTCATGCAAGGTTCAAGAACAAATCTTTGGACATAATGGGTTATTTTCTTCCTTCACCTAATCAATTTCTGAATTAATCTAGAAACAGTGCTGTTTAGAACTAAGTAGATTCCTTCTTTAAAATATTCCCCACCCCGTCCTTTTTTTTTTTTACTTACGCACTTTAAGTCCAGAGAAGATTGGGAATGAAAGACTTGGTCAAGAACTTTCATCAAACAAGAAAAAGCTCTGAATGTTACTAAGAAATTTACATTTAAGATACTAATTTATGTTCAAATTAGGAGTGCAAACTGGAAGTAGTATGTGGATTTAGGAGAGTGTTTAGTGCTGTCTGTTCATCAGATTTAGATAGGTATACAGATGGCAAAAATCTTAATGAGGGCTCTACATTAGTTTTGTAGCATCTGTCCTACTTGCCAGCAGATCAAAACAGCATTTGTTTGAGAGCATTCAACCCACTTCCACAAAAGCAGACAAACATTGGCTAGAAAAAGGAAATCTGTTTGAGGGTCTCTCATCTGCATACATAGCAATTCCCACTGACATCATTTTAAAGTCATACAAAAGAAGCCCATCTCACTAGGCTAGAAAGCTTGAACAGTAATGCAGAGGTCAAATTCTTCCACCACTGAACAAATTTATGGTTATTAAATGCAGAGTAGTAAACAGAGCAATACTCCAAAACCTAGTTCTATTACTTCAGTTTTGTGAGTATAGGTTTATCACTTATGATTATGAAAGATGTCCTTCACAGACATACGTAAGGCTAGCAAAAATCTGGGTATCTTAGTAGACTTGAGCACAAAAAGGCTGCACCTCCACAAGAACAACCTGCCAGCAAAGCCTTCCCAGCACACCTTTTTACTGCAGACAAATCCCTTAAGCAAAGATCTGAAAAATGTTTTGATTTGGTCTGCACATTTTAATCTTTTCACAGAGAAGATTTTTCATCAATTCCGTTAGTCAACCAAAGTGACCTTCCAGAGCCTAGGCCAGACTGACATGATATAATACATATGTTTGTACACTACCATTTCTAGAAAACATATTTAAAGAAAAGGCTTTTAGCTTACCGTTACAGACTTCAGAGTCATTCCGTGATAGGTGCCCATGGTATCAATTTTAAAGCCTTCCGTTTCTGCAAAGGACAAAAGTCTCTTGTAAATCATTATGGACAGAGCATTGTCATGTCTAAATGGACAATGCTGGAAATACCTCTGAAATTATTTTTGCAAAGAACACGTCTTGCTATTGGTAGTGGTTTGGGTTCTGTTCACAATACAAAGCCTGGTCAGCAATTAGGAAATCTGTGTTTTCTTTACAGATGTCCATTTGGTATTTCTGATTTCTGTAACCAGAGTAAGCTTCTCCTGCTGCATGGAATCATTCAAACCAATCCAGAGAAAGGATATAAATTTAAATCTTTGTGATAATATGTTACAACATGCAGGCAGTCTCAGAAATTCTCTTCACTACAAAATGGAAAGGTGCCTCATATTCCCAGAATACATTATAATGCAACATATTAAACTTGTATTAATGGAAAAATACACATAGTAAGAAATGCTGACTATAAGACCTTGGCCACTTAACATGATAAATTCAATTCTGGAGTGCAGAAGAGCAACAATGTCATTGTCATATGATACAGAGGACAGAATCTGCATAAATTCACACTACCAGAGTAAAGGTGATAAAAAGGGTTGGTTTGGTTGGGGTTTGGGGGAGGTTGGGGTGGTTTTTGGTTTGGTTTTTTTTTTAGTTGTTTTAAATCAGACTGAATTCATGCTGATTAAGTGCCAGAAGCCTGCAAGTGCTCAGCGATTAAACCTGCTGCCACTAGCCTGTTTGCTTTTGAATACTCTTTCTCTGTCATCCTATTCTCAGCAGTCTAAAACTCAAGTCAGCTCCTGAATATTGCCACCAGGATTTGCAAGAAAACTTTTTTCCTTTTGTAAATTCCCTGGCCTCATACATCTACTGTCAACTAACCCCATCAACCAACCACCCAATTAATTCATACTTAAAATGGCATGATAATCAGCAGTTAAACCATGATAAGTAAGCATTTGTCTACACCTAAGCAACTTTCAGGCAATTTCAACTAGACTTGGGTAAAGGTAACTGATACTGTGCAGAAACAGCTCTTTGGAATTGGAAGATTTTTGCCATTTATTACACCACCTTAATATAATGCCTCAGCACAAAAACATAATAGACCAAAAATAATACAGAATCAAAGTAATGCTAACACCTGAACCTACAAAAACTCCAAGAAAAATTTTAGATTTTCAAGACTGTTAAAGCTTCTTGCTCTTATCATAAGTAAATTAACTTAAATTGAAACCCAGACAACCTTGAAAACAATGCAGATGCTCTAGGAAGCATCTGTGGTTGCTCATCCTTTCTTCCTTAGATGTGGAAGATTATCAGACACTTCTAAGAAATGAGGTAGAAAAGTTTCCCAGATTTAATAACTCTCCAGTGCCTAGAAAAGATACGCAAGAGTTGAAAACTGATCATACTACTCTCAGAGAGACAGGTAACTACTTTCTGAACGCCGTTTTTGGCTTTACTTTTCCTCCCTTGTCCCCTTGATTACGCTATCAAACCTACCATCAACTACCAAGTGGAGAGGCCTAGTGTTACTGACCACATTTGGTTTTACACAAAGTCACCTCAGCTCCAGCCCTGCTTCATCTTGGCTTCTCAAGGCCATCCCTCTCCTTCTCCTGGACTGAACATTTCTGAACTACACAGAGTTGATTCTGAGAACGCGAAATGCAGTCACATGAATGGAGACTTGGTTTGGTCTTAGAAAAGACATGAATGTAGTCTTTTCTACTAAAAGAAGAAAAAGAAGCCTAGCTTCCCTTTATAAATTGATACTGCCGTACCACCTTTCCCCCCAACCCCAAGATGTAATCATGCATCGAGTCAGCTCAGGGTTCATACAGCTGAACTTGAGTTAAAGAAGGTAAAGTTGCATCCAACCAACACTTCCATGGATAACAGTTTTTGCTATGACTATATAGGTCACTGTTTCTGGGCAAGGAGCATATTAATATTTCAGGTGGTGTCTGGAGCCTTGCAGAATACTTGATAGAACTCCCCTAAGTTGAAGACATGCTTTTGGTGACCTGAAGTGACATAAATCAGAGACACATAATCTAGGCTGACAGTTGTTTGCAATTTTCAGCAGGTTACCAAAAGAGGAACCTTTCCCCTTTCCAGACTGACCTACTATGGGTTCCTCTTGCCTATGACATGGAGAATTTCCAACTACTTCAACCAGATGTTCCTCCCAAACTCCAAAGAATACAGATACCCTGTAACAAGGCTAGCAAAGCAACAACCCCCCTCGTGCCTGGCCTGCCAAGGTTTCTTTCCTCCCAGCACAAATCATGGTTCTGTAATTAGTTCTACATGTTTGTTCCCCATTTCATTTCTTTCTTTCCACTGGAGTCTTTTTCTACTTTTTCCCCTAGTAAAACTTTGCATTCCTTCTCAATTAATTAAAAAACCCTAAACCAGGTCTCCATCAGCATTGCAAAGGGAATAAAGGCCCACAGAGCTAGCAGCACAGTTAGAAAGTAAATCAAAGGGGAGAAGAGGCACCTGGCAGGAAACAAGCCTCTGCTTAGCCACCCATAGTTTCATCTTTTGCAAAAACCTCCCCAAGTCTCAAAAATCTGTCCTGGTTCATTTAATAAGCCACAAGAGCCTCTAACCAGAGCTCTGGCTCTCACCAGCTTCCTGCTCCCAGCCTTGTGCTGACCCTTCCTCCAAGCAGGAGGAGCAAACAACTAGGATCCTAAAGAACCACCTGGTGCCTCAAGCATTAGAGTGGGCACTCTTGCCTGCTGAACATCTTCAGCAGCTACATAGGCCTTCCAATGCTATTGAACAGCTACTCAGGTAGTAAATAAAACAGTTCTGGTAATCTGTAAATAATGGCATAGTACTTTTCCTTATGAACATAAATCTAAGAGATGCTAAACGGTCAAAGTAGAACATAGGTACCCACTTACATTCCTGCAAACAGTTACTGCAGCCACTACGAAGTCTGCTGCAGACCCCAGGAGCTGCAACCTGCTGGTAGGGTGGGACAAGTAGAAGAAACCACCTCCCAAACTGCCCACCAGCTCTCAAATTTCCTGCCTCAAATTCTCAAGCAACCAGTGAATGACTGTTAAGCAGTGCCAGCTTCCAGATAACCACAGCAACCCTCCTGTAACTTGTAACAGCACGGACACTCTTTTCTCAGAATACAGCTTTTTTGACCTGATCCTCTCACATTCCCCATGTGATACTCTACCAGTCAGCCACTCACTTTTCTTACAGAAATAAACACTGCTACAAGCAAGAGCCTTGCCACTTGCGCTTTTGTACCTTTTTATAAGGTCTCAACTGTTTGTACACTTGGCCACATACAGTAGTACCTTCAGCTCCACTCACTGTATACAGCCTGTGGAAAGCAGAAGACAAATGCTTCTAAGTCAGGGACTCCACAGTTATAGCTGCATTCCCACTTCAAAAATTGCTGAAGGTGTTAGCCAGATTAATGCAGCTGGTTGTAAAAGACATTCAAGGACCAGGCTGGAAAGCAGAGAGGCACTTCTCCCAGAGCATTCTCCGAGGGCAGTGGCTGACCCTGATGCAGCTGCTCAAAAGCAGACCTGGGATGCAAGAGGAACCACAGGCCACAGTAAAGAGAAGCAGAATACAGAGCAACCTGGAGCACCAGGGGGCATGCCCCCAGCATACATCAGCATAAATGCTGTACCATACCCTCTGAATAAACACACAAAAGCAATACACTTCTCCCCTCCCTCCCAAACTAGCTTGAACCTGTGCTGCTGAGTCATGCACCAGCACAGAGATGAAATATTAACACCTGACCAAGATATAGTTTGCAACTCCAGTTTCAAAATCACAGCTTCACTGATGGTAATAGAGGAAGCAGTTAAAATTACAAGCCATCTACTAAGAAAAGGGTATTTAAGAAGAAAAGAGCCCTTTAAATAAAAGTATGGTGATGGCAAGACTTTGGACCTGTATTTTTAAACTTGGAATTAGATGCAGAACAACTGTTAAAAAAACACCACTTGCTTGAGTCTTCAATACACCAGGATTTTTCAATAAAACTACAACAAAGTTATCATCCACATTTCCTTTAGGCAAAAAGCAGTCCATATTAAATACTTTAAACACAGGTCTAACATGAAGTAAAGAATGCAAGCAAAGTCCAACATTAACGTATTGCAATGAACTATATTGCAACTTTTTCTCTTTTCCAAATATAATCAGTTTTATAAACATATAAGCATTGTTAAAAAACACAGACATCAACAAACACCTTAAAAAGTACATCTTGAGAGACTAAACACAATAACTAGTACTGAATAACCAATTCTAATGCTTCAAAAACATAAACTACCATCAGTTAACATTAAGACGATCTCTTCTTCTCCATTCATTGCATGTATTACGATCACAATTTCACACTGCAATGACCCAAAGACTGTGAAAAGAATCATACACTTTTCCAGTGTGGTTCATCACTAGTTACCTTTCTAGCATCACCATGAATCAGAGTGCCCTCTCTCATTTAAAAGAATTAAGACCTGGAAATGAAAATACGCATCCTAATGCATCAGCTTATTGGACTGATTATATTCTCCAACGCCATTTGGGCATATGCTCCATTTCCTTGCATATAAATATTAATGTTCAAATTGCCTTCCATTTGCCACTGCCCTACATCCATCTATGTCACTCTGCATTTTGATTCTGCACCTGCTGCACCTCTAGGCTTCCAATACAGGTGCAAACTTGAGCACTGATACATTACCAAAAGAATAATAGCTTTAAAAAGACTCAAATTAACCTGAATTTCTGGAAGCAAGTCCAGGCAAACAGAAACAGAACAAAGGAGCATGTCTCTGAAACAGAGAAGAGCTCAAGTTAAAGACTTTCTTTGAATTGTGGATGCATAAGATTGAATAACCACTTCTTTTTTCAGCTGTATACTCTTCAAACCCCAAATAGCAACAGCTCTGCAGACAGCCTGGAAATGATTCACTACCCCACTTCACACCCATGGTAATTAAATCACTGACACAAAATTTCATTCTACATAACCATTTACTGAGCACTCCTTTTCAGTACTACACCCTAACAAGTTAAAAGTTTCACACTTAAATGTCCAAGCTACACCAATCAGTTTACAAAATTCTCTGCACACTTCATATGTAACAGTTCAGTAATAATCTTATAAGTAATTAACACAAAGTTTTTAAAAGTTTCTCACAGTACTAGTAAAAAAAAAATTACAGTATGAATCTGCATTTTCTAGCACTGAAGTCAATGTACAGCACTGAAAGTTATCAAACTACTTGGTGACACCAAGCCAGAAGATAGAGATAGACCGCAACCTCTTTCCAAATGTAAATCTCACACATATTCTCTGCTATAAAAAAAAGCAAAATCCTATAACCTTAAAAATGAATGCAATAAATAAAAGTCTAACGAGGCAGTCAAGTTTCAGAACTCTGGATCTCCTGCTACCAATTCTCTTTTTCTCCTTGTGTAAATAGAAACCACACAATTTAAAAGAAATACTTATAGTGAGAGATACTTTATAAAGAAACTTCCCTAACAATGCATTAGACAGAAAAAAAAAAAAAAATATTGTCCAGAATCACCTCAAGCTTAAGAACTTCACAGTCCCCTGTTGCCTAGGCTTAACACAACTGATTGAATGCTAGGCATACTGCTGAAAAACTGCAGCTATGTTTGAAAATCCAACATTATTACAAGAATAATTCAAACATAAAATGACAATACCAGGAAGTCAATAGCAAACTTTCCTGAAGGAAACACAATGTGGTAAACAATATTATTTTCACCACCATGGACTGAAATCACAGGGCTGTACAGCAAGAGCCTCTCCAATTTACTCTAAATAGAAGTAAAAGTTGGGTTTTTTAAATAACAATTGGCTTCTGCTATGTTGAAACCTTGACAACAACAATAGCAGGCAAACAAGAACAACGGTCCTGGAACACACCTTAAAGACTTAACACTTGGAACAGCACAGAGAAACTTTGCTTTGCCTCCAAGAGATGCACTCAATGGGACACAAAAATCTTAAATCTTCAAGATTATCATCCCAGCACTATTTCACACTCTGGAATTACTGTAGAAACAAACATGTGAAAAGGAGGATCTCAGGTAAAGCCACTCAAAAAAATGGGGGAAAAAAAAAAAGGTATAGTGTCCAAAACAGTTTAGTACCTAGAATGTCCTATAGAATCAATCACAGCAGCTCAAAGTTTTGGTATACCACAGGCTGTACTGCAAACCATACTGTATTGGCTTTGTGTGGCAAGGTTTTGGTAGCGGGGGAGGTTACAGGGGTGGCTTCTGTGAGAAGCTGCTGGAA
>JAVJGG010000090.1:22184312-22194677 GCA_035590195.1 Aviceda cuculoides | reverse complement strand
TGTCCAGCTGAGGAGGGGGGAGTGATAGAACGGCTTTGGTGGGCACCTGGCATCCAGCCAGGGTCAACCCATCACACATACACAGCCATAAATATGTATGTAAATATCAAACATTGAGGCACATACGAGAGAACATGAGAACCTTCCTAGGCGTCAAGTGACATTTGGGCACAGGATTTTTAAATCCTAAAAAGGATTTAAAAATTGTGTTGCTCAAGAAGATACAACAGACTGTAGATTGAACAAGATGGTCTATGGCATGAATAAAATACCATTAGTAAAGATGCACATTAATAAATGACATTAATAAAGTGTAAAATGAACAAAAAAAAAGCTTAGTGGAGGAAAGGAAGGAAAGGAATAGAACTACAAAAGGAAAAGTAGAGAAAGTTTAGCACAGAATGGAGCTCTATATGGTTGTTGAAGAGATTATACCATTACTGCCAGCATGAAGGAAAGAAAACTAACAGGAAGGAAACAACAGTCAAGGCAAATAATTACAGGGAGTTCACCTCCTCACCTCAAAACCGCTTGAGCAGTTGAGCGTGACAGGTGCACTGACAAGTAACATGTTCTTCTGCTGTGGAAATATCTAGGACATAAGAGTCCTACTGCAAGAGACATTCTAATACATTTCCTATGGCATATATCACAGAACTTTAACAATGTCAAAGGAAAAATTTCTCTCTCCTGCCTAATCAAAGCTGCAGTAACAAGACAGTCATTTGAGAGAAAGCTACCAACTACTGACTCAGGCCTGCATAAGCAGTTCTGTTGACTGCATGTGTAACTGATTATTTGCTCTTCAAGAATAGTACTTTACAATGACCAACTCCCTCACATTTACTATTAAAGCAATCAAAACCACTCTTAACAGCAAAGCCTGTCCCATCTAGCATGAAAATTTTAAGTAAGCCAACCAGAGAGGTATCCTGACAAACCACATCAGAAATAATGACCCATCACAAGAAGCAGAGGAATCTGGCTGCAACTCAGTAGTTTACTTAATGCATCTTGTGTTAAAACTCCCAAATTTACTATCTGAGCTCTATAAGCTTTGAATTGTTTATGCTAAGAACAAGACTGTTAATGCAAAAATTCTGTATTAAACCACACAAATATTTAAAGAAAAAACAGCCCACCCCTATGCTGCCTAAACTTTAAATCTTCACAAATACTGTAGTATTACATGAAACTCCCGATACACAATAAGCTGTAATTATGATGCAGCTAAGAGGGGACTACTGTGAATCCTTCCTGGAGTTTCAATACCTCTAAAGAAAGAGCAAATAGGTGAGACACAAGGACAAAAGGTTAGAGACATTGTCTCTCTTAGTTTTGTTTCAATCTTTAGCTAAAATCACTAATACACACATTGTTACACGCATCATACCACCCTCCCTTCCACATCCTCTGGCCAACCACACACAGAGTCATCATATAGGGTAAGATGTGGAAACCTTTCAGCATGGCACAAGTCTAAAGGGTTCAACTCTATCTCAGGTGTTATCCTCCATTACTAATAAACATGGATACAATGATATAAAGACTGCAAGTTATTATACCTCAAACTCAAAATTATCATCCTTCTTTTCCTTCAGACTTCCTTCCCAAAATCCCCAGTACTGCAAGCTTTCCATAAACACATAATTTCAAATTCTTACTAGATTAACTGTAAAAACAAAATAGTCTTTAAGGAACAAAAAGTGCCTTATTTTACTTTTATTGATGACTATTTCTGCTTGCAATCTCACTTCTGCACTATTTGCGGGCCACAACTTCATTTTGAGGGCAATTAAATTAAAAATCCTTTAAGGAATGAGTTCACTTGTGATATGGTTGCAAGTGATACACATAGGCAGTTCAGTTTTAAGCAAATCACATTACTTGTGCTGAATGGCATAGGAAAACGTTAATGCCTAATTATGTCTTTTATAAACTACCCGCACTGTAAGTTTCAGTTAGACTAATATTTTAAAGTTATTTTATAATAGAATACCTCAGAAGATCATCTGCTACCTTCTAAAGTTAATTTGTAGCTGAGGAAGATCTCAAATATCTCTAGGTCCTCTCCTAAGAAATCCAGACATAATTGCTAATTCTATGTAATTTCCATAAATGCTGTATCAATTTCTTTCATAAGTCAATCTTGTATTTGAAATACATTCTTTCGAACACCTAATTTGTATTTCCAATGCTAGCCTACACTTAGCTAACTTGGTATTACACCAGTGCTATTCTTAAACCACCTATTTCTTTAAATACATCTAGAAAACTAAAATACAAAATTAACTCCGTATGTGACTAAACCAAATATAAGAAACTGTGTAAGTTAAGACACATAAACATGTCCTAGAAAGATGCAGAATTGTAATAACAACTACCCAGGCAGAGTATGAACATTTCAGGCATTTCATAACCACATCACAAAAGAACCTTTCAACTGCAACAAAAGCTGCAGTCCAGTCCACTCCATTTCAGCACTGATGGAAACCCCAAGACCACATTCTCAGAACTGTATGACATCAAAATGGATTTTTCATCATTATTAATTAAAGGCAGAAATTGCACTCTCTCCCCCACCCTAGCAACCATTTAACTCTTCTTTGATTTCTGCTCAGAAATTTCTACACTAAACCAGCACTGGTGAGCTACTCAAACTTTTCTGGTTTCTTTTTTCCTGCCATGCAAAACCTGTTATTTTTTGTTCCCTCTTGAACCACACACGTGCATTAAAAGCATAAAATATATTCACCTGTTTAGTACAGATGTTGTCTACATGGGTTGCTTACTAGAACTATGTAACTTGTCACCTAGAAGGACACAGACCACTCCTTCACCTAAGTTTCTTGTAAAAGAGTCCACAATGAATTACATGCTTTGGTACAGTTGAACTGTTACACTTGTCCATTAATTTCTTTCTCCACCTTTTATTTCATACTGTTCAGGATAGGTATTTAGTATTTTTAACTCTTAATAGGAAATAGTAGTAAAAGGAAAACTACTTGGCAAATATATCTGTCTTGAAGATTTAAAATGTTACCAGAAGCAAGCTGAAGAAGAACTAGTAAAAATATTCACAGAAAGGTTGGTTTGGTATTATTTGTATTTTTTCCCTTCCTTTCTCTCCCAAATTCTGTTGGCTCTTATTATAACAATTAATTCTTCATGGATGTTATTTGTAGACTATTTTTCAGTGCTGAAAAAGCTAGCAAATATCCTGCTTCAGCTTTTTTCTCCTGCCACCCCCATGCAATTATCAATAAGTAGTAGTAAATAACAACCATTGCACTGGAATAAAAGTATATTGAGGCCAGCAGGGAATAGAGTTCAAGAAGATATAATAGAATATCTGACCTAATTTTCTGTAGTAAGTGTCACACACACAAAAAAACCCATAAACCTAAAGGATGTATTCACATGTAAATGCATATCTACAAAACTTTTTTTTTTTTAAATAACTTCAGATATGGCTACAGTTAGATTCTAAAATTCTTGTGCATTATCCAGTATGAGGTGCATGGGAAAAGATAACCTTCACAAATTTCTTACAGCATACAATTCTCCATGGTGTTATATTTTATGCTTTGCTTTCTCCAATTACAATCAAAATTGAATATCCAAGTACTACTGTAATATACTCTTGCTTATTATTTATTTATATAGCAAAAACAATCATGTCATTTCAACATAAAATTGAACACAGCTACAGTACAGCACTTACACAAAATCTGAGAATTCACATACACTGCATATGAATGTTACTCAGTTCCCCTGAACAAAAATTGGTACTAACTTGTTAAAAGCCAAATACTCTAAAAGATGCAAGCTGAATTGCTCATCTAAACTTTAAAATGACATTTAGCAGCATGTGAGTTCTTGTAGTCAGCAAAGAAAGCCCTTAGAAGCATACATAGGAAGTTTCATTAAAGAGAATGATTTTTGAGAACTAGAAGGAAGAGGCAACTCAGAAGTGTAACAAAATTTGCCTTGCCCTCTGCAAGAAACACAAAAAAATCCAATCACAACACACGCAAGACTTGCAAAATAAAACCACAAGAAGACACAAACATGAAATAACCAGAACTTGTACTAGAACAGAAGATAATAAAAGCAAGAGGGACAGAAGAAAAATTTTGAGTTAGAAAGACAAATTAACACTCAAGTTCAACCTTCCACCCTGTTTTAAAATAAGTGAGAATTCTTAAATATTGTAGATTATTTCCATCTTCTCTCCAGAAAGGAGCTTATATTTAGCACTGCTGTTACTACTAGTTTATTTTGTAATTTAAAGACACCTAAGAAGCTATAACATTTACTTGTACTTTAAAAGTTGCTTCTAGTAATTACTTGTTGATTGTTTGAGGACAGGCAATCTATTTCATTTTATGCAACAGACAGTCATATTTGCAGTTCTGCTTTTTTATTAATTGCATATAACCTTACCCAAACAAATAATTTCTACCCCACCCCCCACCAAAGTTCTGGTTTTAAGCTTTCAGTTTGCTTCCTAAGACATAGAAATTATTTCTGATAAATAGTATTTTTATACTTTATTACTTAGGCACAGCGACAGCTTTTTTTTGGTCTTTTCTTAGGTTTGAAAAGTAACAGCACAGAAAATCACCTAACCCGAACTTTATAACTCATCGGTTTAATTTCCCAGTTGTGGGGTTTTTTTTTTTTCCCTTTTAAAAGCAGCATTAAAATTAACTTACCCTCTTTCCCTTTGAATCTTTCCTGATCATATCTGTTGTAGGCAGCTGGAATAGGTTGCTTATTTCGTAAAGTGGGATCCTAAAACAGATTAAGTAAGATTTGTAAAATATACTAAAAGGTATTTGATGGTTTTTGAATGTCAAAGTATTATATGGAACTGTCCAAGAGTATAAAATTAGTTAGCTTTTGCAGGAGTTTCAATGTGGTAGAAACCTTCTGGTATGTTTCCCTTCAACATCCTCTTACAATCTTAAAGAAAGAGAGTTTAGAAATACATACTGAAAGCCATGACAACAACCTGAGGCAAAACTAAAGTTGCAGTAACAAAGTACATTAGCTAAAACCTGTAAGTTCCATGAAACCACTGAGTTTTTGTAGTATCTCAAGAACTAGTGGGGAGAGGTAAAAAAAAAAAAAAAAAAAAAAAACAAACAACTGTCAACTGACAACTCATGATTAAGCCTTCAGCCACACACACAAGATTTTCCTTGCCAGCCTAATTAAGCTAAAATTCTGCTAAACCTACAGAATAAAAACAACTTGGGTAGAAAAAAGGCATTCTGGGAAAAAAAGTTTAAAAAAAGCACCAATCTAGGGGCACACTAAATACCAATTCAATCTTTTTTGTGAATGGTTTAGTTATGTATTCACTGCTATTCTGAATGGGACATTTGAATAGTCCCATGCACAAATTACAGAATTCAACATGAAGCAAATATTTAAATGTTGGACTTCATCTTGCTATTTAAATTTAGTTCTTTGTTAAATGCAATAGCAACAAAACCAAATCCAAGTATGATTAAATAGCTTTTATAGCAGAATGCAACTGAGTTCAAGAATATATTAGGTTTAATAGAACTCAATAGTAAACACCACAATACAAAACAAATCCTGTCTAATACCTAGGTAGACTTAAACAATAAAGCTCTAAGTCTGCTTTCCTGATTTATTACAGGCAAAAAAAAGCTAGTTCAAGCTGTTCCCACTTATGAGTCACATTCCAGATTCTTAAACATCTTCTACCCTATCTGTCAGAAAAACAGCAAAACATTTTGTTTGAAATAGCAATAGTCTCATCTAATACATTTTTTTTTTTTTGCAAAGAGATGCAGGATGTCACTAGTGTTTGGTAGATGCAGAAGCTGGCACTAGCAGTTTAATTTCTAAGTAACAAGAACATACTGAACAAATTAAACTATTATACTCAAATTACATTTATTGGTATTTAAAGAGTCAAGTCAAAGAGTATCTATAAAGTTATGCTTGAAAGTTGTACATTCATTGGAACTAAAACAAAACAAATTTCGTATTTAATAATGGCAAGACACTCTATTGTCACTTTTGGTGTCAAAGCCTTTAAATTCAAAGTGCTGCTCTTACCGTTGGTGCTGTATTTGGTGCAGGTCTTTGTTCAGGTGCTCGGCCTTCTTCTCTGGCTTTTACTGATTGAAGAATTGCAAAAATATTCTTGGCAAAGTTCTGAAAAACAAATCAGATACCCATGGACCTTGCTGACTCTGCATTTCACATAGTAACAACACAGGTAGAAG
Source organism: Aviceda cuculoides (assembly GCA_035590195.1). Lineage (NCBI taxonomy): Eukaryota > Metazoa > Chordata > Aves > Accipitriformes > Accipitridae > Aviceda > Aviceda cuculoides. The sequence goes on along the minus strand of JAVJGG010000090.1, from coordinate 22,188,408 downwards.
GCACCAGTTGGTTAACTTGCACTTCACAGAAAAACAAAAGCAGTGCACCAATTTTCTAAATAGATATTTTTCTGATTACTTTTCTGTGACAGGATCCAAACAGAGTTTTAAGGCCCCATTGCTACCCCCTATTCTTTAAGGCCCAAACTTACTAAATCTAACTGACATCATTACACCACAAGGTAAACCAAACTCTTCATGAAACGCTTGTAATCTCCTTCTCTCTTGCCTACCATGCCCTTACAGTCCCTCAGTAACTCTTCATGCTATAGCAAGAAGGAAAAACTTTTACTCAAGATTTCCAGGACAAGTCTCATCTCCAAGGGCAAGGTACATATCCACTAATGACAGCCTGTCTGCTCTTCTTTGGCCTCCTGACAGGATGTCTTGGCCACAGTTCCTCCATCTGCCAAACCCTGCACTACAAGCAGCTTTTCTCCATCCAAGCACGCTCAGCTACTTTTAGGGAAGAGTCCTTATGAACCCTTAGGAGGCTTTCCTTGATCCTGCATAGAGCAGCTGAGGCAAGGCAGACAAGCAACCACCTCCTACACTTTCCAGAAAGGCTCATGAGCAGAGCAGAACATGCTTCAATTGGTTGTTAATTGTTCACTGGCACAACCCCGTCACGTTGTGGTGCAGTTCTTTTAATGTTTATCTTGAATTATGACTTCATTCCATTTGGCACCAAGTAATTTAAGTAGTAGAGCCTTTCATTTTAAGTCAGAGGAAGCAAGTACAGAAATCACATTCACAAATCTTTGATTCAGGATAATTCTAGTAACTTCATGCAGTGTTTTGTCAGATAACCAAGTCGTTGAGGCACAACTGAACAAATGATATTGATCACGGTTTTTAAAACAAATTCCTCCTGATAATATTAGTTGGAATGCTTTAGTCTAAACAAAAATGTAAACACTAATTAAAATTTTGAAAGGCATATGCTTATTACATTACCACTCAATAGGTATTTTAAGCTGTAGAGATATGTGTACACAATGTCTGTCACTACTGTCAATTTTCAGTAATGGTTCATCAGTAAAAGAAACCTTTTATCAGGTAAGAAAAAAGGCTTTTTTATTGATTCAGAATAGTATAAAGTACTCACAAAATGCTTAGGTTTTTCCAGACTATTGTATACTAACACTGAAGTGGTGTTAATTAACACCACTCACATTAAAAAAAAAAAAAAAAAAAAAGGCATTAATTACAAAACAAAGACTTCTGGGATGAATTTTGCAGAAATCATTTAGAGAGCACTGTAATGCAAAGCTTCTCTAAGCTTGTTGACTTGACCTCTGTCAGCAGGTTGTCAATCTGCTCCAAGCCAGAGGGGCAAGAACTGGAAGACCACCAGAAATCACTTAAAAAGGCAAAGCCATTCCTTGAGCAAGCCCAATTCTTTTCGCAAATGCTGAAAGAACTCACACAAAACTGTTTTTGAAGTTCTTTTCAGTCAGAAAAATCCTGGAAGAAAAAAAATCCTTTAGAGCTGAGCCATGCACATATCAATTATACAGGGGTACTCAAAATCAGCTCTGTTATTCCGAAAATAAGTCTAAACTACAGACTTTTCACTGGGAATTCAGAGATTTCTCCCAAACTGTGGGCTGGCCAGCACATCAATCACAATTCTTCTCACTGCTGTACTTCATCACATTTGGTCTCCTGGAAATGACAAGCTACCCAGTCTTCTGAAATTCAGGACGAGACACTAATTAAATAACAAGAAAAAGAATCTTATAAGAGTGATTGTCCATGTAGAAGCCAAGTCTTTTTCAGTCACAAGGAAGCTACGACCAGCTTTCATATCCATATTTAATTCATAAAACCTAGAGTCAACATACGCTTAAAGTGAGCTTAAATTTCAAATTACGAATTTTTCAAAGGCATTTTAGCATCTCAGATTTTAATAGCCTGAAATAGCATGTCCTGGACCAAATTTTAAATTCTAACAGGTTAAAAAAAACAAAAACAAAAGAACAACCACAGGACTTTCTCCCACCTGCTAAAAAGAAGTTGCTAATAAGCATGGAATTACAAAGTGTTCTTGCTGATGTCTTTTTTCCACAGCATGAAAACGCAGGTCCCCCAAGGCCACAACTAATATCTGTTTGGAAGGGGAAAAAACCAGCAGTGTTTTAACAAGCACTCAAACTACTATCATCATCATGCTGTTCACTGGGCTGGTCAGGGACATGGGATTACATTACTGTGACAGAAAAATGATCAAGCGGTAAGTCCACTGCAGGTACCAGCTGATTTGCAAAGCCCTGCAGAGTCACAAGAATGCTGTTTGCATTGTTCATCCCTTCAGAGATCAGAATATGAATATCCCCTAGCTTCTACCCTGGATTTAGTTAAACTTAATACCAAGTGCAACGTTTTTATTACCAAAAACTTCTGATCTGTGGGACAGAGCAGAAAAAAAAAAAAAAAAAGAAACTATCTGGTTTTGAGCAGTAAGTCTTACAAAAATCTTAACATGCTTTAAAAACAATGCTTAGGAAAATCCTTATCTCTTTCTTGATTCCAACCATGTCCACACCTAATAATAAGTTATCACATTGATGGGGGGAGACAAAATGTTTCAGCCACTACCAAATCAGGTTTTTGATACTATCTTAAATAAAGCCCTATCATAATAGATTTTTCCACCCATCCTCACTCATGCCTCTAAAAAGACAACTCATGCACTAGATGCAAATTGGAAGGGAAAACAATGGTATCCAAAAGACAACCAATAACAGCAGCTATGGTCAGATAAACATAGTCAATCATCTTACAGAAAAAGAGTCACACAGATTCTTTAGGAAAGCCTGCAACAGTAAATAAATTCTCAAAATTTACTGGCACAGATGCTCTATCTATCCCTTGCCAACACAGTGACTAACATACACTAAGGCAAGTTGCTGTCACTGGTGTTAATTTAACACCAGGCTGTTTGAGGAGAAATACCAGAGCAAGTCCGATCAGCTTGCTTGGCTGAGGAAGACTTAATGCAGTTACATCGCTAACGAGACTCCTTTTGTAATAAAAATACTTCCATTTAAATATATCACAATTTATTCTAAAAAATTGCAATCTTCATTCTGCAACCTATCTTTAATTTCTATAACTAGCCATAACCCTTATGCTCATTAACAAAGACTTCTAGTCACAACAGCAGCTTTATCATGCTAGCAAACAAACAAAAAAAAGTTTCTAATAACAAACATCGAGGAGAAATACTGACTTAAACTCAACAGAAAACAACTCTTGAAGCAAAAAAAATTCAAAAAGAAAGCATACTTCATCCCAATCATCTGAACAAAAATAGAAGATTAAATCTAACATAAAATTAGAAGCATATACACTGTTATACAGCATGGCTTTTAGAGGGCTTCAGAACTTTCTTACAGCTAAGTTGTAACCACTTTTTAATCGGATTTCACATTCTGGTGTTTCACTGCAGAGAGAAAAGAACCTAAGAACAACCATATAAACTCAAACTTGAGCTGACAAGAAGGATTTCTTGTTCGACATGCATCCCAGGATGATCAAGAGCTGCAGAATGCTATAAACACTGTCCAGACCTATATTAGGGCTGAAGAAGGAAAAATCAAGCCCCTACCACACTTCTTTACACATTTCCTTGATATGCTCAGACATACTGCTAAGTCCTTTGCAGCCGCTGACAGACTGAAAGGCATGATGCAGTACCAGAAGTACAATATGCTTATAGGGTTTGCATGGCAAGGTTTAGGTAGCCAGGGGGCTACAGGGGTGAATTCTGTGAGAAGCTGCCAGAAGCGTCCCCCATGTCCAACAGAGCCAGTGGCAGGCGGCTCCAAAAAGACCTGCCATTGGCCAAGGCCAAGCCCATCAGTAGTAGTGGTAGTGCCTCTGGGGGGATAATGTATTCTTAAGAAGGGGGAAAAAAACGCACAGCAACTGCATCTGGAGAGAGGAATGAGAACATGTGAGAGAAACAGCTCTGCAGACCCCCAGGTCAGTGAAGAAGGAGGGGGAGGAGATGGTCCAGGTGCCAGAGCAGAGATTCCCCTGCAGCCTGTGGGGAAGACCATGGTGAGGCAGGCTGTCCCCCTGCAGCCCA
>JAVJGG010000090.1:22150750-22184212 GCA_035590195.1 Aviceda cuculoides | reverse complement strand
GAGCAGAGATTCCCCTGCAGCCTGTGGGGAAGACCATGGTGAGGCAGGCTGTCCCCCTGCAGCCCAGGGAGGTCCACGGGGGAGCAGATATCCACCTGCAGCCCATGGAGGACCCCGCACCAGAGCAGGTGGATGCCTAAAGGAGGCTGGGACCCTATGGGAAGCCAGCGCTGGAGCAGGCTCCTGGCAGAGCCTGTGGCCCCATGGAGAGAGGAGCCCATGCTGGAACAGGTTTTCTGGCAGGACTTTTGACCCCGTGGGGGACCCACGCTGGAACAGTCTGCGCCTGAAGGACTGCAGTCCACGGAAGGGACCCATGCTGGAGCAGTTCATGAAGCAGCCTGTGGGAATGATCCACATTGGAGAAGTTCATGGAGGACTGTCTCCTGTGGGAGGGACGCCACACTGGAGAAGGGGAAGAGCGTGAGGAGTCCTGCCTCCAAGGAAGAAGGAGTGGCAGAGACAACGTGTGATGAACTGACCACAACCCCCATGCCCCATCCCCCTGTGCTGCTGGGAAGGGAGAAGGTAGAGAATTCAAGAGTAAGTTTAAGCCCAGAAAGAAGGGAGAGGTGGGGGGAAGGTGTTTTAAGATTTAGTTTTATTTCTCATTACCCTACTATGGATGATTGGCAATAAATTAAGTTACTTTTCCCCAAGTTGAGTCTGTTTTGCCCATGATGGTAATTGGTGAGTCCTTATGTTGACCCACAAGCCTTTTGTTATATTTTTCCCTCTCCTGCCCAGCTGAGGAGGGAAGTGATAGAGCAGCTCTGGCGGGCACCTGGCATCCAGCCAGGGTCGACCCACCACAATTCCCATCACAGAGTTTCAGCAATTCCTATGTACTGCATGACAAAAAATGTAAACAGCATTCAAGTGGTCTCATAGAAGTACAGCAGAAATCAAAAATTTGTTCATAGGGACCATGAACTAATGAACTGTATATTTAAAAGAAAATATTTTGCACATTTAAAATTAAAGCACATACTTAAATCTGGAGTCCTTCATTTAAGGCATTGCTCTCCTATGCCTAAGAATCTGCATCTTCAACTTGTAAACTGTCCGCCAACAGTGAAGTTGATCTTCCCTCCTCCTTGCTCTTTTAATTTAAAGATAGTCCTAAAGCACTGCATTTTATGTTGTGTGCTAGGTTGCCCTCAGAATCAAAGGTTGGACATAGACAAGACTGACATTCAGAGATAGTTACAAGCAACTGCAAGCATGCGAATATATTGGTAGAACAGATACGTGAACTATTGGTATTCTCTGCACTGTGCTTATTCAGACCATAAAAATTTCCATCATTTCTGACCCAGCATCCTTCCTCTCCTTACACAAGAACCCTTCAGAAACAGGCCACAGATAGAAACATGATCTTGAATTATATAGTTGTGATAAAGTAAATCTTCCTTTTTGAATTACATACACATGCACCTCTCCCATTTACCTTATTTGCTTTCATTTGAATAACATGTACAATGCACAAGATGCTCCACTGCACTGACAGGCATGGTTGCAGAGAGCTCACGGTACCTCTCAAACTCTATACACTTTCGACCTGTACATACCGTACTACAGTTAAGTTATGCAACAAGCATAATACCACACAGACAATTTTAAGAAGAACCACCTAAGTAAACAGGTCATCTTCGTTGTGCTTTCAGGCCAACAGTAGTTCAAGAAATTCATAATGAAGTACTAGAATTTATATAGCAAACCAACTGAAACAGAGTACATGGCTTATATTTTTTAAGCTCTAAGATTAGGGAACCTATACAAAACTATTCATACAACTCAACTTGTTACTAACTGCTGGGGAAAAAAAATAAAAATCAGACACTCCCCTTCATAAAAAGTTACTCTAGGAATCAAATAACATTTCTTTATGGTCCAGTCAACAAGTTCATTTAAGTATTACTATAGCGTACTGCACTGAATTGCTATTAGCCCTGTATATTTGTGGACTATGTTTTCAGTACTAAGTTCCACTCCTCACTTACTCCATGTTATCTTCACCAAATTTTTATAGCAAGAGCATTATACAAAAGACAACTGAAACATTTAGTTTGAAATAGCACAAAGGCTAATTCAGAAGCACGAAAGAGCAGCAAGGCTGTAATATCCCAAAGACACAGCACAGTATAAAATCTGCTCAAAAATCCCCCTCATACATAATCCTAGTTTATTTCTCCTATGAATGCAACATATGGAAATACTTTTTTTTCATAATACTTATAGAAGTAGTGCTTAAGAATGGTGAAGTTACTTCATAGCCGACCTAAATTTTCTTTCAAGAAACATAATGCTTTATTCTACAGATTTCTCTGATAAATTCAAGGTACCTACTCACAAAACAAGACTCATTATAAAAAAAAAATTATATTGCACAATAATCTGGCCCATCTTTCCTTTAAGTGCTGTATTCAAAACATCTGCATTAGTGCCTAGCAGCAATGTAATAGTCTTCCCAGTTTTACTAAGTAAGCTAATACAGGATAAAATAAGAGTTTGGGAACTTAAGCTAGACCATGCCATTACACTTGTGCACAGCCATTCTAAAGTCATACGCTTGTTCCATTCGAAAGCACTAATGAGTATACTAGTTGCTATTAACCTGGCACACCTTTGCCTTCTCAATTTTGCTGTTAAATTCACCATTGTGAATTTCAGGAGCATAGAACAATTCTGCCACCTAGAGCCCATAGATGAAGTTGCTTTTACAATCAATTTATTTTAAAATACCCAAAATTTTACTCTCAGACCTCCTAGCAGTCAAAAGTGATTACAATACTATTAGTCTTGCTATAAAATTATTTTCATATAAATTGCAGTTACAAGATCATATAAAAGAATTTACTGAAACTGAGATTGTAACTGTAGTATTCATCCCCTCACAAGACTTAACTAGTAAGAATGCTCAAAATCTATCAGAACAAAAATGAAAACTAAAAGTAACTGAAAAAGTGGTTTATCCCAGCATTTACTTCAAATGGGTTAGCTACTGTTAAATGTATCAACCCTACAAATAAACAACATAAATTTTAAAAAAATAAAGTATGCAAATATTAACTGCAGTGGTCATATTTTCCAGGTGATAACACAAAACTAAAAATATTGACCACCATAAAGATGAGATTAATTTGTGGAAAATGAGAAGTCCTGGTATTTAATACTTATGTACAGGAATACAAAAAGCTACAAAGGAAAAACATTCTGAAATAGTTCAGAGCAAGACACTCTATTAGAAACTGGGGGTGGGGCAGTAGGGAAATAAAAATCAAGATTATGGAATTTAATACATACAACTTGCAGTCACTGAAGTTAGAGCTGAGTCCATTCCCTTCTGTATTAATGTCCTTTTTTATAGATATATAATACACTGGGCATCACCAACCTTTTTCCAAAGAAAAGTATAGATAACTAGTACATTACAACAGGACTGTAATAACTAAAGATATCAAATCTGAAAACGATGATGGGTTTGGTTTGGTTTTTTGGTTGGTTGGTTGGGTTTTTTTGTTTTTGTTTGGGTTTGTGGTTTTTGTTGTTTGGTTTTTGTTGTTTTTTTTTTTTTCCAAAAAAAGTTGTTCATTTAAACTGATTGCTTGTTATATAAAGTAAGATTCCTGTGTTTTCAAAACAAAGCCTAAGAAAAAGATGTGCTGGATAGCCTAGTCTACACCTTTCACATAAGAACAGATAATATAGAAACATGAGGATTAAGGCATAAAAACATTATTTGATTCAGGCTGACTTCCTACTTTATTAGAAGAGAAAGAAGATAATTTTTATATATAAAAGCACTGATAATTCAGAATATTGCCTTAATTTTTTGGTAAATATTAAGCAGGGAAAAGATTAACTACCCAGATTGTGAGAGAATCAAATTGGTCAGTCTGCAGAAGTGAAGCAACAGCAAGTAACAAGTGCGACCTCTGCTTCAACATTTCAATCTAGACCTAGCAAGTAATATGCGCATGAAGAAACAATCTTATATTGACAAAAAGATACAATTTCATAATTCAAAGGTTATGAAACTAGAGGAACTGAGTTTCACATAACTCTGACCTTGGAGTTTTCACACTCCAAGTAGTTTTTCTGTTAGTAACAGACACCCACTTAAGGAGCCCACATCTGATCATTCTTCAGTTTTATACACGGCTAATTCCATTAGAAAGACGTTTACCTCAAATTCAGATTTCTCATGTCCAACTTACATGGTTCTACTTTAGTGCTTTTCCATGGAACATAGCCAGGCACTCAATAACACTAAGACACCATATGGGTCGCTCTGGACTCCTAGCGCCTTGCAATATCTTCAAAAGACTTACACAAGGCTCAAGGAAGACAGTAAGGAAGGGATTTACAGATCTATTAAAAGAGGCAGAGAAATACACAAAACTAGCAGCTGGACCAGTCCCATGCAGTTACTGCACAGACATATGTAAATGTGCATGAGTATGGACTCACGTACATGAAGCGTGTATACCCATTGTTCTAGTTTCCTAGCCAAAGCTATTTAGAAAGGTTATGTGGCATAACCTTTAAGAATTCCCATATGTTCAGTAGGATGGGTGTTATTTCTGCTGTATGTAGGGTTAGAGTTCACTTTAGAAAAGGTAATTCTAGTATACTCACATCTGTAATAAAATATGACTGAAGAGCACAACCCAAAATTTAAAGTTTTAGCAATAACCTCTAGCATATTCCTACGTATTGGGTCTGGATGCGATAGAGTTAATTTTCCTTATAGCAGCCCTCATAGTGATGTATTTTGCATTAGTAGCTAGAAGGGTTTTGATAACATACCAGTGTTCTGGCTGCTACTGAGCAGTGCTGGCACAGCATCAAGGCTGTCTCTCCAACATTCCCCCCTCACCAGTGGGCTGGGTGTGGGCAAGATCTTGGGAGGGGACACAGCCAGGACAGCTGACCCCAACTGACCAAAGGGATATTCCATACCATATGACATCTGCTCAGCAATTAAAGTTAAGAGAGAGGAAGAGGAGGGGAAGCATTAATTATTATGTTTGTCTTCTGGAGCAACCGCTACACATACTGAAGCCCTACTTCCAGGGAAGTGAATGGACATCGCCTGGTGATGGGAAGTAGAGAATAAATCTTTTGCTTTCCTTTGCTTCTGCACGCAGCCTTTGCTTTTATTAAGCTGCCTTTATCTTGACCCACAAGGGTTTTTTCCATCTTATTTTCTCCCCCACCCCCATCCTGCTGAGAAGGGGAGTGATAGAGCCACTTGGTGGGCACCTGGTGTCCAGCCAAGGTCAACCCACTGCACCCTGTAAAGAAAAGGATGAAAGATTTTTATTTTCTTTTAAAAACATCGGAAATACTCAGAGCTCACTACTCCTGTAAATGCACTGGTTCATCTCCAAAAGTTTTAACTTCAAGGCCCATATTAGTGGATTTCCAAGATTCCAGTTTTAAGATTTCTCTTCAAGTAGAGCATGTTCTAACCCAGCCACCCAGTTACCATGGTGCTTATCTAAGAAATATTTCTGACCAATCTGGGAGATTAAAAAAAAGTTTAAAAAAAAAAAATCAAGTACACCAGCAGTCACCAACAAAAATATGCCCTCCAAATACACCTGTAAATGCTGAAACTCCTGCTTAGGCTACTTTAATTCATTCCTGTAGGAATACATTTACAGTAGAGACGGAATGAGGAGGTTTTTCCTTCAGAAAAGATTGCTGAAGCCTGCTACAGGAGATGATAAAGAAAAAAAAAATCAAAGGATTATTCAGGAAGGAAACAGAGGAATGACATGAAAGGAAAGAATCAATTTCAGTTTAAACACAGTTTTTTTCTAGGTGTTCAATTGTTTGTTTTACAGAACAGTCAAACATTTATCTAAAAATATGTATATGACAGAACTGAAACCTCTGCAAAGCAGTAATTCAAAATTTAACACTCCAAACGCTTAATGATGGTAAACATTCTATCTACGGGTTAAAAACTTTAGCTGCCGAAAAGGATATATTGTTCTGTATACAAAGGTTCTCTCAATAAAGAAGTTGTAACAGTAGTATTTTTGTTAGTATTTTCCTCTAATATTTGCAGTTTCAAAAGTGTCAATATTAATTCTGACATATCTTCACCAGACAGTATTTCAGTTCAAACTTATTTAATACATATAAAAATCTGACAAACTTAATCTGTTCTCCAGAAACAGGTTCCATAGTCAATGGCATGACTACATTATCAAGAACTCATTCATATCCTTCTAACATGATGTAAATAAGCATCCTGAATTATTATATCTTCTTCATACAAAAAACAACACCAAAAAAACCCAGTAAGACACAGGAGCAAGACACTTTGTCCAAGTATCAGTCTACAGATTAAATAATTTTCACTTTCTGCTTTAAACTTCTCTCCCCCAGAATATCTAGCTGTATTGGGTCTGAAGATAGCAATTCCCTTGCTCCGATTTTTGTGTGTGTTTGTGAAGATTAAAAATGAGAATTGGAGTGCATGAAGAGTGAGGACAAACAGAAGACACTAATTTCTTAAAGCCCCCAACAAATATGGCTGTTAAAAGAATGGTAAAGGAATTCAGAAGCAGCTCTACCATCAAGTACTTTTACTGCTTTTGAAACCTGACTAAATTTTCAATTGGTTCAGCTGTCAGTTGACTCACCGAAACAGCAATGTTATGTTGTATGCCTTTAGCCAAACATGAAATTACATTGCTTTAAACAATAGATCCTCTGAAGTAGTTCTAAAATTAAGCTACTGTAAGAGAAAAAAAACCCTTGGACTAAACAGATGCAGTTTGGCCCTGAAAAGTGATTACATAAAAATGTCACATTCATAAAATCTAGAAGACTACAGACTTGGGGAAGGCCAACAAATATTTAAAACACATAGTGCAGGATGACTCATCCACTAGCAATTAAATCAAACACTGCATTTCAAAAAGAAGGCAAAACTGCATAATAATCAAGTAGAAAACTATGAAAAATACCTCAATAAAAAGTTCTAAGCAAAACAAAAATAAGCAAGCAAACAAATGCAAATTCTAGAAATCTTAAAAAAAGAAGAGGACAAGTGAACTGAAATGTCTGATTTTACAAACAGTAGGAACCTCACAAAAATCTGTAAAAAGACAGCCAAGGATCAATGCCACATCTGATCAAAGGAGGGTAACAGAGGGGGTCGTACAGATAAAGGACCTGTGTGATGCATTATAGGAAGCTTAGACTCAAATAAACTATGAATGACAACTAATGAATGATAGTAAATGAATGATAACCTATCCCAAATCATTAAAGCTATATTGCCAATATGAATAGGACAATACAGAGACTTCCAAAGAAGAAAACAGTAATTACAAGAAATTACAGTCACTTTGTAGGTTAGATAAGTGTCAAGAAGGGAAGCAATGCAGCGGTTGATTCTTTAGTAAGTAATTGCTTATTGGAGCAACTGGTCAAAGAAGTCACAAAAAGACAAGCATCTCTGGATTTGGCCCATAGTACCTACTTTAGAGAGGTAGCTGCTGAAGAATATTCTACAACAGGAGTATCAATGCACTCAAATTCAACATTCTTGTAAACAAAATAAACCCGACCCCTATAGCCAGGGAAAGAAAAATCCACCACTAGGATTTCAGCAAGGGAAGCTATGTAACATTGAAGATATCAAAGAAAGAATTAAAAGCAGCATCTAAAGGGGCACAATGCAAATATCATGAACACTTTCAAAAGGTGTTAAAGAACACTACATCACTGGAGACTTCAAAAAAACCCACAAAACACACCATACAACAAAAACACCACAGAAACACAAAAAAACCCAAACAAAAAAACAAAACAGAACAAACCACTAAAAAAAACAAGCCACAAAACCCTGGAACAGTTCTATAAAGCAAAAAAGGCCATTTGAAGTAAAAAGCAAACTTCAGAATCAGAAAATGTGTCCGAAAGGAGAAACAGTAAATACTCGATAAATATAGTTAAGATTATTGCCATCTACATAGAATTTTGAGGAACATCTTGCTGGAGAAATCAGTACTTTTTGCAACACATCAAAACCAGAGGAAACCTGCCAGAAAACTGGTAAGAACGACAGATTATTTTCCTTTTGCTGTGGCCTGATCTTCCTAGTATTTTCCTTTTGCATCTTAAGGTATCTCTGCATCTTTGTTTACTACAGAGAACAATGGGAAAGTTCACACAGAAGACTTTTCCTCTGTGGAGAAGAGAGCTTGAGAAGCTGCCTCAGACTGAAGCAATTTTTGGAAAGAAACAAAATCGACATTTTGGGGTGCTCACTCTGTTACCATTCACACAGGAGTTCTAAAGGATTCAGATATTAACAAGTCAGACACTATATGGTATGTAAACTACTGTTGCTTTTAAACATTCTAGGAGGATTCAAGAGACTGCAGATAAATCTATACCAAGCAGATAATTCTTTGTACTGTAAATTTTCACTATCAGGCGCATTAGCCATTCAAGTATCATACAGAAAAGCCAAAACAGCATTTGCAAAGCAGTACCATGCTTCTCTGTTCAAAATTCTTTAAATGAACAGGCAAGTAGATAAAGAATGATCTGCCTGAGATAATATATCTGAGTTTTCTAACAACTTTTGAGAAGGTCTTCACAAAGGTTCTCTTAAAAAAAAAAAAAAAAAATCTCAACCAAAAAAATGTCCCAACCAACCTACAAACAAAAAAAACCAAACCCTGGAGCTGTTCTGGGATAAATCACAGCCCTAGGTAACAAGAGATGCTTCCATATCTACTTACTCATTATATTCATCACACTAGTCAAGTAACTGCATGCTGCAGTCCAGGAACAAACTTGATCTCCTGTTTCTAGTCTTTCTCCCCATGTTAGGTTTTGCTTAAAATCACTACATCATCTCCCTATTATTACAAGGATACTACAGTAAAACATTCAACTCTTTCCCTAGTATCTTTTCAAGTTTCCCTTGGAAGACATGTAAAGATATGAATGCCATGAATGATTCGCTAAATGAGGAAAAGCTACCCAGATTCCTTCAGTACAAACATTTCCAATGACTAAAACAGTAAAGGCTTTTACCAATTTATCAACTGTTCAGCAGTGAGATTGCTACAAATCTCACAGACTCAAAGAAAAAACACTCACTCTGTACGTAGCATACATGCAGGTACATGCCACATACCTAGTAATTAACCCATAATTCATGAACAAAATTATTCTAGCACTAATGCCATGACACCAGGTTGTGAAAATGAGTGCTACGTAAAATATTATTAACAGACAAATGAAAACTAGGACCTTGTTTACTTCTAAACATTATTTTCCTATGACAGTACTCAGCAAAGTAGTGAAGGTAAAGGATGTGATTTGACAATAGCCTCAGGAAAACAGACATTTGCAGTGTTGTAGAAACTGACTTACTGCCTCCTTGAGAAATTTAGTGCCAAGTATCACTGCAATAAAGAAAGCCTAACTGTCCAAAAAGAGCAAGCTATCAGCTGTGCTTGCAACCGTTTCTGGATAGCCCACAACCAAGTGCAGCTAAAGACATAGATTAAAGGAGCATAAAGGGACAAAAATATACAAAAAAGCATCCTCATGGTAACACTTTCTGGGTTTGTTCATTTTCGCACTTTCTCTCCTTACTTCTTTGGTGTTTTCCACAGCTTAGCAGCCTTTGGACTTTAATGTACACTACTGCTATCAGTTACTCCCCACTTTTGTCCATTTCAAACCTGCAGGTACATTCATACAGCCCTCCTAAATATAGGGCTCAAGCCAGCGTTGTTTAAGAGGAATTAAGCGATTACTTGGCATCTTTTAAGTGGCTGAAGCAAGTATTTTGAGATATATTTTAGGCTTACTGTAATGAGGAAAGAATGAACTCCTCTGTCACTGTGCCAACAGCCCTCCAAGCCTACCCTTACCTAGAACACTAAGCATAGTCCTCCCAGTCATCTATAGTTAACAAGCTAGAGACACAGAAAATAAAAAATGCAGTTTGCCATTTGGATCATGAAAACAGCTTGGTATCCACAGCATTACCTTGCCTGTGCTTTGTAAGATTGTAGTTCTTGTCCTCCATACTCTCTCCCGGCTGACAATATCTCTGGTTACATCTACTTCAGCATCAACAAAACTTCTCTGTTTAAGAGCAGTTATGTCATCATCCAGATCAGTTTTGATAGTGGATCTTTTCTTTGCCATGATTTTTGCTTTGATAGCAGCAATTTTTTCCACTGACATGGCTTCAGACAAGGACCTAAATGAGCAAAAACAACAGAAGAGACTGAATAGTTGAACAGCACTGGTGAGGCTGCACCTCGAGTACTGTTTTCAGTTTTGGGCCCCTCAGTACAAGAAAGACATTGAGGTGCTGGAGCGCATCCAGAAAAGGGCAAAAAAGCTGTTGAGGGGCCTGGAGCACAAGTCTGATGAGGAGCAGCTGAGGGAACTGGGGTTGTTTAGTCTGGAGAAAAGGAGGCTGAAGGGAGACCTTATCACTTTCTACAACTACCTGAAAGGAGGTTGTAGTGCAGTGGGTACTGGTCTCTTCAATCAAGTAACTAGTGATAGGATGAGAGGAAATGGCTTCAAGTTGCACCAGGGGAGGTTTAGATTGGGTATTAGGAAAAATTTCTTTACCAAAAAGGTTGTCAGGCATTGGAATAGGCTGCCCAGGGAAGCGGTGGCGTCACTATCCTTGGGAGTTATTCAAAAAATGCATAGACAAGGCACTTCAGAACATGGTTCAGTGGGCATGGTGGTGTTGGGTTGACGGTTGGACTTGATATTAGTCTTTTCCAACCTAAACAATTCTATGATTCTATACAATTCTTCTCAATAAATTTGTGAATGAGTAACTTGATCCTGCTTAAAGTTTATGGCTATGCTATAATTCGTAAAACAGTCACCTTACATATATGTGACAATTAAATGAGCTTGGCATTGCTGTTTTGAGCATGAGGATCAAACTTTAGACAAAAGACTCCATCCCAGTATTAGCACAAAAAACATCAAAAAAACCCAACTATCACAAGCAGAAGTAAAGACTGCAAGTAAAGATTGCATCAGGACTAACACTTCCATTTACAACATCATCTCAATTTCAGCTCCCTGTTATTTTTAGTGGATTACAATTTTGTGTTCAGTCAATCAATCTCTGGCTGCTCTGAGGCTTTCAAACCATCAATCTGAATTTCGGCTGAGGTGCTGTTACATGGACTTGGCCACTTGGAAGATGCGTTACCTTTTCAGAGCACGTAGGCCAAACAAACAAAACATGTAGTTTTGTCCACATTAATCTGTGTTTGAGATAGCTCAGTTCAGTCCAAGAGCGCAACATTTTTATCTGTTTGCTTTTAATTGTAAACATAGAATTTGGTTGCCAAACGGTGAGCCCTATTGTTTTGCGGGTGAGATGAAGAAAAGGACTGAATTGCACAATCGTAACTGCACATACCAAATTTTTTTTTTTTTTTTTTGAGATTACATTGAAAAATTAATACACGCAATACTGGTGGTAAAGTATTCTCCTTTTACAAGCAAGCTGTTGGAAACGGAACTTTTTTTGTGTTGCTGTTAAACAAAGTAAAAACAGTGACAAGCACAGAGTTCAAACTCACTGCCTACAAATCTTATTTGCACCTTTTTAAAAGAGCAGTCTTCTACATTCAGCATCAAAAAAAAAAATCTGTAAATATAGAATACAAAGTAAATATGAATAATACTCAGTAAACAGCACTGCACCATTGTCTCAACTCCAAAACAAAGTTGTGATACACCCAAGCTAGTATCCAAATTATTAGTTTATACAAAACAACGTGTGTACTTTTTGATTTTTTGATCCTTAGACTTTCTGATTTTACGTCAGGTATGACAACCAGATTTTCTTCTTTTTATATAGTTTCCTTTTAAGTACACATAAACAAGACACAGAGAGGAAGACGACATTCAAAATACCTATTTTTCATGTGGTTATGTGTAATTATGGATTCTGTAAATGCCTCAACTTTGCTATATTAATTGTTGCAAGGCTAACTGTTAAATTTAATCCCAGTGAAGGACAGACAAGCATTCACAGTATTGTTTATGCTCGAGAGACAGATTTCTCAAAAATGCAGCTGGTCTATATCGTGAAACTACTTATCTGCAAAATCCAATGCAGACAAAGCAGTACATTAGTTCATATTCATACACCTTAACTGTAGGAAGCACGACTCCCATTTTACATTATGGGAGCTGACACACTAAAGAAATTAAGCAGCTACCTTTACTTTAAGGCTTCTGAACTCAGGTATTTGAAAATGAACTACTAGACTGGCATCCTACTAAGCCCAAGATCCTTAGCATCAACAAGATTTTGCAAGAATTTCATTTCCTCTCTGCTTGGCTTTAGGAAGATACGGTGTAAGACTCAAAATCAGCTGTCATTCTTTGCAAAATTCGGAATGGATACAATAGAAGAGGAAAAGTGATGGGCAAGTTTTTAAGCACTTGAATACTGATTACTACTTATGGCAATGACAGTGCATTGTCTTCTGGTAGCTGACTGCCTCTTCAGAGGCAAGCAGCTCACCTCTGTAGGGAGTCAAATAGAGGTTGTGTTACCCTTTGATCTGTTCTCACAATGTTTTCCTCCTTTTACATGCAAGACAGTCCTCAATACAGGACATTTTTCTTCAAAATAGAGAAATAACCAGCCTCCCCTTGCAGTTCTGCTCATTGTATTTAACTGCTTAAGTAAACACCATGGCAGAAGCAAGCAGAAACAGCAGCCTTGGTGGGAGGAAGAGACAACTGTCCACTCACTTCTGAAGACAAATCAAATCTCATGCCATGACATCTGAACTTCCACTCAAGAACAGGAGTCTGACCAGGCATGAAGTTCTGCCTCCTCAGACATTACTTATGTTAGCACCTAAGGGAGGGACACTGCTACTAAGAACTGTTGGACAGAAGTAAAACTGGCTGTCTTGAATAGCACAAGAATTGTTACCAGTCCTTTAATTAAGCACTATCCATAAGAAAAAGTATTCCTACCTGATCTGCTCCGTTTGCACGATACCTTCTTTATGTCCTTCCAAGCGAGCTGCCAACCGCTCCTTGTCAAGGCGCACGCACTCTTCATCCTAGCAGTAACAGTAATATTTAATTTTTGTGCATTCTCTTTAAAAAAAACTAAATACAACTAGAATTAAAGCTATTCAGAGATTCTTGGTTTGGGGGGGGGGGGTTGGGTTTTTTTTTTACATTTGCAGGGACAATCTTTATTTCAAATTATTTTTGATCTGTGCACTAGCACGAACTGTACAGCTATTGGAAATTTCCTCTCAAGAACCACAAATTATCATCAGAATATTGAGAAAACTACCATTCCCTCATAAAGAGCCTTGCTCAGATGCCAACTGAGAACAACAGAAAAATCAGAGAACATAAAGCTGGCAAACAATGCACACATTCAGGCAGAACGATACACATACACACATACATATTTAAGGTAAATTTATCTGACACTCCAATTTGCCCAGATATTTAAACAGTGACATTTTTAAAGAAAAGAACAGCTCAGAACTGCTGTATCTTTAAGTAGAACTTTTATAGATGGCATTCTTAGTAAATATAAAAAACAAGTCAAGAGTAAAGAACCCTATAGTTACTCAAGCCAGGTTTGAGGCAGACATATAATATGAGAAAGCAGTAGAGATGCAATTTTATACCATCTTTTCAGCTTCTTAATGCTGGTACCACTTGTGTTCAATCTGTCTTATTTCCCCACAAAACTTAAATCAGCATCAAGCCTGCCCTGTTGCTAAAAGACTGTTTGGAAAGGCTCAAGCACAGCAAAGCCAGTCATGCCCATGTATCAGGAAAGACCTGGAATCTCTACACAGATATGATCTCTGAAAGAACAGACTTCACAGACTCCTGCCAGAGCAGCAATTCTTGATTCTCCAAATTATGATGGTGAAGATCTACAGTTTCAAAACATACTGGCATCACGACCACATTGGGCAATGTAGAACAAAAAAAAAAAAACAAAACAAACAAACAAAAAAAACCCAAAAAACCCCACCAAAAAAAACTATAGATCTTTATCTATAGGCCACCTCACAGCAATCATCTGCTCATATGCTATTAAGAATGTATAAAGTTGTTATGATTCTTATGCAGTTCTGGTTAAGCATAAACAATGTTCAAACCCAATTCTCGAATAAGGGAATTTATGTATTTGGTAACACTTCTTCTAAGAAGAAATCTAAAGCCTCAGTACTCTGAAAAAAACATACAGCCAGATTTTCAACAACGCACATAAGAGACAACTGGATGAACTTAGTTTAAAAAAAAAAAGATTACAAAAAACAGTAAGTCAGATACAATGTGTATAAAACTAGACATATTGCTCCTATTCAAGAGGCACTTGTGAAAATACACTGTTAAATTAATTGCCTAAGACACAGCTTCAGAAAATAGTAATCACAGGGACAGTTTCACATACTGCTATAAAGGGACTAAAATAGCAAGTAAAACAAATAAGTATCCATTCATAAAGGTATAACTGGCATTTAAGTATAATGCCAACTCATGGATGGCAAATAACCATAATCGGTCATTAAACAGCACTTTTATTCCAATCCCATAGTTCTAGAAGACAGGTTACAATGAAATAGTTACTTACAGATATGCAGTCAAGCTTTCCCCCTTTCATACTACAACATACATCTACTAGCAGCTAAAATTCCAAGTTTAAATCAGAGGCTTAAATTCTAACTCCTTCCAGTTCATGTTCACACTAACAGAAGTACTGTGTGCACCCAGAGGACAGGTAGCCCAACTGAACTGCTACAAGAACAGATAAATAATGTAATTTACCACCACCCCCCGTTTGTATTGATGACAGTTACTGTCATTACCTCTATTCTTGGTTTCTTTGCTTCTGCTAATATTTCATCTGCTGCTCTTTTAACTACAAGAAAAAGAGTACATTAAAAATGCAAGATTGTAGTACGCTGTCATAAAATAAGCCTCAAAGTTATTTTTTTAGTTAAACTGTACCTTGAGTGGACCGTTGAAGACCAATTTCAAGTGGAGCACTTCTGTCTATGCTTGATGAGGTTGCTGTAATCAAACACAACATTTCATTTAAGAACAAAAGATTTGCAAAAGTATTTAAGTATAAAAGGAAGAAGGCCAACAGACAACAGAAATTCTAACTAGATATTAGGTAGCAAACGCAGTCAAACACTGCAACTAGAGATGACAGAAGCACAGAATGGTTTGGGTTGGAAGGGACCTTAAAGATCACCTAGTTCCAACACCCCCCTGCCATGGGCAGGGACATCTTACATTAGACCAGGTTGCTCAAAGCCCCATCCAACCTGGCCTTGAGCACTCCCAGGGATGGGGCATCCACAGCCTCACTGGGCAACCTGTCCCAGTGCCTCACCACCCTCACAGTGAAGAGCTTCTTCCTTACATCTAATCTAAATCTACCCTCTTTCAGTTTAAAGCCATTACCCCTTGTCCTATCACTACACGCCTTTTTACAAAGTCCCCTTCCAGCTTTCTTGTAGGCCCCCTTTAGGTACTGGAAGGCCGCTATAAGGTCTCCCCAGAGCCTTCACTTCTCCAGGCTGAACAATCCCAACTCTCTCAGCCTGTCTTCATAGGAGAGGTGCTCCAGCCCTCTGATCATCTTCATGGCCCTCCTCTGCATTCACTCCAACAGGTCCATGTGTTTCTTATGTTGGGGGCCCCAGAACTGAATGCAGTACTCCAGGACTCACAAGAGAGGAGCAGACATTCAGAACCTGACTGAATATTAAGTTAGATCAGGTTGCTCATGGTCATTTGGCCCTTCTTTGAAAAGGGAATTGAACCAGATGACCTCCCTTCCAACATAAATTAGTGATTCTATGATCTGTATGTACTACATAAAAGAAAACGGTCACAAAGATGATTACTTTATCTTAATAAATTAATTACTGTCTTTTTTACTTTATTTACTTTAACCTGGAATCAAGATCTACTAGTTTGTCTAATTTTTGGAACAAAGACAACCTGCTGGTTCCTTTAAAATATATATAAAAAATGGTGTACTGTTCATATTTCAGAAATAATCTCATATTCCAGCATACTTAAAGTTCTAAGACCACCTAGAAAACAGAGCAACTTACAAAAATAAGCCATATTTATCTTTCTGTCAAAGAAACCTCTTTTCTCTGACTATTGTTAACAAAAATTTTAAGATGATGGAATACTAGGCAAATCTGCCAGCCTGACAAAGCAGTGATTTGATATATTTTACTGTACTGAAGGTTTTATTCCACACACTTATTGTGTCAAGATCAATGCACTACCAAAAGTTCCCCACAGTCTAGAGAAGGAAAGAATATAACCCCTAAGCATTCTAACACATAACTATTAACTAAAGGATGTTAATAGTAATAAAAAAGTAGCTCACTTCTAAACATGCATGTAGGAACACAGCTCTTAAGTGCCATAAAAATAGCTAAGTGCAGAACAAAACTGAAAAATAAAAGAAATCCTAACTTCGTTTGAGAAGTCTGAACATATTCAATTAAGCTGCACAGTGACTATCATTAATCATCCTTCCCCTCCTATCCCTCATTTGAGCCATAAGTATGAAGCAGTAAAGCACACTATGTGTCTAAGTTAAAAGAAAGCATCACTCACATGTTTCCCCATTTAGGTATGCAAGCAAGTCCTTCCTATCAGGTCTTCTTACAACAGGAATGTTTTCAGTCTGGAAAGACAGCAGACTTGACATTAAACTGTTATTCCCTCAAAGTCTCTTGCTGAAGATTTTTCATTTTATTGAAAACTATTCATTCGCAGACAGGAACGTGTCCTGCCTCCCAAAAAAGTGTAACTATCAAGCTTAAAAATACAATTACTTCCTAGAGGATGTTCAACTGCACAAAATGAAACACATTGTCTGCTGTAAAACAGAGAGGACAGCCTTTTTCCTCCTTCACTTCAAACTTGCAAATAAGATTAAGAACTAGGTTTTAACACACACACACACTTCTCTGCCAAGAGTCAATGTTAGTACACAGAAATCAAATATTTCAATTTTGTTGTTCCAACTATGTAGAACACACAGCACTGCTGTATCAGGTAACCACGTGGCACAGGGGAAGATGAAGCATGGGCTCATAGAAAGCAGTCGAATGGCAATCAAAAGGACTTTCTCTTTCAGAGTTCCCCTACTGTTATTTGCAGAGCTTATCCAATAATTTCTTTAATTAGATTGCATACTTCTGAGTCCACTCCGAAGTTATTCTGCTGTACTTTTCTCATGTTTTGTAGATCCTTGCAATCTCAGGCACTACAGGATCATCTAGACTGGGATCGCACAAGAGAGAACAGATGGACAAAAGTACTTTTGCAATAGTGCCAGAGACAACTGTGACTGTAGAATATCTAGAGAAATGCTGCCATTACCATTAATATTTGGGCAACAGACTGTTGTTGTAAATGCAACCTGGTGGTTTGAAGGGATAATCTGTTAGAAAGTGAATTGTCAAGAAAAATACTTCACCTTGATAAGGCCTGTCATTTGATCCCTACATAGAAGTGTTCTTTTTTAAACACACACACAGACTTTGTTGCATATCTTTGTCCCTTTCCCCAGCCAAATTCATACACTTAAATGCTACTATCATTCCCTGAAAATAACTATGCACATATAACTTATAAACAAGAAAAAATAAAATTTTGTATGGTCTACTTACTGCAGCACGACGGACATAAACAGGATGTGAAAGGTGCACATTATTGAGCAGGAACAAGATAGAATCCAAAGTGTAGTATTCCCTGGGTTGGCCCTCTTTCCCTGTCCTGTAAAATCATGAAAAAAAGATTTTAACATTTAAGCTCTTAATCTCTGTCTCATGAACACACTTTTTTAGCAAAGTCATCTTTTCTTTCCAGAGGACAGTTCAAAAAGAAAGCAGTAATATTATTATCAGGGTATTGCCAAACTAGGGAACTATCAGTTGTGTTAACAAATACGAGCAAGGGATATATGTTCTTGCACCCTCTTTACTGAACAAGCTACAAAAATTGTCCAAAGTAATCCAAAATAAGAGCTAGATGGGTTGTGAAATACACAAGAAGCAAGACTTGGGAAACTGTAAGAACACATTCTCCCACATCTCCAACATATTTGTTCTGATTATCAAAGGAATGGTCTACCTTATTTGGGACAGCTAGAGGACTGAACTGCAAATGAAAAAAATAGTATTATGTGCTCTTCAGGTGTAAGGGGACAGAATTTTCACTACTTGAGAAAGCACAGTGAAGACCTCAGCATACACAAATTCCATAAAGTCTAGAGAGCAACAGGTTCAAAATGGTGCCAAAAGGTCAAAATAAGGAGTGACTAGAAATTAATTGCACACAAAACTAGCAAAACCAAAGTGGACTACAAATCACAATGAACTCCCATACAGAAGTCTGACCACTTCAGAGCAACATGAGAGCATCAAGTTCAATCTCAGCTTCAAAACAGCTTATTTGAAAGGGATGCCTCAAGCCTAAAAAGGAATCTGTCCTGTGTAACAGTTTTGGGGGGAAAAAAAAATAAAATTAAAAAAATCCCACAAAACAAGGCCAAACAAAAACTGTAGTTTCAGCTAGGCTCCATGTGCATCAAACACAATTCTCCCCTCGCACACACCTTCACCCCTTTATGCTGTTACTAAAAGATTTTGTAGGGGAAGCAATGCCTGTCCCAGTTTCAAAACAAAATCTGATGCCTAAATACTTCAACTGCTCTGAGAAATGGATCTTACCATCAGTTTCACAGCCCTCAGGAGGACCAGGAAATCAATGAAGCCAGTGATTCCACTGCCCAGACCTGGGATCTCCCAGACCCCAGCTGCAAGCAGGACAGGGCTCCCCCACACTGCTCAGTCCCCATCCCCAACCAGCCAAACCAGTTGGCTCACCTCAACACCCAAGGAAGATGACCCACTGCAGGCCAAAACTGTAAAATTTAAGACTAGCAAAGAATTTTGACCAAACCAGAGATGTGAAGAAGAAATACTTCCATTAAAACCATAGGAAGGAGTCTCCCCTCCAAGTACGGTGGCTTTACTCATGGCTCAGCATCAAAACACTCACCCCAGAAGTGCCAACCTCACCAGGGGGAGAGGAAATAAAATACTCAACCATAACGTTCTTGAACCTGAAAGAGCTACACGAACATCTACTAAAAGCCACAGAAGCACAAGTCTGTTTTCTCCATACTGGGGATATAATGCCACTACTGCTTTTCTTGCAATTACTTTTCTGAAATTACCTAGATTGAAACTGTCCAATAACCTGTTCAGAACTCATTACTAGCAGTAAGGTCAAAAACATTACTTTCACAACAATGCCTGGGAAAACCAACACATTAATAACATGCAGAGATAAGTGATCCAAAACACCAGGAGAACAGCAGAATAAAGGATCTTTCTACCACTCTTTCTTCCTTGCAAAAACTTAGTCTGTATGGGGTGGGGGTTCGTTTTGTTGCTGGAGAGGAAAGAAAGGGAAGAGACACAATTATCTTTCAACTCCTAAGAAGCCAAAAGCTGGCTTCACAATTACAGCCAACAGAACTGGATTCCTCAGAAAAAAATTGTTTGAATATTTTACTGTTTCACTGCTATCTTTGATAAGGTGTTATTTAAACATATTCAGAGCACTAGTAGAAACAAAAGTTTCCTCCACATAGACTTGGCTCTGAAGTGAAGCCTATGTCACATGATACAGTTGTCATTTCATTTTAAAACAAACATTTTAGATTATCTCACTTCAGATTAACTCATTATTTCTTTGAAGTATGCCATATCCACTGAACAGTATATAAAAAGTCCAGCTGGTCATCTATTCAAGTTTTTAGCCACATTTAGCAATAAATGGCATAATTTAGAAAACAAGTACTGAATGGGTTACCTGTTAATTTGAAAATACACCACTACAAAGCCACAGGCATTGTGAAAGCTCAGCAGGGCACAGCTGGTACTTCATCATTTAAACCACACACGTAAGAAATACCCAAGCTCATTATGGTTCTAAGAGGGTGTTTTATTAGGAGGACAAGATATTGCACATTAAAGAGAAAGCATCAGATGGACAAGCAGTTGTACGAAAGGCAAAAAATCTAAGTCTAAACTGACTATCAGCATCAATTTGTGTTCCTTTCAGGTTTTCCAGACAGAAAGAATCTGCTCAAACAGAGAACTAAATGCAAGCTGATCTGAAGGTAGCTTACTTCATACAATTTACAAATATCCAAAGTAGCAAAAGAAATTAATTCTCTTTTCCCATATTTACTAATGGTATCAATTACTTAAGAAAAAAAAATGAAAAACTTAAGATTCAGATCTCAAAGAGTCCAGCACTTATATATTTGCTTTAATGGTTAAGAGTTGCATCTCTAAAAAAAAAAAAAACACCAAAAAAACCCCAAACCCCAACAATATTCTTTTCAGCCTTTAATGAAGAAATATGTTCCTACTGGAGAAGAATGCTGGAGTAAATGGCACCAAAGTAAGCAAAATATTTGCAGGTCATCACATTGGTTCCATTTTTAAATAAAATATGGGCCAGAAACATTGCAGGCAGATTCAATGCAATCCATCTCTGGTAAAATAATGACAAAATACTCATAGTTACTCAATTAAAAATGCCAGAATTCAAACTAAATGTTATTCATAACAAATGGTTCAGCTAGCTGAATCCATGGTGTGACAGTGACAGCTATAATAAAAATCAGCAACGTTATGATTTTTTTTTTCCCTGTCAGAGAATTCATAATGTGTTTTTAATTAGAGGGAATCCAGTTTTCAAAAATCATGGGACATTTCTGTGTAACCAGTCTGCTGCTGCCCGGTCCACTAGTGCCAGCAGGAGTTAAGCATTAAAGGTGAGCCTGTGGCCCAGGGCCTGAAACCCCCAAGCAGGGGATAGCTTCAGCTCCAACGTTGCAGGTTTTCCTGGGAAGAAGGAATCCTCAAAATAAAAATTGTTTAGCAGACTGTAAATGAGAAGGTCTAAACAATGGTTCAAAATACTACAAACACTGCCATTGGAGGAAAGTGCAGGCTCAGAGCTGAACTGCATGGCTTATATGCAAAGAATTGTAATTTTTTTCCTCAAACTGAAGGACAGCAGGGATTCAATATTTTCTCTTAATCCTTGCTTAGATAAAATGTATTTCCAAGAGTTTTGCTTCAGCTCTAAACTAGCAATGAAATAGACAAAAAGACGTGAGGACAAATAAAGTGTTTTCTAACAAAGTTGCATAAAGCTGCCTTGCCAAAACTGTGCAGTGACATAGCAAGGTACATTATAAAGTTAAGCAATTGAGTCAGCTTCTTGGCTACAAGATTTCCATCTGAAGGCAACTTACTCTTATTCTGATTTCTACGTTCCTGAAGCCAGCAGCAGTTTCCTAAGACAGTGCGTGGGGTAAGGGAAACAACATGAACTGTGCAGCCTTCTGCTCATGAAAGTTTCACAGAACATAGAAATTCTGGCAACAGAAATAGGAGCTGTAAAAATGATTTACACTCAAACAATCAACATTTCAGGAAATGCTAAGAGATTTGCATCACAATACATCAAGTAATTTAGAATAGGTAAAAACAAATAAGGATTAATTCTAAATTTTAATCCATTTTCCTTGTTTTACTCTTGGTTACAGTCTAAACCCTTCTTTCTCCACAATCACAAGTCTTCAATGCCTATGTAAAAACCAAGGGGAAGCGTTAGACCTTAGACAGGTGTAGGATTCTGGGCTGGTGGTCACCAAGCAAAGAAAATACTGAAGTCAGATCAGAGTCTCTATCTTTTCATTTAGAAAGTGCAGAGATAGTGTTTCCAAGTGAGAATTTCTATCCTACAGTCTTAAACAATGATTTTGATCCCAGTGACTGTTAAGCTATGACAGAGTTTGCCCCTTAAATGATGCTATTTTGTTAAAGATAGATATACACACACACAAAGCAACAAAACTGTACTTAATAGATCACTTCAATAATAAAAGAATTAGAGAATATAACTAAGATCTTTTTCATAGGAGTGGCCCCATTTATGTCGATGGAATAATTTGCTATGAAGAGGGTTTAGAGGATCAAGTCCGCATATAACCATCTGTGCTCCTTAGGTTTTATCCTCAGATGACATTATTCTCTAGCAACAGAAAGAAAATGCTATGTTGACAGGTAACCCAACCTATTTCCAAACAGCATGCCAAGTCACTGACTGCTTGGGTGTGACATTTGACTGCAGTTGCTTTCACACATTGATTTATTCTGCTACTCTCACCAGTGCCCTGTTTCCCCTGTGCAAATTCCTGCAGACACATTAGCATGGAGACTGTCACACTGCTTGTCCACTTGTCACAGCTGAGCTCTAAGCTTTTCAGCCAACACCCTGAGATTGACCCCAGCCAAGGTGGTTGTTCTACACACTACCTCCTGCACTGAAAAACATGGCAAGACCCTTACCACTGATGCAGTTGCTACAGCAGACACCACAAAACTGCTAATTGTTACTGTGAAAATATATCCTTATTAAGACACCAAATGTTGAACCTTCTTCAAATATTTTAAAGTTATGCAAAATAACCTTCACCACAGTATAATATTACTGCTATTACTATACTTAATGAATTAACCAATTTTACAGATTTTCCCTAACAAAAGTTCTAAGGGAGACTAAGACCAGACTGCAGGATTTGTCATTTTCCAGTAGCCACAAGTAGCAGTGTCTTTTTTAGGCAATATTCTGTCCATATAATAGCAATTTCACTGTAACAATTTATAACCTGTTTTTGATCAAAGTATTGCAAAAACATAATGCGGTTAAGGATTTTTGTCAGACACAACGTGCCAAGCTTTATTTCAATTTTTAATACTTCAACTTGCAAATCAGAGAGGCATTTTCTTAAAACCAAAGAGAAAATCCCTCCCATTTATAATGAGCAGCATAGAGAGAAGATAAGAAAGCTTATTAGCAACAGTTACAAAAACATATTTAGGGCCAGTATCATAGAATCTGTCCGGTTAGATGTCTTTGCTAAAGACAGGTTTCCCCAAGAGCCTATGCAGAGAATTAGATTTCTAGAAAAGGCTACCAAAGGGAATAGCTAAGAAATGAGATGCCAATGGATGAAGCAGGGCTTAGGCACTTGTGTATTTCTTTCCCCAGGGGAAGTTCTCAGACATGAACTTTCTCATGGAGTTGCATGTCTGATGTGGTGGGAGAGGATTTCAGAATAATCAGCAGCTTCTTCTCAGCCAGAGCAAGAACTTCCTTACCAGCTGAGTGCCTCAAGCACCTGGTAGCTGGCTGTCCTGGACTGAGACACAGGCTGTCTTCCTGCTAGGGCATTTCAACCTCGTCTGAATAGCACGAGAGTCACTGAACCAGCTAAAGAAGCATTGCCAACCTGTATGGTAGTGGCTAAAGCACTCCCTGGAACCTGGGAAACTGATTCAAATCCTGTTCCAGAGTGGAGTGGAGAATGTCTAGGGCACAGAAAATGACAGAGAGGTAAAGTAGTGAGGGACCAACTCCAACCACTCAGGAGCTTCAGCTTGAGTCAAGGCACCTAGAAGTTAGTTAGCTGACGGTTGGCTTTAAAGCCTGATCCAAAGGGAGCATGAAGAAACAATAGGAGGACAGAGTTATCTGTATACATATACTGTAAATCCTCGGCAGTGTCATGCTGACCTGAGTCCTCATCTCTTGCAGGAGGATTCCTGCTGCTTCCCAGTAGTAATGCTTCCCAGGATGACTTAAAGGAAAGGGTTCATCAAGGAGGGGAAGCAACCAAGGTGAGTCTAGAGGAAAAAGACTTTATCACCTAGTGCAAATCTGTTCAGTCAACTCCACCCAACATGCCTACCAAGCTGTAAGAGGAATGCGGGGAGAAATATGGTGAATAGTTTCTGGATTATGTGTAGTGGTACTATAATATCAGGATGATATTTCAAATAGCTTTTTATTAGCATAAATATAAGGTTATCACAGAAAACTGTTGCTGTAAATCTTCACAGTTTAGCGTTGTAATGTTCTTCCAGTTGCCTCCTATGAACGATGTGATGCAGAACAGGGCCTGCTGTTGGAATGAGATAACTCAAATGCTGTGTATGCACGCTGAAACTGAGCTTTTGCATGGTACACAAGAAGGAAATAAACCACCAGGAAATAGCAACATTGACTTTCAGAGGAAGAAATGCAGCATGAAGCCATGAAGTTTTGCTAGAATTGGATAAGCTAGACCTAGAGCTGTGTGAAGCTCACAGCTTTAGTTTACCTATGCTTCAGCAAATTTTGCCAGTAGGCTGGTTTGCTTTGCTTGATTTCCCACCAATGAATTTCAGATTTGTGTGTTGCAAAATCAGAGCTAGTGCTGAACCTAGGCAAATTTTGCCACGTCCGCTTCTCCCTTGCACATTATCAGCACAGTTAATCTCTTGCTGTCTCTGACAGTGTAGGGGAACAGTGGTATCATATATGCTCAGAATCATCACACAAAATGTTTCAAGAGCGAACAAGGAAAAAGACCTAGTGCCCACTTAATATGACCTACTGCCACGGCACTTCCAATGTCATTTACCTGTGCTTAGAGGGAGAATAGATTTTTTTCTGAAGGACTTGCATGGTTGGTGGGATCTTGAAAGCTACAGATCCATGCCTGCCAGCCATGAGCTTTGCTTTGTAAATACATTCCTCCCATCTACCAAACAACAGGCCACGTTATTGTTTCAGGTTGGGTAGGATAGAATCACCTGTACACAGCACTGTGCCAGGGTAGCAGAAGGTGTGATACTATGTGTTTAGTTAAATAGGTTTTTTTGCATGGAAACCCATGTAGTCATTTAAACCAGAGTTATGTTGGATCACATTGGGACTGGATCAGGTGAAATTACCATCAACTCCTACTCACTCCATTGCACTGTTTTAATGGATCTCTTTCAGATTAACTCCTTGCAGCTTCTGTGTGTAGAGAACCTTTTCTCAGAAACTCCTGTTCCAGCCCTGCAGGCCAGAAATGTGACTGGAGATTGTCACAAGTGAGACACAGTGGCTGGTGTAACGCAGTGTTAGGACGCAAGTGTTAGGTTCAGCATGTCTCCTGGAGTAATTTAGCACTCCATGTGCAGTGATTAGCACAGCTATAGCCTGAAGTGGAGGCTTCTGCCTTCCCAACATAGACTTTTGTTCCACCTGTTCTTCATATCCCACACTCACAGCCCTGTATGACCAAGAAGGTGCTTTTGGAAGAATGTTCTGTTTCCCAGCAGTTGCCTATGAACAAATGTTGCGGTCACCAGCTTGCTACAGCAGCTTCAGTAACTAATGGCATTTTAAACTATCATGTCACTTTTTGTCAAATGACTATATCATTGATTTGGCTTGTGCAAAAAGTAGTGTTCAGTGAGAGATGTAACCACTGGAAAGAACATTTTTAAAAGAATGTTTATATTTCCTAAGAATTAAAGAAAGTATATGACATTTTCCTGTATCTATAAACAACACAAAGTTGAATAAGGTATTGTGCCAATAACCACGTCAAAATCTTGATAAAAAATGAACATGAAAGCTCAATTTTATCAAATCATTCATATTCCAGATTTTCTGTGGGTGCCAGCCTAGGCTTCAAGATGTATCATTTGTGCAAGAGAGAATAATTATTATTCACCTCTTTTTCTGAAAATTAAAATCCAAAAGATGTACACAGGTAAACAAGTTTTCCTATGTCTTTGCTACAGGAACTGAATCCATTATTTATACTAAATGTGAATTGTTTTCCTGGCCACTGTCCCACAGTGTGGAGAGCAATTCAAATCATGTTTCCTTGAACATTTAGCAGCTGGCAATTGCTGGCTGCAGACTACCTGTCAAGATGACATGGTGCATACAAACAAAATATACAGTATTATACATCTACT
The DNA here is from genome assembly GCA_035590195.1 of Aviceda cuculoides. NCBI lineage: Eukaryota > Metazoa > Chordata > Aves > Accipitriformes > Accipitridae > Aviceda > Aviceda cuculoides. The sequence goes on along the minus strand of JAVJGG010000090.1, from coordinate 22,158,236 downwards.
TACATATACAGAACAGAATAGGTCATCCTTATCCCTCCATTAATAAGTATATCAGCTTTCACGGTGCTGGAATGAAGCATCTTCACTAGGCAATTGCTTCAGCAATAAATTTGCCACTAGTACTGACTTTGCAAGGTACACTTCTTGGAGAATGGACAGTAACTTCCACTATGTCTACTGTGAGTGCAGCAATAAAAAGAATTGATCAGATGAGTACTGAAAATGCAGCTCAAAGGTACCAAAAGTTTCTACCTTGACCATTCTACCCATACAGACAGGATAGATGTATTCTGTCTGTCTGACCACCCTAAGGATATGGATCTCTTACTGGTATCAGCCTGGTGAGTACGAGAAGTAATTACAACTGCATTTGTTCTGCAATGGTAGTTTCTTTGCTTATTGCTCCTTTTTACCCCTCACTGAGAATGGAGCTTGCAAGATCACAGCAAAACAATGCTGTAGCACCACAGTAGGCATTAAAAGGCCATATAAGTATACAGGCAATTATCATGTAGTGCAGTGAATAGTAAAGTGAAGTAGCTACTAGTTGCAAGGCGGCTAAGGAAGGAAAAAGAGTTCAACATGGAGAAATCTAAAACTTAGCTCTTGAGCTTAGCTACGTTTCTGAGACAATACCAAGTCCCTCCTTTGATGGAGGGCCACAGTGATAGAGCAATCTTCCTGACAATGCTAACACCAAGGCTTTGTGGTAAAGGCAACCCAGCCCAGAGTCATATACTACTAAATTATTTCTTAGTGTTCAGCAACATTCTCACTTTACAGTACTCAGGACCCTGGCTCAAGGCTAAATTGTGGTGGAAGATGTGGCCTGCTCCAGAAGTGGTGGTGGAAGTCATTGCACCTGAGTAACTGACTATCCTGGTTACTGCTCTCAGAGGTTCCAGGGTAAGTGTATTTGATTGTCAACTTTTACTTTACCTTTAGAAAAAGTAGCTTGCGTGTATGCACAGTGCTGCAGTTCCCTGGTCTGGTGCAGGTGTGAGGGACTCTCCCCTGCCTGACTGATCAGCTAGCACAGCTGGTAGCGACAGGATCCAGGCAGCTGCGGGAATATGATTCTTTGATACGGAAACATTAACAAAGTACTGGGTGTCCTTGGTACTTTCCCCACCACCTTGACATACACTAGCTAGGGAAGCCACAATTTGGATATGGGTTGGTACTTAAAACTGCAACAAATTGCTGTCAATAATAATTTTAAAAATGGGTTAATTAAATACACAGTAAAAATAGGAAATAAGATTAGAGGTGACACTTAGACCAGGAGGCCTTTTTCAGGCTGTGGAAAAAAATAGAACACGGTTATTTTTCCCACAGCCTGGAGAAGGCCTCATGTCCTAAATGTCATCTCTAATCTTGTTTTCTATTTCTAGTGTATATTACACTGCAATGCTAGTGCCGGTATAGTTAAAGCAGTGTCAGTATTTCTATTATTTTCAGAGGTTTGTAACTCAACCATAACAATTTTGCTCTGGGCTGAAACTTGGCAAACAAGTTACAGAACTGAAACATATTTAATTTTTTTGTTCCTATAACTAAAAAAAGATTTATATTTTAAAAACAAAATTTTGCAAGCCATTAAGCTATAAGAGAAACACACAACATGTAGAGTTTGAAATTACCCTGAAGATACTGTTAACAGCTTATCAGGATAATTCTAAATTTTTTAAAAAATTCCAACTGTAGATATACTACAGTAGCGTTTTCTTTTTAAAGAATAAATAGTTATATAATCAGGTCAAATAATTTGAGTTTTAAAACTTTGAGTTAATATTATTAGGACTGGGTCAATAATCTGCATTTTATAAAGGCTCCTAAGTACATATTTATATGATAAAATGTAACAACGTTGTATCACAGACAAATAATCAATAACATGCTCTTAGAAAACTTCATAAATGTAGTTACATGGGCCAATAATTACAAGTTTTTTTCACATGAAAGGGGCCTCTGTTTAGCTAAGAAAACCTTATTTATGCAGAAATAATCAGATCTGGTTCATCCATCTTTCCTTTTTCCATGTGTCGTGGTAATGAAAGAGTTGTATATATAGTTTGGCTAAGACAGGAAAGATATGATAGATGGCTACTAAGGTTTGCAGAGCACAGTATAAGACTGTAGAAGAATTATTTAAAGTGAGACAAAGGGGTTCTGGCAAGGATTGTAGCAATACCATAAAATTATTACTACTGGAAAATAACACCCAGCAAATCCTGCCAGATGACTGAGGAGCTGACAAACATGGGAAAACCCCATGATTTAGAACATGAGAAATAATACTGAAGCAAATAATAGAAAAATACATTTGACAGGGAAGTACTACTAGCAGCATGGATTTAATACTTACATGCACTTTGCACTTATTTTCTGTGCTGAAAGACACCAATAGACTAAGTAGCCTAAGACTTTAATTTTGCAATTGGATCTTCACCAATGAATCCTTTTGGAAGGTTTTCTGGAGAAGAATATCTGACTCAGAATGTACATATGAAGGGCAAGAGACTGCTGTAATTTTCTTCACTGAGGTCTAAATAAAAACCGCGAGTGGTAATCACATTGGGAGTATTTCGAAATTAGCTAAAGGGGCAATCCAAAAGTGCTAATAAAATGAGATGATAAATTTCTCTTAATACCAAACTAGATAAAGACATCTTTGATTTAAGGCATGTTTGTAACTATCTGTATGTTCTTTTGACCTCTAACACATAGATAATTGTACTACAATTTAATAACAAGGAAGGCAACTATCATTACTCTTTTTCATAGTCAGGCTTGAATTTTATTGTAAATACTAGTATTAGCCCTGCTTCAGATGTTCTCCCTAATTTATTTATTATAAATTACAATTTTCTAATAATGTTACTGTAGCTTCAGTTCAGTTCATACCTTTAGCTTTATAACCCCAGTTTAAACATTACAGGACATGATTTTATAATCCCTAGAACAAAGTCCATTAAAGTCACCAACAGTCACTTGAAACCTGGTCCAAATCCTGCTGAGGTGAATGGCTCTCTTGCAGTCAATTAATTGGGAATGATTTTTTTACTCCCCTTAAAACTCCAATAAAATCTCCATTAATGTTTATGGGAATCATAAGCATGCATTCCCTTTATTTAAGTGGCTAAGTCATCTCTCATATCTTAGAATTTAAGATAAAGATTCCTGATAGATATATATGTGTGTGTGTAGTTTGTGATAAGTTTTATTCAGCATAAAGATTCCAGTACCTTGGCACTAACAGGAAGACTCTAAACATTAGTCCTGTTGTCCACCTCCTCACTCCCCAAGGCACCCCGTTAATTTCAGTGAAACTGATGGAGTAAGGTCAACATGGACAATGATATCAGAATCTGATCCTTGACTGCCATTAAAAAAAAAGGGGGGGGGGGGTATTCTTCTATCAATCTGTTAAAGGAATACTTATTTAATACCAGCTGCATTCTTGACTCATACAGGAAATGTTGTATCTTTTTCATAATTGACCTGGCTTGTAAAGTTGTAAGTGCATAGCTACTGAAAGACCACAGAAGCTATTTTGGAAAATGTAACTGAAAGCTTATTTCTTTGAGAAAAGAGAAGTGGAAGACTGTAATCCTAATATAGTACAGAGTGAAAGAAATATCTGGGAGATTTCACTGATTTAGTGTGCTAAACCAGACGAAAGTATGCACACTGTGGCCTAAATTCCAATCACCTTTCTCATGCAAGAAACATAATTGTGTTTAAAGGGACCAAATGTTTTGATCCTTTTTTTTTTTTTTTTTTTAATATCTTATTCATAGTTGCAGTCTCAGCATTATGCAGCGCTCAGTTTAATCACTGCAGCTTTCAGGAGGAACCTCTCAGTCTCTCAACATTTAAGCATCTAGTTGTCTGAATTTATGATTGTTGCTTTGCCAAGAGATAGGAGACAAATCTGGGCTCAGAAAGAAGATGGATCCCTCCAAACACACAGTAAACACTTGGTGAATGAAACGGCACATGACACCACAATTTGTTAAGGAATTTACAAGTGACCTGTCCCTTTTCACAGTGGCAGCAACTGTATTATTCACTCCACATAATGAATTAGTACGTTATGCTAATCTGAAAAGGGAAGCTATCAATTGTATGTGTCCAGACCATCTCTCTCATTGATTTTGTAATTAATGATGAATGTACATTTGGAGAGGGAGAAATTGCTGAGGAGAGAACTTCATGTGCAGAATAAAAATGTTACAGTAGCCTAATCATTTAGGTACAGTTGACAAATGCGTGCAGGATAACACTACAAAGTACTGTGCTTGTGTACTGGTCAAAGAGTCAGAGAGATGTCACGTGATATCTATATTAATCTTTACATGGTTAAATGTGATCCATTGCATTAGCAGGACCACAAGAAAACTGTTTCTTATCTCAAAATCACACCTCTGATGCTAACTTGAAACATATTTGTTTTACTCACTGGCAAAAACATTGTAATGATGCACTAGATGCTGAAAAGATCATTTCTCATTTTTAAGCCTGGTAACAGGATTGAAAACCATGTAGAATATCATTTTAGGTAACAAACAGCACACTTTGGACATAGACCTAACCAGCCTTAAGCATCAGGAGAAGAAGGTATGCCTTTGGAAGCAGGTAATACATCATCTCTTTGGATGCAGCCTGTGCAGAGGTTTATCTTTCCATCCCCATGACAGGCCTTTCAGCCTCTCACTGTAGCAACAGTTGCCACAGGGTGAAGCGACAATACACATAACCAACTTAAACATGCAGCTTCAGCTACACAGTGACATTTGGATGGACAACGTATGCAGCAAGTTGTAACATTTCTTCTCAACCAAATCTAGAAGCCTGCTGCAAAAATGCAGCACTTAATTGCTCAAGTCTGACTCATGAAAATGACCGCTCTCTACTGACTTGACTGTAATTATTCATAAGAATGATAGCGGTTGGCGTAACAGGGTCATGCCTAGGACAACACTTCCACAGCACACCATACCAGACAGCAAACAATGCTGCTTCAGTTCTTCAGGAAGGTTGTGCTTGCTTTCTGGTGGGCTGAAGGGCTTATGTATTTGTGTGTGTGGATGTTTATAGAGGTATAACATATACAACTTACATTTTATTTCCCTTTTTTGACTTCTTTGGAAATACAAAGCAAAACAAGACTTTTGGAGTGACTAAGAAATGTGTAGGTGAGAGATCTGTCAGTTCTTAATTGAAGGATGGCAAGTGCTAAATTCTTACAAAAAGCATTTATTTTCCTGTAATGGTTCAGCAAAACGAGTTATACGACAAAAGCTCAAAAGCAAAGACATATATTCTCTAGGCAAGACTGACTTACTGAAAGGAATTTTGACTCAGTGCAAATTAAAATCACACTCAGCACACTGTGAAGACGAGAAATCACTTATTTCAGTATAAGTCAGGGTTAACTTGCCTGGTATCTAGAATATCCTAAAAAGTTATGTTCTCATGTAATTCACAAAGGCCTTCAGAGAACTTGAATTGCTAAGTTAAAACTGAAGGAGCTACATCTTAATCTTCTACCACTGCACTCTTCACCTTTGTATATCACAAATACACAAGAAAATTACATGTCTGGGCTTTTGAGGGGGATGGCGGAGTGGGTGGTGTGTGTTTCTAAGAGTCGCACTCTAGCCGCCTGCGCCATGTCTCTGCCGCACATGGAAAACAAAGCAATTACCTGTGTACATATACCACCTGTGCTTTGCAAACCATACAAATGTACTCATCAGTGAGTTCCTGCAGAGAAACCACAAATACTGGAAGCACTTTAAGGTAGGAGATCAGATCTGTGGAAACCCCAGCAAATAGCGATCTTTCTCCAGTTGTGCTGCTTTGCTTTACGTACATTTCAGAGGTGCACTGGGATGATGACTACTTTTAAGACACTGTTTACTCTCACTTTGGACCAAGGAGTTCTGTACGATTTATAAAGAAAGAATACGACCAGCTGCAGGCACAATATAAAAATCTGGATTTCGTTAACTTGAAACATTAGGCACATTAGTGGTATCTTCTGAAAAGAATTGGTGCTCCTTAAAATAAGCATTCCCCTCACTTTAATGCAAATCAAGAGTAACTCATCTCAGGACAGTGTAGTTGCACTGATGAACAACTAGCATTAAAAGGTAATAGAAGGGAGCTGCGTAACTCCATCACGTTTTAGGTTTTTGTGTGCTCTATGACAACGTCACATAGCCTCAGTTCAGCACAAAGTAACATCATTATTATGCTTGTTATCTCCAGCTGGGCACCAGCAGTCTTTTTTAATTATAGGCAGGCAGATTCCTGAAAAGGTATTTCTATCTACTGGGAGGACATACAAATTGTATCAATTATTCTTACCAGTGAAAATAGTCAGAAATGTTATTAATCTCAGTATTTAAGAATAGGCACAATACTAACTGGGTTTTCCTATGTGTAAAAGGAAAAGAGAATAAGCTATAGTCACTTGACAACTTGCATTAAGCTGCATGTTTGTGGACTGGAGCTGAACAGGAACTGAAATGTTTTCTGGTTTCCACAGTCCTAATTCTGTAATACATCACTGGTTTCATTGAACACAGGTAGTTAGGGGAATGCTGGTTTTCTTCATTTGAAATTTGTCTTTCTCAAAGTACTTTGTTAGCATATTGATATCGCTGTTTCCTAGCACATGTTGCAGTGAGTTAGTAGAGTGGGTACTAAAGAAGGGAAAAGAGAAAAAGAAAACCTGAATGTCATACTGAAGTTTAGAAGCCTGGAAGGCAGGAGACAGGCCACTACAGGATCAAACTCTAGAAAAATCCTCACCTATTACTCAGAAACACACAGCAAAGAAATTTGAGATGGTTACTCTTTATATGCATAGATATTTGTCTTGTGAGGTGGCATAACAACAGCTACAGGATTTATTTTCATAAAGCAGACTAGTATCCAAATTAAACTTTATAGGGGAAGAAATAATAAAACAGACAAGATAAATACCATCAGAAGAAAGAAGTAATTGTAATTATTGATGCGTCTTTTCACATGGGAATTTGGGCTCGGGTGGAAGGAGTTTGTTATTTGTTTTTACAGCTTTACCCCTTTAGCCATTTCATAAACAAACTCCCATAAGATTATAGTGCCAGCCTCAGTCAAATCTCTATGGAGACAGTTTGAAAACCTTTGTTTAAGAGTTTCATAAGAGCTCTATGCTATTTAGGTTTCCTTAACACATGTTTATTAACTTAGATAAATCCATTCTTGACTTCTGAATTAAAGTAGTGAAGCGTGCAGGAGCCTCAACTTTCACTACAACTTATTTCAAGCTTGGGATGCAGTGTCTGAGGTTAATTCTCCAGTGGGTCCTTGGACTTAAGAAAAGGAAATGAGCACATTTCAGAGAAGAGGTAAAAACAGAGGTCCTGAATCTGGTAGCTTGAAGACAGAGTAAATGCTTTACGGATATTGTCTAATAGATTTAAAAAAA
>JAVJGG010000090.1:22120276-22132312 GCA_035590195.1 Aviceda cuculoides | reverse complement strand
CCCCCCCCCCCCCCAATGAAAAATCTCTCAGTATTTATAGTCGATTATAAATGAAATTAAATTATGAACTGTGTAACCCTGTAGCTACTGTTAGCAAACTTCCCACTGTTATTTTAAATCGTGTGCAACAGGAAAACAGAGAAAAGAGATTTCTCATCTGCTTTTCTTGTTTTTCCTTCACAAAAAGGTAAAATTCTGGTACGTATATTATGTGCCATATTCTAATAAAGTATATTTGGCTGGGAATTCCCAGGGTGAAGTCTGTTGTCAGAATGGACCCACTGGGAAGAGCAAACACCTAGAAAATTAAATCAAATCCAAAGTGAAGTTTCGAATAACATCCAAAGCTCCTGTATCAAAGCCACATATATCCAACATGCCTCTGTCATCTGGATCTGCGATCGTAAAGCCATTTGAGGTCATTCCACAAACAATCAATTTAGCAGGAATACCCATTTTCTAGAGGAAGGACAAAAAAAGAAAAATCAGAACACACATATATAGTAACTTATACATGCTAGAGGGCCAAATTTCACCATAACCAGAATTACAGACTGCCTGTTAACATTGTACTTAACCTGCAGTAGATATATTTAAATAAATGGAAATAAATACAATGAGGTATACTAGGACAACTTTCCTGCAATACTAAGATTCATAGATTATTTCAAATACAAGCTTTGCATTTGCTATTCTGAAGTTTATTCAGAGTAAAAACTTTCAATAATTATTATCAAATCATACGATAGGAGTCAGAGTGTGTTTTTGTTCAAGGCAAGGACTTCCAAATGTTGGTTGAACAAATACAACCATGGCCTCTAGACAATTCTGCTAAATAAGCTGAATTTGCAAGTTAGTAACCTGTAAGGTAAAGCAAATCAAGTGGCATGAAAGCCAGAGTACAGCACCTTTTTGTTTAAAGAACAAATTTAGGAATGGGAGCTAATCTCAACTAAGAAAACTAAAACACAGTGGGCAAGTTAACGATTTTTGGTATTAACTTCAACTGAGTGGACACGATATGAAGATTAATGTCCATACATACATGCTTGCCAAAAAGTATTTTTCATAGTTTAAAAAATAGTTCCTTAAAGCATAAAAGATTGTTTGCCAATTAAATTAGAGTTTCTAATAGCAATGTGCTTGGAGAAAGTGTTTTTCTTAGTTCTATTTTAAAATTCTGAAGCTGCACAGCTTAAGAGTAGCCCCTTTAAAGCATAATGAGTTTTCTTCACAAGATACTATCACCTCATCCTATTGACACTTTCCCTAACGGCTTATCTTCCTTACTTCATTTAAACTTTGTAGTATGTACTGCAGTCATCAAAGTTAAATTTAATTCTGTGAGCCGAATTTCATTCTGTAAGAACCATAAAAAACTTATTCAATTATATATAGAATGCAGAAATGTATATATTCCCTGCATACCAAACAAATTTTCATTGATACTGCAGTGCACCGAGCAATTCAGTGGTTTTATGTATGCACAATTAGTACGGCATGTGCACTTACTCTGCCTAACTGCAGAATATATAATTTTTTAACAATATATAATTATTTACTGAAAAAAGCCACAACTAGTTCAGTCTCTGAAACATTTTTAGAACTGGTATTTATTTTGTTTTGTATTCATCAGTTATAAACAGTCAGAAGCATATTTACCTCTCTGTACTCTCTGAGAGCTGTTGCAGGATGAGTATTTCCAGTAAAGGTCTCATTATCAGTAAATACAATGAAGACATCAGCAGCTGTCTGAGTTTTTTGAGCCCATATCATTGGAAGGGAACAATCAGTGGTACCCATTGGAATCTTAGAAGAAAAAATAATACATGGAACACATCAATACAGAAATTAGTAAACCATGGAAAAATTACTTTTTATGTAAGCTTCATGATTTATCACACAAAGAGGCTTCTTTGTTAAACAACAGTTCACTTACTCATTTCATTTTAGTTTTGTCCAGGGGTTTTTTTGTTTGATTTTTTTTTTTAAATTCTTTTCAAACTAACTCATTGTGACCTAACACTGCCACTCTAAATTGCAATGTTTAATATCCAGCAGTTGAAATAATGACATTTGCTGGACTTCCTCTAAATAAAAGGGAGGAAAAAAAAAATCCAGTGTTTTACTATACAGATACAGACTAAACACAGTACTAGAATTGATTACAAAGAAAATAGAATGTAACTGCTGAGACTTCTAAACTCTGACATTAGCAACAGCTATTTCCTAATTTATTTTGTTGGTGGTTTTGGGGTTTTGTTTTTGGTTTTTTTGGTTTTTTGGGTTTTTTTTACATACTTCATACATTTTCACTAATACTTGAGGTAACGTCATATCAGCTGTCACTGGGCAAGGGACCATTTCATGTGAAAAGGCAACAATATGGGAATCCTTCTCAGTATGTGCTACAACCTGAGAAAGAGGAAGACAAAACCAAGTTAGTTATATTATTCAGAATTTTTAATGTCTGAAACAAGGCATTCCCTACCACACACACAACATGACGTATCCTTTTGTATTTAAGTCACTATGGCTCGTCATATGCACTAACGCTTCACTCTACACTTCAAATATTCTGTAATATACTGCAAATAAACATTGCAAAAATCAAGAGTTAAAGAACTGCTCTAAATACTGTAACTAAAAATACTTTCATATTTCTTCTCCCCCCTCTGACATAAAACACTAAACATTTTTAAACACCAACAAAAGTTCAACTCCTCTATAATATAAATACACAAGAAGCTTTAGAATATCAAATGGAAGGGAAGGTGATTGTGATACAAAGGTCATATTGGTAACTCAAATGCACACAAGAATTATCCCAAAATTTCTTAATCCAATCTGTATTATTCTATGAATGCTTTTGAAAAAAATGAAAATGTTTTTTCAACTAAGATAAGTGAAAAAGCAGCCTTGACCACTTTGATTTATACTGGAAACCAACTTCTTCAAATTGATCTTTCTGAATTTGGCTGCCAGCAGCTTTAAGCATCTGATCTACCAGTGAGGCACAAAGTCACATCTTCTGTACCCAGAAAATATTATATATAAGTTTCCTTCTGATTTCTAACCAGTTTTAGAGCACCGCTGTATCAAAAGAGCAGCTCAAAGCTGCAAATAGTTATAAATAAAAGAAGTTTAATGCCTCACCATACACATTGCTGCTGCAACTGTGCTAGCACTGAGCACGCTGCCCAAAACTTTTTGTGTCATTGATGCACTGACATCAACTGCAAGCAAGAAACGTTTTCCTGTTGGTTCAACTGTCTAAAAGGAAAATAGAAAAAGAAAATAGGTACACATAATTAATATATTAATTTCTTCTTCCTTCTTCTGCTTTCAACTCTAGAAGTGGGGCTTTTTTTTATTCTTTCTGGGGTAATGTTAGGACAATAATGTTGCCAAAAGCTGAATATATCATGAAGTTCTGATTCGTTTAATTAAATTCCAATTCCTATGTTTTTGTTATAAAGTTTCAAAATTGTTATCCACCCAACAAACTTTTCTTGATCATTTAATAAGCTTTCAGAAAACAGAGAATTCTTAAAAAGCTTAGCAAATTGAAGAACTATATTACCTTCAGAGTTTTGTAAAACGAGGCATCTAAAGCTTCTAAAATGTCTTCATCAGGACGCCACCAAAGCTTCCCTCTGCTTCCATGACCAGCTTTATAGGTTTCTAATGCAACCAAAATATGGAATGGATGTATTCTACCCTACAGGCAAAAGAAATCAACAGTTAAGTCTTTGAAAATCTGAAATCCTAAAAAAAAAAAAAAAAAGTAACAAACTAAAACTAAGATCCTACTACAAAAATCTCTGGTATTGTTACTTTAATTGAAGAGTTTATGCAGTCTTTACACAGCTGTTGTATGCACTGATACTTGCCAGTTACTAGTAATGGACCTCATTCCCTTGCCAGAATCCTCCAATAAATTCCAAATGTTATCTTATGCCATCACCAGAATTTTGGTGAAATTTCACAGCTTTACCTGTGATTGTCCACTGCTATTTTCTATCACAGGCTTACAATAAGAGAAAGTCCCTGTCCTGCTGAGGGGAAAGGAGTTGAGCTAGGAAAAGAACAAACTTAAAACTAGTTTTATATCAGACACAGTACGACTGGACAAATAAACTACTTTGAGAATACAGCATTTATTGTCCTCTTACTATAAGAAGATAGTCCAAATGTTTTCTTCTTTTTTTGCTTTCCCTACATAAGCCAAATCAGTGCCTGCCACATGTTAAGTATTCTAAAACACATCTTTGCTTTACTGATTTGCCAACATTTTGTTATCTTTTTCCTCAAGGGGAGTTTTAGTCATTAATCACTTCCAGCAGCAAACCTTTGCAAATCTGAATGCCTGTCCATTGTCTTTCTTCCATCGAGGTACTGCTACCACCTTTGTTCTCCCTCCTCCAGTGCCTCAGTAACTATGAATGATTAAAGGAGAAACCAGAGAAAGGGAAAAGCAGTGGGATGGGAAAAAAAGGACCTACTGTTCTTCTCAATTCAACTATGGTCTTGAAGAATTGTCCTGTTTTTAATTCTCCCCAACTCACAAAAGTATTAGAAAAAGCCACTTGTGTTCTCTATCTCCCATAAAATCACTGAAAATTCTGTTCTCCCTTTGGGGAACCCTCTTTTACTTCTTATTTTCTTACCTCTTTGATGGATAGTAAAGCAATCTGAAAGGAGAAAGTCTCCTTGTTCCATCTTCTTTTTCCTCTCACCTGCTACACTAGTTTCTTAATTCACTTCCTGGGATCGACCCTACATGAGTGACGTCCACTCACTTTTTAAGCTTGTATTGCTGATTCTAAATTACGAGACTCAGAAGCAATGGATGAACCCAACAGGCACAGCTTGCCACAGCCCTAATTTAAGAAAAGATCCTAGCTGTCAATACACTTAGTTTGTAGAAAAGTTTCAGAAATAGAGCAGGAAAAAAATATCAAATGAGAAATGATAAATGCAACTTTTAAAATAAAGGTGCAGATATTCCACTGCACTTTTTTAAAAGATTAAACTACACATTTCCTCCAAAGAACATCCCTTTTATTTTGTAAAGAGGTTGCCTGAAGAAACACAGGTTTAGGAAGAGATTAAAAACCACAAAGCCTGGCACTGATTATGAAAAAGTTCTTACCTTTTTTAGAAGTTTCTCATTTCTTAGCCTTTCACATACTATTGCCACTTCTGAACCTCTTGGTTCAAGCACTGAATTTGCTGTCAGCTTTCCCAAATTTCTCAACAAGACAGAAATGGACATCTCCTTCAGCAATGCCTTCCAAACCTATGATCAAAGAAAGAGAAAGCAAAAAAAAGATAAGACTTCCAAACTACAAGAACTGACATCTGTACATTAAATGAATGTATTTTAAAATAAATTTACAAGTTATATGAAGATCTTCATTATTTTAAATTAGCTACCTGGGTAAATAACTTGAAAAAGAGCATAAGGGCTATTTTTTATGGAAATCTAGACTTAAGACTCTGAAAAGTGTTACTCTAAAGAGAATACAAAGCTAATGAAGTTTACCTACCTCTTTAGATTTCAGATGGTTTGTCAGGAGATGCTCTCTAACTAGACCATATTCCTCTATTAAATGAGTAACTTCCAATTCATCTTTTGTGCGCTTTACTTTCTCCACAGCCTCCAGATACTTTAAGAGTTTTTCAGTCTCATCAGAAACTGCTTTGTCTTTATAAGCCTCTTGGACATCTTTCCACCCTTTGGTAATGTATTTAGTGACTATAGCAATTCCTATTGAAAAGAAAAATATTTTCCAAGCAGGATTACCATCTTTATACTGGCATTTATCATTCTAGCAAGCAAATGAGTTAGCAGGTTTCATTCTCAGACCTGCCAACCAGCTACAAAAAAGGTCAGCCACACACAACTTAGAGCAGCAGCTTCAATTACTGTCTTATTCTCCTTAGAAGGACCCTAACATATTTGAAACGAACAGATCTTCCAAGTAACAAAAGTGTTATTCCATCATTTGTAAGCAAATAGGAACAAATTGAGGGAATTGTATTATTTTGTCTTCTCTTGACATAAGGAAGAAATAGAAGGAACAAACTCTGTTTACCTTGAAGATAAACAGGTCAACTTCTGATATAACCACTCACGTTTTTAAGGTGCAATTTACAGTATACCATCACTAAGAAATCAGTCTACAATGGTACTCGGGTTTCCAAAATAATTCCACAATAAGTATAAAAAGTTTAAAACACAGTATTTTCAGGTAAATAAAAATTTATTACCTTCACTGGCAGGTTTGAGGTGGGACAACCTCAGAAGATCTTTATGAGACCAACCACTTCTTTGTTTATATTTTGTAACTGCTAAAGCAACAGCCATGCCATTCTTTCCATTGTACCAATCTGCAACAGCTTTCCTCAGTGCACGGCCCCACATGCCACATTTCATGCCCTCCTTCAGATCTTTTTTAAATTGGATGAAAGTAAAGAGATGGGTTGGTATGCAACACACCTCAGGAACAGCTTTAAATGCCGCTTGTTTTGTTTTTGCATCAGAACACTGTGAGCAAACTGCAAGAGCAAAAAGCAGGGGCTCCTGTTTTGCTGCTCTGCCTTCTTGACTAAATGTCTTTATTTCTTGAACAACTTCACAACCTCTACCCTCTTCAATCCGTCTTATTAAAGCCTCTGCATTTTCAAAGCCCAACTTCTGCTCCTTGACGTAGTAAGTACCACCTTCTGAACCAAAACACAAGAAACGTTGTAGTCGATTCATATCGGTGACATGCCATACATAACCACTTTCAGAGTTAGGCACCTGCTTTTCACTGAGGAGTTGCACTTGGTTTTCCTGGTCCTCCATTCTTTACACTTACAAGAGGTCTGTTGAAAGAATAATAAAGTTTATTAAGAACTATTGTGAAAACCTGATGACTCTACTCTTTTATCACTTCTCAGCAAAGTAAATATATCTTATCTATACACTTGTAATTTTTCCTTCCTAAATTTAATAAGGGTATACTCTAAGTGGGCAATAAACCATATCAGTTAGGGGAAAAGAAACAAAATAATCTCTGAGTTACAATGGTGACAAATTTATTTCCTTAAAACCAACTGAGAAACTACTTAACCTCAACAAGTGGCACACAGAAAACGAGGCTGGTGTTATGCCTTTTTGCCACTAATATATTACACCTCTTTCTTAGGTAGATTTTAGGATTGCATACTAAACTGCTCAAAACTCACATCTTGCTCTACTCTATTTTGCTGAAGAATTGGTAATACTGACCAACTGAAGAAACATGATGCTAAAATAAAGAACCAAAATACTGAAAAACTCTTCAGTCAGAAGAGTTTGTGAGAGTTTAAATATGGTAGGTTTCAGTGAGGCTTAGACAACAGCTTTTTAACAACTGACAATAGCTCAAGAAAAAATTATCGTTATTACAGGCTCAAATAGTCTGCCATTTCAAGTGAGATCCAAGAAAACACACAGACATAACAACAAATTCTGTACTGCTTTACATTTCAGGTTAAGAAGCAAGAAACAGCACAACAATTCACAGTCTTTCCAGTATTTATATTTATACACGCTTGAGTTGCAAGAGAGTTCAGATGTACTATTTGTAGCAACAACACTGCTCTTACTTGGAGAACATCTAACATGGCAAAATTCAAGCCGTAACATTTAAACTGAAATAAATGCAGGTGAAATAAAATCAGCAGGGTAGGGGAAGAAAATTCATCATCGTCACTACCTCCAAAATATTAACATGACAACAATAAATTTAGTTTTCTCAGTTCTCACCAAACAATAAAAAAAACACTAAATAGCACCAAGAGGTCCAATTAAAAAAAAAACAAAGCACCAGTAATCCACTCCATCAAACTGCATATAGATCTTAAAATCTACACACTAATGTCTGAGCACACACAAATGACATTGCAAAGAAATCCACTTAACAATTTTTAAGTATTGCAGATATCTACTTTATAGTAGAGTGGATAGTGGAGATAAAAGCCGTTTTGCTTCATTTACCAGGATAAGCTAGCACAAATAAACGTCACTAACGTAGACAGAGATTTTCTTCCCCAGTTTAGGTATGTAACACGCTGATTTACAACTTCCCTACTTTCTCTTTGACAAAGAATTTTCCTTTCTCTGCAAGCAACTAGAAATGTAACCTTCCTCCATTCTTGCCTATCTGCAGCGATGTACTGTCTGCATCCAGAATCAGATGCAGATTCACCAGTGCTCTCGTTATATTCTATATGCTGCTAAAATCATAAAAATAGATGACGTATGCTGATATCTGGTTTAAAAATGCAGGTTTCAGTTAAAAATTAACTAAGAAATAGCTTTCAATGTATTACTCAGAGCACCAGTGCCCAGCTATTTTTCTTAGTGTTTAAATATTCTAACCGTGTTTCCTGCCAAACCAATTTAAATATATATCATAGTTGAGCCAACTTTTTCACTGACATCTGAAGCATGCAAATACACTGAAAATAACAAGGCTAGTATTTGCAATACATGAATACCATATCAGTATGTTTTAATGTCTAAATACATTTTATTTCAATACATTTCAATTAGCTGGCTTCATTAAACAGTAGGTAATGTTTCATAATAAACATCAAAAACCCAAACAAAAAATCCTGAAATCACAGTCAGCATCCATTACTTTATTTACCAGAAAAAAATGGTATGTGGAAAGATAGTGAAAAACGCCATTATCTTGCAGCAAAAATAAGAATGGGAAACATAAAGGATCGTGCGTGAGTAACGAGATCTCCGTATACATGAAATCTTGAGAATAATTTCTTGTTGCATCTCTCATATCCCTGCTATAATAAATATTACTACAATAAAATGAGACTAATGGGAAAACTTTAAGGTCATCTATGGATTACCAAGACTTAAACTGAACTGGAAGGACCATGCTTCTGGTTAAACAAAACATTTCTGATCTTACTTTGCTGATTATATTAAGAAATACCAGCAGTACTTTGAATATTTTAGAGTTTTTCCCCTACATTTTTCCATTTGCACAGGTTCCATTTGATATGTCCATTTTGTTTTAATTCTCACTTGGAGAGACTCACTTGTCCTCACACGCTTAGTTTTATAGTCACTAATACAAATGAGCTACCGTTGTCATCATCACGCTGAGAATGGGAACAAAACCTAAATGTAATAATTATAACATTTCTAAAATTACAGATAACATTTATTTGGTTTGAAATCTAGATTTCTTTACAAAACACTCTAACTCAAGATGAGTATTTCCATCAAAGGTATCATTCCGAAAGGCAAACAGTTCACGCTGTTATGTGTGAATATGCAGTGTGATGTTAACTGTGTTGTATTAAAGTTTACAGCTAGCCATCAGAGAAAAAAAATTTCCTGCTGCACATCTCTATTACACCATCTAACAAACCTAACTTATGCACATTAATAATGGATACATTTTATGTTTACTTTTTATAGACTAGGCTTTTGTACGGACCCATAGCACTGAAAACAAGTATGTGCTAGCATCCATAGGCTTCTGACACTAACATCCATATTTTAAAAAATGGTAGAATCCATAGGCTTCTGACAAACCCATATTTTAAAAGATAGTTGCAAATGTACACTTCTAGTTTTTTGAAGCTTAGCTCTTTAATTTGCCTTCTTAGGAATATACTGTGAGCTAGAAAAACAGACGCTGTTACAATTTCCACCTTTTGTAAAGCTTCATTTTCACTCAGCCCTCAGTCGTCTTCTCAGATGGAACACAGTATTTCACAATGACATGAATTACCTGCAGTAATTATCACATTAAAAATCCCTATGATGAGTCTTCTGAAACCTTTAATGAAGTTATTAAAGCTTTCTGATACGCAATCTACAATTCAGAACAGACTTATCTCAAAAGGCTTATTGCTGCCTCAGGCACTTAAAAAGAGCTTCAAAAAATTTAATCTTTTGGATCCTAATACGAATTGTAAATTTTTAAAATAAATTTATATTTTAAAAATTACCCTTGAAATCTGCAATAGCTGATGCAAACCAGTAATTTCACTACTAAACGGCCACACTAGAAGTATGAAATTTAAACTTTGCCAGGATCTCCTGGAAAAGCACTTATTCAGTGTTGAACTATTCAAACCACATTGGCCATTTCTAACTCCTGTTTTATATTTCAACCTCAGAAACTCCCAAAGCTATTCCCTCCTTCCAACCAGTCCCTCTCCCCTGCCCAGACCTCAAGCTTATTTTCTTCTTTAACACCTGTACAACACAGACAACTTTCACCCTTGCAGATGGATAACTGCAAATACGCACTTAACACATGCTTTGCCATAACCCTACCCTTCATCTGCTGAGCTGCAGCATTGAAGTTGAATTTCACTCATGGAGGATTTATCAATGATATTCTGGCTCCATAAGCATTTTTAATTTCTGAGCTACTTGAATGCAAACAGCAGTGTGAAAAGCCTTGAAAGTCACAGACTAGCTACTTTATAACGAAAATTCCTGAACTAAAACTCATGGTTGCTCACCAGTATTAATGAAAGAGAAAAAACATCAAGTGAAATTTTTTATATTCCAAACACCATATAAATTAATCTATAAGTAAAATATGGCTTTGACTGGTCTGAAACAGCCTATACAGCACTTACATCTTGATTGATAAGTCAGTATCTTTACGTTGCTGTACCATAACACGACTGATTTTTTTAAATTAACCTCTGTTATTTTCTATGACTTTTGCAATTCACCCCTAGTTTTCCTAAGAAATAAAATGCCTTATAGTACAAGTTTCAGATATGTATGAAAAAAAAAAAACATAAAAAGCGCAAACCTTTAATAGAACTAGATGTTCTAACTTAAGCTCTTAAATTTAACTGCTATGTTAACAATGATGAATCAAACTTTTTAGTGAAAAAAATACGGAATTAAACTTTGCTTAAGTCAGATCTTTTATGAAAAAAATGCATTGATATTTTAAAGACGACACTCCCAATTGTCTTCAAATACTTCAAAACCATATACACTTTGTTATATAAGAAACTGCATTCTCCCACTCTGCTCTCAAAATTTTGTATAAGCATTCAACCAAAGATTATAAAGAATGTTTTCTGGTTCATTAAGCAGGGAGACTATAACCATCACACCGAGCTACTGTTGTAACAAAATACAGCTGCACTACAGCAGAGCTCTGGCAATGTTAAGTCCACGTCCTTCAGAAAATAAGCATCTCTATGTAAACAGGAACGCTTAGGATAACATTTCCCAAGTCACAAATGGCATGATCACCAGCGTGATGACAGTACAGGAGATACCAGACTCTGAACCAGATGCTTGCTCAAGAAAATCCTACGACAGAATTTGCTTCAAGGTCTATTTGCTTAAAAAAAATTATTGACAGGAGGGAAAAGGTAGCTCAGCTGACATAGAACAAAATTATGAGGAAAAAGCATCTAAAGTTGATATCCCAAAACCTGTCAGTTTAGCCGTCAGCTTCTACAAAGACAATAAATACAAACGACGGCGAAGCGGACAAGTAACCCCACCCGACGGGCCTTTTAATCCCCTCACGGGGTTTCCAACGCCCAGGTGCCACGGAGGAGGTGGCCATTTACAGAGACGGCCTCTCCGGATTCCTTCAACATCCACGCCAATCCCGCCGACGAGGCTGCCCACTCCCCGCCGGGGCTGACACCGAGGGGGCGCCCACACTCCCGCCGCGCTACCAGGCCGGGGCCAGTCAGCCCACTTCCCCCCGCCCTCAGCGCTCCCCCGGGAGGCGCTACTTGCCTGCGAGACCGCGGCTTGGGAGGGGCCGCAGGACAGGGCCTGCCCGGGCCAGCACGGCCTCCGGCGCCGGGCAGTGGCGCAGCCCCAGGGAGCTACGGCGGGCGACAGCGAGGGGAGGAGAGAGGAGGTGAGGGCAGCCCGGATCGGTGGGCGCTGGCGGAACCGGCTCCGGGCGCGGGGGAGCAGGCAGAGCGGGTCCCGCTCCAGCCGCCGGAGGCTCCGCGTCTCCCGCAGCC
>JAVJGG010000090.1:22061918-22113755 GCA_035590195.1 Aviceda cuculoides | reverse complement strand
CCCGGCCCGGGGCGGGGGGGGGGCGGGGGCCCCAAGTTGTGCCAGTCTTGAAGTGAGGCGATGGTCGATGGTTGGTCAGGATCTCCCCTTGCTGCTTTTCCCTTTCCCTTAGTTGATGCTTCTTTGGCAGTCATCTGGCCTTCGGCTCCTTCTGGGGCAGGATGTTTCCTTTTATCAGTCTTTAGTTCCCTCTTCAAAGCCACAATCGCTAGCAAAGCATGCATAGTTTATACAAAGTAATCAGGCTCGCATAGTGAAGTTATCAAGTAATGGTCCTCCTTAAAGGACAGTGCATCATGTTTAACCCTGAATTAAGCAGTATCACCAGGGCTAGGCTGTAACTCAAACATATGACTACAGGTTCAGTCCCTTGGGAACCTCAGGGATCTAAGGAATAGAAATCTGGCAAGCCATTTTACAGCCTCTACTAACCAGGCAACCTTCTCAGACCAGCTAACAAAATAACATTCCTGAATTATTTTTGATATACAGATATATTGATATATATCTACATATACACACACTACCTAATTATATATTTACGTGAAGACCCTGAGGGATAAAAGGAGAAAATAGTATCCTATCAAGGAAACGTGAAGGTGGGCTACATACGACCCAAGCTCACCAAACCTTCAGAGGGACTTGAAGGACAGCTGGGCCACTCTCCCTTTATGTGCACTTATATGAACCCTTTATGTCTGAAAGCACATGAAAGTGCAGATCAGAAGAAACATCTCAAGATCATACTGAAAACTTGCATCATAGGTTCCTTCATCCCATTAGCATGGACATGCAGAGAGCACCAAAAAATAACATTGCATCATCAGAAAGTCCTGTGCTTTAACTACTTAACCAATCCCTAACTCTGGCATGCTTTAAGGTTGTGCTTTCAAATAATAGAAATATATGTGCTCTCATCAAAAATCTCATTAAAAAGTAAATAATTATTATTGATTCTACTAATACTGCCTGGAACCCAAATAATAGCAGCCACCCTGTTTCTACCTTTCTTTTTGTTATTAAATTTTCTAACAATAAAACAGTCACTTTTTAACACTTCAAGATTGCATTTAAATTAAAAACCAAAAACACTGTAGAAAGCTAGAGAAAGGGGATTATCACAGTAACTTTGATTCTCCTTCTCAGTGCCAGTTAAAATCTACAGGTATTTGTATTCTATCTTTGTAACCTGCATGAACAGTGTTGGACATGTCTATAATTCTGCACATGAACAACATGAATAATCATACATACCTCTGGTCTCAGGTGCAGTAAAATCCAGTGTTACAGGCAGTGTATTCAGTCAGTTAATCGTTATGAGCATTTTTAATTATCTTTAAATCAACAATTATTCCTATAAGGTCCTGCAAACAATTTTTTAATAAAAAACTAATTTACTACTCACAAATTAATTAGTATGAGATAAAATTAGTTGCATCTTTTTAAATGAGATTTTGCAACCAAGGTCAAGGGCAGTAAACATCAAGTTCTAAAAGCCACTGCTTTTGGATTATGAAGTATTCTCAAATTTCTTTGCCTCAATGAAATGAAGAATCGCTTCCATTGTGTGATGGAAGAACGGACTTAAGGAAAATATGGCACTTCAGACTTCAGTGGATAATCAAACAGAAATCACTCATAGATGGCATTTTGGACAGGAGTTTGTTCAATTAAAGAAAGACAAGTTTTTACACAAACCTAATCATGGCAATAAATTTTCAGAACGTATACTACTGTTAGGAAATACGTGTGCCAGTGCTAGGAAATGGTTCGACTGCTTATATTCCTCAGCAACCTACAAGCCAAATGGAGGCCTCTAACATTTAAGACTAAGGCAAACATACAGTCATACCACTCCAATAGTGCCACCTGCTGCGTATTTTAAAGTATACAGTGGTCTGTAAATACAAGCAGCTCAATTTAAAGACTGAACGACTGACTGATATAAATAGAAGTTCTAATTTTGTGTGTTTGTATGACAATACGAAAATTGAATTGTTTTTTTTATTAGTAATACCTAAACAGGCTAGGGGTGCAAAGAAGGTTGTTCCACTATGATTTAAGAATAGAACCCATGAGTAATCCATTTTCAAGTTTATCTCTGTGGCATAACGAGGATTAGTTACATCAGCTCACTACACATCAAAACCACAATTAACTCTATGCACTTTGTGATACCATGTAGATTAGACCTGCAACTCATTTTATGAATCATATCCTGGTTGCAAATTATTCACAAAACACACACATGGACATATGTCTGTATGTCTGTGTATATATATACACACAACAGATCCACACACATGCCTTGATAGCAAAGTATACACACACAAACACATATACACACAAACATATATATATACACACCTCTCGAGACTGAATCAAGATACACCGTTCACAAGCTTTCCTTGAAAAGGAAACAAACTGCAATATATATGGGATTGGCTCAGCAAAACAAAAGCTAATCCTGTTCCTGGTTCCACCGTTCTGCTGTACCACCTGGAGTCATTCACTTCATTTCACTGGACATCTGGTTTCTTTTCCCGGTTCTGGTTTTGCTGCTTAGCATGCGACTGTTTGGGAAGAGACTGCCTTGTATAATCCATTTGCGTAACTAAGTGTGATGGCTTTTCCATGATCCTGAGGGAATGGTACAGTACAAATAATTAATAATAATTTCTGATCAGATACAGACTCATTATACTTTAAATGCTCTTGTAATAAGAAGTTAAGTGTGTATCTTTTAAGACAGAGCCTACATCTCATGTTCAAGGATGCTATCCTGGTAATTCTTTTTGCAACGCACAGTCAAGTTGCACAAGCCACTTTCACAGGAGGTCAGTGAGTCAAATAGTGTGACTGGAATTTTAAAAAGGTTGGGTAACTTTTATGACCATTAATAATGCTTGTATTGAATGCCAGCTCAAACTGTAATGAGGTTAATTCAATCTCCTGCCCCAATGTATAAACCAACTGCCTGAAGGTCCAAAGGAGGACTCCGTGTGCCAACAACTCGGAACACTGAACAAACAAGGCAACTGAGGTACTCCTTTGTCCAGAGCACTAGGTGCTTGTCACTGCCAAAGGCAGAATATCAAAGTAGATCTACCAAAGCCACGATATATCAGAACACCTCTAACATGACACGTGCTTCTTCCACGGTCAAGAGAGAATCTAACTTGAAGAGTATCTACAGGGTCTGACAAGTTTACTGTTCTTTCTCTGGCTAAGGCAGAAAAAGACTGCAGTTGAGGTAGGTGACACGATTTGCAAGACGCAAGCATATTGGGAAGGCAAAAGCAATTATTAATAAAGTGAATTATAGCAGACTTAGACATGTGAGCCTGCTGAGCCTTACCAGAACTCTATGCACTGCATAACTAGAGTCTTGTCACCTGCATATGCACAACTTCTAAAGGGATTCCCCAGATCTGCAGGATTTGAGCCTGATTCAGTAAATCATTTATGATGCAAATCATTGCATAATTTCTGCCAGTAACTGGAAAAATAGTGCACACCGGCATTCCTTCCACACACTGCCCTTTCACAATGTTTTTTATGCAATGTTTTTCACTGCAAGGAACCTAGCTGATGCACAATTATATTAAAACTACTGTTTAACTGCATTATTTTTTCATGCACTACTCTTTTGGGCCCTTGCAACAGTATCAGATGGACCTATTTCAGGGACAGAAATTTGCAGTTAATAGTCCAGACATAGTCTCATACTTTATTTGATATGATCAAAAGTAATGTATTTTTAAAGTTTTTGCCTCATTATTAAATAATACTATTACATGTACAGTAAACTTTAAAATGTGGCTTACTGTGCATTTGAAGAGTTTGTTCAGCTCTCAGTAATGATTACTTCTATAGTTTATTTCATTTTATAGAAAGGCAGAAAACCTGAATGAGTCAGAGTAAGGCATTCCTATCTCCAGCCTCTGAATTCCAAGTGTCACTGGCACATACTGTTTTGACTGTGCACCCAGGCCTGAATACTTTTAACACATTCTTAAAAGGCAGCAATAAGCACAAAATTATTATTAAGGTATAAACAAATGCTCCCCTCCCACCCCACAGCCCCAAGAAGTGGCAGCAAGAATGAAACTGGATGAAAGTTAAGGAGAGGAGAGTGGAGGGGAAGGACACAAAATACATGGAAAGAAACCTGAAGAAAGATTTCCCTGGTGGAACTAGTGTCTTGGGGAGGTCACCATGACAGCATCCCTTTAAGAATTAACATTACTACATAAACCAGTATTACCCAGCCCTTTGTGCACCTGACTGTGTTCAATGAGGTTTTGTATTTCACTGTTTTTTTTGGCAAAGCTTCATATGCTCACAACCTTAAGTCAACATTAAATCCAACTATCCAGTTATAATCATGAACTATGTATGCATTAGCTCCAGACGCACCGCATGAAAACAAACTGACTGAAACCCACAACTTCAGACTAGACCATGCGACTTCTGAAAGAAGTCACCATACTTGGAAGAAAGTTACTTCTTCATTTAGGAAGATTTCAGATGCTTCATACTTGATTTGCTTTTTTTGTGAACATAATGAAGGAAATGTCTTGCTTCTGCATGACTTTTTCTTCCTTGTTGGAACAGATGGTGAAGGCTTACAAATACATGACTGGTATTTTTTCAGTGACTCACACCTCAGAGCAACAGGCTTCAGATCGTGATAAGCAGCCAACCAAGATGGATGTAAGCTTACTTGAGGAGCAGTATGACCATATAAAACAGAAGCAAAAACTGCAATCACACATTATTGTATTTAAAACAGGTATGCTTATATTTATAGGAAAAAATGCAAATGTAGATGTACAGACTATTTCTTTAAATCTTGAATAACTGCTAGTTTTGTTCTTTTTATGCTCAGCTTCAAGAGAGGTACAAAGTGAATTCCTTTTCTGTCATTTTGGGGTTTTATTCATTTCACTGAATGGTGGTCTCATGTTTATATCAATTAGCTTCACGGCAGTGAAACACTAACATGAGTTTGAAACAGATGAACATATTTGAGATAGGGTTTTACAGGTTTTATGTCCGTAAAGTAAAATTCTAAACATAAATGGTAACTGTTCCAGGAGCCACATACTTTGTGTCTGTCATCAGTGTATTTGTGCAATGTATTCTGTAATATTTCTGCTCTCTTGAATGCTTCCATCAGAACAAGAAACTCTGGATCTTCAGTCTCTTTTTCCCTTCTTTATCTGTGTAAAGAAATGTGTCCTACAAGACTACAGGAAACAATAGCAAATATCAAGTGACTAGCACAAGTTGTTTTTTTTTTTTTTAATTAACTTATACTAAGAGTCGCGGTGGGTAACTAAGATACAAGCTTTGAACAAAAGGTCCTGTTTTGAAACTATTTTCACTGCATATTGCTTGAAAAGTACATAAATAGAAAAACAAGTAGCAATATGTATCACTCATCTACCTATGTCAGGCAGATTTTATATAAGAAACTTTCAACTATTTTAAAGTTTTTAGTTAGGCTACTGCTTACAATATTACACTGATAACATTTTCATTTACTTTCCAAGTTATATTGAGAATACTAAGTCAATTAATGAAGTTTTCTTCTGAATTTAATTGCAATATGAAAAATACGCTTTGTTCACCTCTCATATTAGTATTGAGCTCAACAAATGCAGAACTTAGGTTATTTCATTCTTTACATTTTCCTCTACATTTTTCAGCAGTTCTAGATTTTAGCTGTGTCAGACTATATCATCAAAACAATTGAAAAAATACATAACTATGAACTACACAACAGATTCACTTCATCAATATTCTTTCATCCAAATGTCTAGAAATTCTTATGTTAAAAGAATTTCAATCTCTGTGAGGAAGAAAAAAAATTTTATATATATATATATATTTTTTTTTTTATAAAAGCTTATTTTATCAGGTATGAAAAGGCAAATAACTTGAAGACAAAACAGCCCATCTCATCAGCTATAGCAAAAATGTAAGTTAGTTAAAGAAAGGAAGCAGGAATCTGTATTCAGATTAAATTCAAATGAAGCTTCAGATATAATGAATGTAGTCAGAGCAGATTTTTTGCAAGGACACCATTTGAAGATTAAAGAAAGACATAAGAAAGTAGGACTGCACAGTTTCTGGGAAGTTTAAGATTTAGTAGGGCTGGAAGTTCACATACAAATATTTTCATACACATACATATAACGCAAAACATTCACAAAACCACATAACCTATTGCACTGAACTTCTATCTTTAAACAACCTGTGTGGAAAGGATCTATGTTACTGTTAGAAGCAGTTGATGTTTGGGGTTTTTTTGTTATGCTGAGTTCTCAATGTGCAGAAAGTTGATCTTATACATTCCTATGGTTTGGAAGCTGGGAAAACCTATTACATAGCTCAGGACTTTGAACCTGTTACATGCATCAATTTCCAAGAATAAGTCAAGCAGAAATGAACACTGCCATATTGGGATAGCCTACTGCCCTACACTCCTTAAGTTACAAGCTTAAACTATCCAGAAATTCCAGCTAGTACCAAAAGGCAGTCCACGTATATATCAGTATTTTGTACTGACAACAAACTGTTTCCCTACCTAGAGGGTAAGATTATGGCTAGGCTAGGAAGGGGACAACAATGACAGCACCACCATAACCCCACACATACACACAAACCTCAAAAGCCAGACACAAAAACCTCATATGAGTTTTAAACCTTGTGGAAGGAGGGCACCTTCAGTCCCTCATGGTCTTAAAAATCCCTGCTAAAGGTCTTTGTTCTATCTACCAAAACCCTAAAGTTTGCCTGTCTGACAGACCAGCTGTCCTTCTGTGATACCACAGGGATTTTGAGCATTTGAGGTTTATTGCACCACAGCTGGAATGGTAACTCCAAGTTTCCTTGAGGACTTTTAGCTTTGTATGTCTCTACCTGTTTGCCAGTGTCATGAAATTGTGCACTTTTAAACAGAACTTCAGATTCTCTAACTTCTCTAGGTTTTTTACTGGTGGGTTAATAACTGAGAAGTCACCTGAAAACAACTGTCTTCTCTTCCTTCCGCAATACACACAGCCACGTTCACGCTTCTGCCTGTTCCTGATTATTTGAGAACAAAGAGCATGTCAAGATTCCAAAGTCACCAGCTAGGGCATAATACAGTAGTGTATTCATTATTTATTGGCTAAGAAACTGAAAAACTGTATTTACTTTAGGAATTAAATGGGAGCATTCAGCTCATGCAGTCACAACAGTTTCTGCTCTGACTGCAGAAATCTCTTCCAAGTATTTCACAAGCTAACTTGAAATAAGATTAACTTCTGTCACTCCAGAACCTTAAAAGTATCTATCTATGATAACAGCGTATAAAAAAGGCCAGATGGTAAAAAACCCTGCAATGAGGCTATAATGCACAATTTATTAAAAAAAAAAGAAAAAAAAAAGAAAAAAAAAGAAAAAGCAAGAAAGACCAAAGATGTGTCTAATTAAAGCTTTCTTGAGAAGTTTAGAGAGTGCTGAATGTGTGTTAGTTCAACACACAGTGGTTCAGGACTCTCACATTTCTACCCAAGGTCATTGCTCAATTTTGTGTGCCGCACCTGTAGCCAAGGAATCAAATCAAACCTGAACTCAAAACCAGTCCAGACTATTAAAATTTTACTAGATGCATTACTTTGCATCTCTTGATCAACTCAAGCCAGATGGTAATTCTTCTGATGACCAGTTCATAAGGTTCAAGATAAAACCTCATGTTGCCTATTAATGCCAGTTCAGCCAATAGTGCAGTTACATCCACGAGAACATGCAAAGCTGCATCACCTCAGACTCTCAGTTCCTTCTCTGTTGCTTTTTCTCTCACACATGGAGAAAAAGCCCTAATTTTTGTAGCTTGGTGCTATACCATGCTGTTCTGCAGAACACATGGGTCTATTTTGCAAGTGGACTTTTTGTAGCCACCCAAACTCAGCTTTATTTCCTGGATAAATTCCAGTCGTAACTTTGATTCTTACTGTTACATATAGAGAACTGTGTGTTCTTATCTCTATGAATGGTTTCACCCTAGGAAATTCTGTTAGCATACTTCACTGTATAGACATATGCACAAACACACCTATATCTCTAAGCTCTGCATGTGCTTTAGTCTCCTTTCTCCTGGTAACGCTGCAGGAGAGCGGAAGCTGTGGGCTGACACAGTTCTCACTCCCACAGCCATGCTGCAAAGCAGCTCTTACCAGATCAACCCTACATGGCCAACCCAGGGAGCAGAAAAAATTCTGTGATATTATGCTGGTGGTGTTTCTTCAGCAGTGGGAGCCAAAGACAGTTGTGAAAGCCCCTCCTTAGCTGAAGCCCTGTTGTACAGGTTCGTTTATTGCCAGTAAATCAGCCGGGTCTGACCTCTTCAAACATTTCCTTGTAAAGATGGTATGAAAGACAGTTACAAAGCGGGGGTTGTTCTGTTGTTTTATTTAAAGGCAGCATCCTATTCTAAACAGCTTCACTTCAAATTCAGGGTTACAATTCTTTTAAAATGGCTATTCAGATATTCTGTTTCAGAATATAATCAGCACTCTTCTATGTCTACTTTTTCACTTTAATATGCTTCATAACTCATACTGCAGACACAGTTCCTATAACTCAACCCTGCAAATAAGGTCAGCATTCTGCACAATTCCTACTTTAAACTATATTTATACCACCTGAAGTGTATTTCATTAGTATTTGCAATGTCAACAGCAGTTTATCTTTAGTGTATTGGTTCAGTTTCTATACATTTTCAAGGCACAGAAAGCCAGTCATGTTCATTAATTCGATGGCTGCTACATGCAATTAATGTAGCATTAGTGTTTCTATCCCTAATATCTTATACATTTCTAACAGTAACTTTCATATTGCTTTAGAAATTAAGCTATAGGGATAGCAGAAAAAAAGAAGAGACCAGATTCTCTCCCGGTGTTACAGCTACTCTATACCATTCATGGATCAAGCAGATTTTTCCTCAAAGCGATCATTCAGGCAACACTAGTGTGATAAGCCGTTTACTTTACGCCATTTATACTGACTGCAATAGTAAAATTGCAGTAAAATATTAAAATACAAGCCTATATGTCAACGATCCCTCATTAAGAAAAAGAAAAAATAAATTCACAACTTCTTTCACCTGTAAGTGGTCACAGTATTTTTAAGTTGTGAATACAACTTCAAACAATATCAAACAGAACATTTTTGTCTTTCAAATCACAGCATCTACCAACGCACAGAGCAAGTCCCTGCTCACCTTAAGAATTTTTGCTTACAAGCAGTTAATTACTGAAAGTCAATTCTCAATCTGTGTTGTTAATGAGTCTTAGAGTACCGGTTAGATCAATATTGACTTGATAAATCTCCATTTTCATTTGACTAACCCTGGGGTACCATTTCTGTCCTCAGACCTGCAAAACCGAGCATGAAATATTTCTACTCCATAACGTGGCATCAGAAGAACTTGCATTACTCTCAGCCACAGACAGAAAGAGTGCAGATAAACTCATCTGTTAAAACTCTTCAATTGAGTTTACTACAGAAATTACACCCTTAATTTTTGCCACCATATTAATGTGCATATATGCATTTCTCTTGTAGGTGAACACGAATCTGTTCTCCCAGCATCAATGGTCAATGCTGTTTTAATTAATAAACATGTTAGATCAAAGTCATTTACAGAACATGTTCCTGTCAGAAAGGTCAGCCTGGAGATGACCAGCAGTGGCAATGTACAAGGCAGCTCACCGTGGCATACGCACCTGGGAATTCACCGCCTGGTGCAAGCCCCTTGTCAAGGAGTTAGCTGGGATCTTTCCCACTGCAAGAACAGACCACGCAGTTTTGACAATCAGAGGCTGATTTCAAAGGGAAACGGCACACTGCAACACAAGGAATTAGAAGGAGCAAGTGAACTATCCGCGCTCGGTCAACTGGGAAGTTCAAGCACGTTGAACAGTTTCTGTGAAGAGAATGGCAGCAACATTTCAAGCACCTGCCAAAAGCCTCCTCTGAAATCAGCCATGTCAGCAGTTTGGACACATCAACATATTTCTTCTACAAAATGCATGCCGGCCTGCAGCAAACTAAACTTTTACCCTTTCCCCAATAAAAAAGGACCGAGAATTTCTGAAGCAGCAAGGAGGCTTGGATTATACGTCTCACAATGAAGACATTCAGTAATACATAAAACTTAGTAAAAAACTTGACTAAAACTTTAAATAGCAAAATAGTCTTCCTAGTTATACTGATTGACCTACTGAAGATCTACTACTCTTATTAGCCAAGGAATATCCTTACTATATAATCTGTTATTTTACAGTACAGTGTAAAATTAGATGTTCTCATGAAGATGCTGGGCTGCAATGACAGATACTCACTTCTGTTATTCAAGATAGAAGAGCAATTTTTTCTTTTTTTTTCCTATTTTCAGGTTACTGATTTTAGAAACTAAGGTTTTATCACATAAATGCAAAGGTATAGCAAAGACTAGTAGAACTGATGAAGCAACTAGACTAAATTTCAGTATGCTACTATTTAATCAGACAATAAACAAGTAACAAATGAAACAGTATTGAAGGTGATTGGTACACAACATATGATTTCATCATTCACTTTCCTTGAAAAATTAGACTTTCTGATGTGTGTACTTTTAAAATCAATGAATAAAACCTTTGCTCATTTCTATTGTTGTTTTAATGGGACTTGATAAATGTCACCTTTTCCTTATATATGAATTCTATAATAACATGTTGTTGGTTCCCATCTATCCCCAGTATTTCATCAGAAAACAAAAGTCTGAAATAATTACTTAGACCCCGATACCATATATCAATGTACCTTCCTTACCAGAAGTATAATGCATCTTTCAGCTGTTACAACTGTGTGTGCACAAAGGGGATATAACCACTTCAACTACAGAAATATAACCATAGTAACACAACTATTTTTTATAGATAGGGCTTAACATTTTGTCTTGTGGCACAACTGCAGCACAAACCTATGCAAGTTTTTAAAAGTGAGTACTTACTGCTTGTCCCCCCTCCTGAAAAATCTTTAGAGGAAGGAGACCCTCTTTTGAGGGCGCTTTTCAGTGACAAAAACATGAGTTAGGTATCACTCACTTCTGGCTGCAAGTATTCAGACAGCTCTCATGTTTCTCATGTGTAGGTTTCAGAAGAAATGAAGACTTGAAATGCCTCCCCACTTCATGATGACTTTAATTCCAGCTATATTCCTGGTAGCCACTGGCTCTTCTGAACCATTCCATATCTACCGGAGCCCTGAAAGGTCGGAAAGATGAGGATCAGGTGGATGGCCCGCCAAGCACTTCATGATCCCTGCAAACAGTCTGCAAGCACACATACCCAGTTACCACCACTGTCTCAAAATCACACACCATGCACACACCAAAAAAGAAGTGAGGAAAAAAAAAGATGCCAAAGATGCTCAGCTGTGGTTTATGTCCTTCTATACACACTCTCCTCAGCAAGAAAATATAAACCATCCCCTCATATCTTGAAAACAGAGTTAATACCAATGTGCAAATAAAATCCTATATGCTGTCAGAGAGACAGCAGTGGTATCCATTTCTAAGAGAAACGACCATTTTCTTTGCATCCAGCAAAACTTCAAACCATTAATCCTTCATACAATTCCACTGACTTTTGTTGTGCTTGATGGAGGATACTGCATCAGAGATGTTTGCACAGATCTGTCAGAGCCTACGCTTCCATTGCAGGAGATTCACAGCTGTAAGTGTACCACGGCACTTTGTTAGGTCCACAAAAATAGAAAAAATATCATGGAATATAATGCTATTTTACTCCCTCTGGCCAAACATTTCCTCTATGCCACTCAACAGTTTCAGACCCAAATTCTGTAGTGCCCCACACCAATCCAGCCACCACCAGCAGGTAGGCAGGGACCTCGTCTCCTGGAAGCGACAGTCTTAAGATACTGCTGAAAAGCACAAGCAATTACCAATAGCGATGAGCACGCCACAGTAACTCCTGAAGAATTTTCCACTCATCCTCAGTAAAAGCAGCAGAATGAAGACATAGGTTTGGGACGAGGTGTTCATTGTGATTTTTCAGGGTTTCTGGTGTTTTCAATTAACTGGGCCCAGATTAGTTTCCAGCTCAGATGCTGATTTCTATTTCTGGGTAGGCATGATAATAATCATAGCCACTTTTTTTTTTTTCCTTCACAATGGTTGCAGTATTTAAAGAAAGAATAGAAAGAAGAAAAAAAAGATAAAACATAGATATGTGTAATAGGTATAATAGGGAGAAAATACTAGATAACAACCAGCCCGTATGAAACAAGAAACTACTTGGAGGGAAATATCAAAGAACAATCACTTTTTTAAAGTATGTGGTATATATTAGCTTTCTATTTACTTGTCTTGCTGATTACAGAGTATACTGATTTGTACGCCTGCCTATCATTATACTGGAGTGTTATTTTTGTTGTATCTCCAAGTCTGTAAACCACATAAAGCTAAAGGAATATCTGAAAGAAAAATCCCATATTAGCAAGAGGCCACTATTAAAGCTATTCAAAAATTAATTCAAGATCATTTTCCCTAGATACTTGCAATTATACACTTGAGAACATTTCAGCGAGTGCAGCTGAAACTTAAATCAGTATCACAGAAGTTTATAACCTTATCAAGCTGCTTACCTACTCTATAAACCCATTTGAACTAAATTAGTGATATTATTTTCTGCAAACACTTTTAAATTTATTTTAAAGTGCTTTGAATTAGTTATCTTAATTAAACACAGATTTTGAATACCTTGATTTAAAACTCAGTGCAGATTTATGCATGGACTAAGTAACTGACTCCTTTGTAAACACTTTCATACACTTTGTCCTTTCCTGAGGCTCCTCTAGCATATTACTGTGCTTTGTACTGACTGAAACGTATTTAGAAAAGGCATTTTGCCTTCAAACAAACCTTTCAATTTAATTCCCAAGGACACTACGGAAGAACAATTTCAGTAATTTTTGGTTTGTTAGTGGAGTAGGTTTAGCTACGAGAAAAGTTGCTACACTTTTATTTCAGGAGACTGAAATATTACACAGGCACATTGTCTAATGAGAAAATTATTTTGTTTCCTAAAGCAGCTGTAGTAAAAATGAAACAAGGAAACATGAGAAAAAATGGAAAACTTCAAATATTAGAAAGTCCCAGTTCTCAAGTGCATCTGATTTTCAAACCCCTTTACTGTTAGCTTCTTCATGTTTGGTGATCATGGGACAGTTTATCACCCTGTGTCCTGGTTTTGGCTGGGGTAGAGCTGTCTTCCTAGTAGCTGGTATAGTGCTATGTTTTGGGTTCAGTATAAGAAGAATGTTGATAACACACTGATGTTTTCAGTTGCTGCTAAGTAGTGTTTAGTCTAAAATCAAGGATTTTTCAGCTTCTCATTCCCAGCCAGCGAGAAGGCTGGAGGGGCACAAGAAGTTGAGAGGGGACACAGCCAGGGCAGCTGACCCAAACTGGCCAGAGGGATATTCCATACCATGTGACGTCATGCCCAGTATATAAACTGGGGGGAGTGGGGCAGGGAGAGATCGCTGCTTGGGAGCTAACTGGGTGTCAGTCAGCAGGTGGTGAGCAGTTGCATTGTGCATCACTTGTATATCCAATCCTTTTATAATTACTGTCATTTTATTATTATTATTATTATCATTATTGGTTTCTTCCTTTCTGTTCTATTAAACTGTTCTTATCTCAACCCATGAGTTCTACTTTTTTTTTCCAATTCTCTTCCCCCATCCCACTGGGTTGGGAGGGAGTGAGTGAGCAGCAGTGTGGTACTTAGTTGCTGGCTGGGGTTAAACCATGACACGCTGTTACCATAACTTTAGCTAAGTTTCAAGCACTGAACTCAAGACTGCCATAAAAGCAAGTTTACCCTTATTTTATCAGTAGGCAAACTTGACTGATTTATGCACATAGGGGAGCCCGGAATCCTGAAATTCTTGTTCACAAGCTCATGATACCGGTAAGGTTCCCATTTCCAAAGCTGCAGTATGCAGCACCCCCACTTAGTCTGCATGACTGCCTAAGAAAAATGTTTCACATAAGGACAGTGCTGCAGGCCCATCCATTC
The DNA here is from genome assembly GCA_035590195.1 of Aviceda cuculoides. NCBI lineage: Eukaryota > Metazoa > Chordata > Aves > Accipitriformes > Accipitridae > Aviceda > Aviceda cuculoides. The sequence continues at coordinate 22,099,614 of JAVJGG010000090.1, read as the reverse complement.
TGGAATAAATAGTACTGCCTTTGCTGCTGGGACAGCTGGTCACTGAAAGAATTAACCCACGAGTTAATTATTTCTGGTATAACTCATTAAAAGAACACTTATGTCTTTTACATGCACCAAAAAGATTCCAGGAAAAAAGCCCAACCCTTTGAGGGCCTCACATACAAATACAACATTGAGCAGCCTATGCTGTAGTCAAATGACTGCATAGCCTCTGTGCTGGTTTTGACTGGGATAGAGTTAATTTTCTTCATAGTAGCTAGTATGGGGCTGTGTTTTGGATTTGTGCTGAAAACAGTGTTGATAACCCAGGGCTGTTTTTGTTCCTGCTGAGCAGTGCTTACCCAGAGCCAAGGGCTGTTCTGCTTCTCCCCCCACCCCACCAGCAAGGAGGCTGGGGGGGCACAAGGAGCTGGGAGGGGACACAGCTGGGACAGCTGACGCCAACTGACCAAAGGGAGATCCCAGACCATAGGACGTCACGCTCAGTACATAAAGCTGGGGGAAGAAGGAAGGGGGAACATTTGGAGTGATGGTGTTTGTCTTCCCAAGTCACTGTTAGGTGCAATGGAGCGCGGCTGTCCTGGAGATGGCTGAACTCCTGCCTGCCCATGGGAAGTGGGCAATGAATTCTGTGTTTTGCTTTGCTTGCGCTCATGGCTTCAACCTTTAAACGGTTTTTACCTCAGTCCATGAGTTTTCTCACTTTTATCCTTCCGATCCTCTCTCCCATCCCACCGCGGGGTGAGTGAGTGAGCAGCTGTTGTGGTGCTTAGTTGCCGGCTGGGGTTAAACCATGACCGTCTAATACCGTACTCTCACTCTAGACCATTATGGGGCTGTATCATTAGAAGTGACACTCCAGCACCACCTCAGCTTGAAGTGGTGTTTAGTACCAGATTGTTCCCCCTGCCACACATTTTTGCAGCCCAGCCTCTGAACCCAGGTTAATTTTTAACAGCCCCACAACAAACAGGGAAGAACCTGCCCACCACCCCTTAAGGGAAATACAAGCCCACACACAAAAGCTCACCCTTAACACTACTGCCCTCAAAGAGCACAGCAATAAATCACATGTGGATCCTGCCCGGCAACTTTCAGAGCACCTCGGCCTTTTGCAAAATCCTCCCTCTTAGCACTGACAGGAATTTCAGCCCCTTTTGCCTCACAAACGGAGAGGCTGCAGCTGAGGGGGTCTGCAGCGCACTCCACCTCCTCCAGGCCCCAACCCCTCCTGGAAGAGACTGCCGCTCAGGCAGCCGAGCGCCTTGGGGATCCCCACCACCTCGTCCCAAGGGACGGCAGCACCCACCACCGAGCCTCAAAACACCGACAAACACCTCCCCTCCCAGTGAGGGCAGGACGCTAACATGGCGGGCGCAGCGCGACCTCAATCACGTGACGAACCCGCCTTCCAGGCTCCCGTAGGAACCTGTCCCTCTCCGGCGATAAAGCGGCCGGAGTGACGTGCGCGTAGGCCCCGCCCCTCGCGCCCATCCCACCCCCCCGGAAGGCGACCGGTTGCGCAGGTAAGTGCGCGACAGCGCCGTGGGGTGGGGCGCCGTGACGCGCCGCGCAAGCCCCGCCCTCGCCCCGCCCTCCGCCGCCCCCCGCCGCCGCACCCCAGTGCCCGGATGGAGCCGCACCGCCCAGCCGGAACCGCTTCCTGCCGCGGCGCAAGGGGTCTCCTCCACCCGTCGCCCCTCCACCGCCACAGCAGCAGAGCCGGACAGCGGGGGTGCGGCTCCTTCGCGGCCCGGGCGGTGCCGCCGCCGGCAGCGGGCGGCTGCCCCGGATCCAGTCCCCACCGCCGTTTCCTGCTCCCGCCCCGCCTCACCATAGAGATGACAGGCGCTGCGCGGGCTGCGGGGCCTGCCGGGAAGGGAGCGGCGTGCCCCGGCCTTGCGGCTTAACTGGCCGGCGGCAGCGCCGAGCCTGGGAGAACGCGCGGGTCGCCGCCGCTATCATGTCGGGAGGCAGTAGCGCCGGCGAGTGGTGCCTCATGGAGAGTGACCCGGGCGTCTTCACGGAGCTTATCAAGGGCTTCGGTGAGAGACAAGCAGGAGCGTGGCCGGGGCAGGCGGGGGAGGGGGGCGGCTCTGAGGCCGCGGCCCTGTCGGTGGCCGCGGCTGTTCCCGCGTGAGTGCAAGACCGGCCCGCCCGCCGCGTCCGCGGGGCGCTGCTCGGTTTCCTGGCCTAGGGCGCGGGACCCCGGGCCCCGGCGGGCTGAGCCTCGGCCGGGTGGGGAAGGGGAAGGCTTGGCGCGCCGGCGGAGCGAGCGCTGCCGCAGGGGTGCGGGAGTGCCGCGGAGGGTGCTGCTGTGGAAGCTGGGAGCGTGGCGGTAAGTGGACGCGAGTGGGAGTGAACGCGCTTCTCGTGACCTCTGCGCGGCTGTTCCGGCCTCGGGCCGCCCCGACAGCGCGGTACTTCCTAGCAGCCCGCATGTATGCACCGCGGGCAGGGGCCGGCCTCTCAGTGGAGGGGAGCTGTGAGTGCCCCGCCCCGCCCCGGTCCGGGGTGATCCCGGTTTCAGGGCGGTGGGTGCCCAGTGGCAGGACGGGCTGGGAGTGCAAGGGAGACCGTCTTATTAGCCAGGGCACGCGTACTTTCTGCCGGAGAGTTTGGTAAGTGCATGCCGCGTAGGATAGAATGCCAGCGCTTGCAAAGGGCTTAGATACGTGTTTGGGTCGTGTGCCAGCTGACTCGGTTACAAAGCCTCCAGGAGAGAGGAGATTACGGACGGGAAAGGGCTGTGAGCACACTAAGCTGTGGTGCTTGGCTGTAGGCAGGGTAGCCTAGAAGGGGTTGCTTTGGCTTTTAGAATATTAAATTTTATGTTGAGTTGCATTTTATATTTTTGGCAATACTGTGCTCATATGGTTATAACAACAGAGAAGTCTGCACAGGATTTTGGCCAAAGAAGCAAAATGATTTTTTGCTAGGTTACATTGATTTATAATTTCTGTCACGATTTTTTCTCAGAATTGAAGACCAGGCATGTTTCTGCTCTTGTGTTTCTACTGAACTAATAGATTAATCTTCCATGGACTAAGTATTTGAAGGTTTTGGGCTCTGTCTTATGCAAACGTCTTGCTTGAGTGTATTGTTTATGGTATTTTCAGTCTACTAATATGGGTCTTTCCCTGGAGCTAGGTGTTTTAAGTTCTCCTTTGGACTAGCTGACAATGTCTTTTAAAAACAGCAAAGGGCGTGAGGTGACAAAAGATATGCTCATCTCCTCTGCTTCTTTTTTAAATGCAGCTGTGTTATAAAGACAACATCACTATACACAGGAGAAATTCCTGAAATAATTTCTCTTGACTTGTCTTGTTTGTGTTTGTAGTGAAGGTGTGTTAAAGCCTGTAAATGGACTTTTCCATAACCTAGGCATACAAGTTGTAAATGTTACCATAGTTCTTTCATGTGTCTGTCTTTACTGGCTGTGTCCCTTTTAAATGGGGTAGTTGAACAAACCTGTATCTTTCCTTGTTTCAGGTTGTAGAGGAGCACAAGTTGAAGAAATATGGAGTTTGGAACCAGAGAACTTTGAAAAATTAAAGTAAGGCACTTTTCTAATCCGTATGGTTTTTATTCACATTTGTCTGAAGTCACTGAAAGAATGTGTACTAAACTCAGGTGGCTTTTTGGTGGTGGTTTTTTGTTTGTTAGCTGTGGTTGGTTGGTTTGTTTTGTTTTCGGTTTCTACACAAGTTCATTAGGATTTTGATTTAATTGAATACCTGGCAATTAAATTACTTTTTATTAATGCCTTGGTACTCAATCTAGCTTTTCTGGTTTCGGAAAGAGATACTAATAGTAGCTAGAATGTGAAAATAGATTTCTAGTGATTTTTTTTTTCTTTGATAAATTCTTCGACAAACTTCTGCTCCTTCCTTTATCTCCCTTCTTCCTCGCATAACATGAGATTGCATCAGTTGCGTTAAATAAATTAATTTACTGTACGTACATGCTTTTGTAACTCGTTTTTCCTGCAGAACCACTTACACATGTATGTGAAGGCAAACAGCCTTGTTATAACTGACAATGACTGATAAAACGTGGAACAGTCCTGCCCTCATTAGGCGATATTAGTCTTTTACCATTTTGTCCATGATGCGTTGTTATCCATGTCACCTACAAGATTTTAAAAGGAAAATGTCATCTAACCCAGACGATACTCTATTCCTGTGCAGATATCCTACACTTGTGTAATTAATCTTTCAGGAGATGTAGCAATTGGTACAGAAGATGTAGTTTTAGAATTTTTGCCTGACTGAAGATACTTGACAGGTGACACCTGAATGGCAGAAATGTTACTTGAATTGGTTTATTTGCTGCCTGTGCTATATACTTCATCAGAACATTACCTGTTTTGTTCATAAAGTAACAGCTTTGTGTGCCTGTGCTGTCAGATGTATATCTTTCTAGTCTTGAGTGATGGCCAGCTTGCTTCCTTCCCATGTACACATACAGTACTTTAACTTAAACACTAGGAGTTAAAGAATATAATAACATGTAGCATTTTTCAAATTCCCTCAGTGGACCCACTGTTTAAAAAGACATCTCAGACTTCTGGCCAGAGCTTAGGAAAAGTTTCTTATGCAGTATAGTACTATGTTTACCTTTTGTAGATAAACCTCTTATGCCATCTTTGTGGCAATGACCCTAAATTCAGGTTGGTGTGATGAATAAGGTTTTGCTTTAATGTAGCTGCAGATTTTGTAAGAATTGTTTACTTTACTAATAAATTTTTGTTTTATGGGAATACTAAATACAGTGCAACATGCAGTAAAAGCTGTTTACTGTGCAAGACATGCAGTCTGAAAAGCAAGACACAATTTTAGTAGAAGAGAAAACTGTATTTCTCTTACTTCATGCTTGTGAGTTTTGTCTCTGAGGAGTTTCATGAGAACTCCTTTTTGAACATTTCATTTGTGCCTAAAAGGATTACCAAAACTTTAGTTCCAGCTCTTGTATGATTGACAAATGTTTCGGTAGCAATTTATTACTAACAAAAATCAGATGAGTGTTGCACAACTGTAATAGTTACAGTAACCAGGAAAACTGGTCCTGACTTTTGAAAATTACTGACTAAATGCTAATTCAGATTGGGATTGTTTAGCATATACAGTAAGAAGCCTGAAGTATGTTCTGGCTAATTAAATACGACATCTGGAAATTTCGGTACAAATTCCCTATGTTTAGAAAGAAATAATTAACAGAATTACTGTACCAGCATACAGTTAAATTATAGTAGAGATTCCTGGCTTTGATATTTTTCATCAGTATAAGTGATTTGTTTTTTTTCTATCAATTTTATTTTTTAGGCCAGTACATGGGCTGATTTTCCTCTTCAAGTGGCAGCCTGGAGAGGAACCAGCAGGTTCTGTTGTTCAGGATTCCAGACTGGATACAATATTTTTTGCTAAACAGGTAAGGCAAGTTCAGTATTTTTCTTAGATATGTCATGAAACATAGCTTTTAGTACTGAAAAATGAACTACATTTTTGTTAGTAAGCACACAAAAATTGACATTTTACAAGATGAAATGACTTCAAGTTCTGTGAGAGTAGGAACTATGTATTAAAAGATGATTAACAAAGCAAATCAGATTGATCTGTCAAGTCAGACAAAAATATCATGAAGTATGGAAGAGTAAAGCTCTTACTTATTTGTGAGCCCTCTCCTATAAGAGTAACTCACTCGTCTGTGCAATAATTACGTGGTAAATGTTCTCAGCAGAACAAGCAAATTATTTTTTTGAAACCACTTTCAACAAATTCTAAGAAGAAATGTTTGGTTTGGTCTGGTTTTTATTTCTTGTGTTTCTCAAATGCTTTGCAGCCAGGGCAGTATAACTCTAGGATAATGCTTTCCTTTAAGAATTTGCAGACCATTTTGGCATGGCAGTTTTAAGTATTTAAATCAGAAAGGTGAGTTTAAATGAGAAATAACAGGAAAAATTGGTTTTGCTTATGTAGTCTGTTGTGCTTTATTAAATACTGAGTAGTACTGAAATTTTGTGTTGGCTTTGCTTTGGCAGGCTGCTGTGCATATTGTTTGCAAGCAAGAAAAGCAAGATCAAGTAACCAGAATGAAAGTAGGAGTGTTTAATAAATGTTTTTAGCTTTTTTTCAAGACCTGCTTCTCAAACAGTGATAAATGTAACAGTCCAAACAAGACGTGTAACCCTACATGTGTTAATTACAAAGCATTTATCTCAAAGGGCAAATTATTAGGCTTTCTATGAAGACTGACACGTAGACTGGTTGTTGGGTTTGTGTTTTGGATTTTTTTGTTGGTTTGGGTTTTTTTCCCCCCCCACAAATGCAGAAGTGTTTTGTATGTACATTTCAGGATATAAAGAAGTCTCCACACACTTCTAGCTAAAAATATAGAAATAAGGAAAACAATGGAAACATTAGGTATATCTATAGTTCTCCTGGCTACTCTGTACATGCGGTTCTGTTTTGCAGATAATAATCTTTAATTTGTTTCTTTTATAATCACCTTGCTGTTTCCTGCTATTGTGGGTGACTTTATTCCTTGGTCTTTTTTAATACTGTTTTCTTCATTCTTTCCCTTCTGCAGCTCTTGAATCCTGTCACGCAGTGTCCACCATTCTCATGATACAATAATCAGCAGTAGTTTGCCAAATGTCTATAGTTTGATAGGGCTGATAGGCACTGGTTTGGGTTGTGATTTCTACCTAATCAAACATACTGTTAGTGATCAGTAGGCTGTGGCTACAGAATAGCCTTGATGCAAAGAACCTCAGGGAAAATCCTTGATATAACTCTCAAAGGGTAGTTATGTGGCAGGAGCAAACTATCCTGATAGGAATCTAGAGAGTTTTTTTTAAGATGAAGGCAGATTTACCCTTATTCAAGGGATTTCATCTTTCTTGTTTCATGTGAGTAGATGAGGTTCTCCCAGAATTGCTGTTCTTTTGGATGCTTAAAAGTTTCAAAACATTTGTCTGCTTGCTCTACTTCTTTTGCTTTTTTTTTTCCCTCCACTCTCCACTTCCCTTTTTGAAGCATGCCACTGTGTTTAAAAGCAAGTAGCTAAGAGGAGCTTTGTTGAGCTTTAAGTTGGGATTGCAGAAGGTACATCAGAAAATTTGGATAATGTTAGACTTGCTAACAAAACCAGAAGATCAGAGATTAACAATGAAAAGTCTTCTTTATTTTGTAGTTTTCTTTGAAGCATTTATATTTTACTGTTTTCTTAAGCCCGAAACCTCTTTGTAGAGGTGTAGGAACTTTGTAGTCTTCCCCCTCCACCTGCTGTCTTTAAGGAAGGTGTGCTGGAGTGACTCTAAGAATTCATTAATTTTAGCATGGAAAGCAATTTCTAGAAGTGTTCACTATTTTAAAATACTAGTACTTAGTTATGCCACTTGATGGCATGGAATATATGTTTCAAAAATAACTTTCAAGGAGTTTAAAATTAGAATATCTTCTTTGTGTTTTAGTATTGTCTGTTAGTCCAAGTGCAGTGGCTTAGCAAAATCAAAACATTTCTTGTAGAGATATTTATGCTTGTTTTTCATGTCAGTTCAGTTTTGCCTGGACTGAGGTATTGTGACTGAAAAACTAGTGAAATAGTCACAAAGAAATTAAAATTAAAAGTCAATAGATAAGCTCAAGAAAACTGGTTTTGATGTTTTGGGGGGATCTGTAGTACCATTTTAGCTCTGGTGACTTTCGCATTGGAGGAAGTTGACCTTAGTTAGAGATCCAACTCGACAAGCTATGTTTTGAGGACTGATGGTATTTTCTCAAGAAAATGGATGATCTGATGATTTTCTGATGATGAGAGCAGGATGTCTTGGTCCTCCCAACCTGTCTCCTTTTGACTTCATAGTTCTGTTCCTCTCTTGCAATGGCTTAGCTGCTCATTGAACTTCCATGAGCCAGTGCAGCTCATTAGCCAGCAGTTTTCTGTGGATTCTCTATGCATATTTTCTGGGCTGGTCTCCTGCCATGTTATGAGATATATTTGTTCAGTGAGTCTGTACAGGCCAAAGCTGGTAAAAGGTAAGTGAGAGAGAACAGGAGTTTCTTTATAATAGTGCTGAGGTTGTTGCATTTCTTGAAACTGTAGTCTGTGAATCCTTCTGAGTCACCCAGGAGCACAAGGGAAGACAAGCATTAATATTAAATATTTCTGTTGTAAAATAGCAACTCCTCCCAGCTATCATGCAACTGGGCTTATGTGCCTTTTGTTTTTTCTCTATGCATGTTTTAAGTCCAATTTTATGGTGGCTTTGAGGATGGGATTTTGTTATCTTTCAAGAATCTTTTTCAGATGTCAAGACTTTTTTTCTTAATTACAAAAGTGATGAGTAAAATAACCATATGTTCATTTGTAGACTAGAAACCCAGAACAAATACAAATTTGTTTTCTGGGTTAGCAAAATTTTTATGACGTTTAAGATTATTGGTCTGTTGATCTGTATCTTCAAAACTGACATGACGCTGGAGCCCTAAAATTCTCAAGAAGTCTTTGGCTCGCTTTCCTTTCCTATACATTTTCTTGTTTTAAATGTTACCGTCTAAAGAGATATGGTACAATCTGTTTTACTGCAGAGAAGTTTTTAAGCATCATTCTGAATTCTGTATGAGCAAGACTAAGTAACTGTTAATATGTAATGACAATTTAGTATGGGAAATAAATTATGCTATTACATCGTGGCTCGGTTTCTGTTCAGTTGTAATTAAATGTTCCATCTTAAAAATTGTTTCATTTGGGGGGGAAACTTTAGTTAGATGTAAAAGGCTACAGCTCTCAAACTGTCTAGCAAAACATCTTTAAAATTGCAAGGAAACACAATTTTGATAAGAAGCTTGTGATGCTCACATTTTATTCATACCCACTTACGTAGCAATGTTGTAGTTGAATTCCAGATGACAAGAAGATCTTGTTCAAAGTTAAATCACAAGTATGTTGGGGGGTTGAATTTTAAAGTCTAATATGCATGCGTATTAAAGGATTATTTTTTTTTAATGGTCACTTCTGTGTGCACTCATGTTAAATTTGGCCTCCCTGTTATGCCTAGGTATGATTTGGTCCTCTATTTGAGGCCACAGAACTCTGGATGATCTTACATACCCTTTGAGCTAGGATACCTAGGCACAATGAGGTGAGTTAAGGATACAATTTCAGCCTTAACTCTGAATTTCCTGATTTCTGTGTTGCTTAAGTAGGCCCTTGCTGTTATTTTTACAGTGGCTACATGATTGTAACACTCAATGTATCCAGCTATCTTCAGCACTGTTTTGAATAGCTGTACTCTGTGCTGATCACTGCAGAAATGGAAGTGTCTCTTGACAAAAAAGAATGCCATTGTTGCAGACTTATGTATTAAAATTTTTTAGTTTAATAACTTCTTCAGGTTTTACCACTGAAGTGTGGGTATCACACCTTTGTTTTATGCCATTTTATGCTGCATTGTGATGATAGAACATTACAATTGTGATAATAAAACATTAACTTCATTAATTGGGAATGAAATCTGTATAACTTCAGAAGGAGGCTCTTCTAAATGCTACTGTTAATAACAAAATTTAGTTATCTTTGTGCCACTAATGGAAGCACATTATGTGTAAATTTTTTTTGACATTTCTAATACTTCGGTTGATTTCAAACGCAAAATTTTTGATATTTTCAGGTTTGGTAACATTAAGATAGACCAGATATCCTTGTTAAAGCTAAACTTGGAATAACGACTTATAAGAAGTGAAGTGAACTTGAAACACATGTAGTCAAAGTCAGAAAGAGATTTTCAGTAATATAATCTTCCTATAGTTATATTCAATCTTTATTCCAAAGGAATAGAAATAAATGAATAAAATTAGATAGAGTTTTTCAACAAGAATAAGTTTTGGAACTTTGTCCTAATGCTGAATTTTTCATGTTGAGCTTTGTGAAGCCAACTGATTTGTAACGTTGGGATGCTTAGTAAGTGAACCCCAGAGATTTGCTGATTATACTACCAGTTGCAGCACAGGGTTGTCCACAGCTTTTTGAAAAACAAAATACATGATCCATCAGATTCAAGAGTCAAGAGCTTGGAAATGCTTCAGCCTTAAGCTGATCCAGAAACTTGGATTGGATCCTTAGGGAAAGGTGCATGCTTATGAAGTTATGCACCTTAACTGAAGAGTGTACCAGAGTAGCCTATTCAAGTGGTTCCTTTGTTTGTTTTAAGCTAAGCTTCACTTGGTGATATGGCAATCTTCTCAGTTTTTTTGAAATCATCTCACTATAATGTGCACATATGTCTGTAGATATATATTATTATTTTCTTTCAAATATTAAATACACCTTGTAGCTTTGCTAGCAAAATCTTTCAAATATGGGTATCTGCTTTAAGTTGGAGTCTTGAATATTGATCAGTCAAATGTCTCACCAGGACTTCCTGGGCAGAAATATACAGGCAAATGTTGGTATTTCTGGACAAATATAGAAAATCCTCTTAAGTTTTCTCAAGTCAAAATAAAAGTCTTTCTAGGACAACCTGCATATATTGTCATAGTATCGAAATGCAGAAAATGTTTTCTGCCAATGCTGAGACACCTTAAGTAAGAGATATATTGGAAATTAGGGTAGATGGGTATCCCGAACAATTTCTTTGTCGAAGGACTCAACAGCTTGTGTATGTATAGCAGTGCTGGAGTGGCTGTGTGACAAACCTTGCACTCATCTACGTTTGGTGCTGCAATCACCACCTCCTTACTCTCTGCTCTTCACCCTGTCCCTGAACTACCACTAGCTAGGTACCTCCTCCTTCCATCTTGGTAGTTCTGTCATGTCATGTTAGGTCCAGGAACACACTCTTTTTATGCGTATCAGCTGCACTTGCTTTTATTCCTCTGCTACGGGACTATTGTTGCCATCTTTTCCTTACCTCCTGCCTCTCACTTCCTGAAGAGTATTTGTAGTTCTATAATGTATTTACTTTTTAAGAGCTGGGTGCCACTGGTCTAAGATCTGCATTTATTGCCTATTGTTCTCTAGCAGCAAGACAAGATTGTTTAGTTTGGTCCTTATATACTTAAACAGACTCCTCTCGTACTGTAGTTGGAATACCAAGATATATATATGCTGAAAGACAGATATTTGATGAGACCACAAATTCCCTGCCAAGTTTAATTTTTCCTCCTATTTTTGCTGTTGTTTAAAGCTCCTGTATCCAGCTGGTTCAACACAGTTTCTGTGTTGATCTTGCCTCTAGGCACAAAATCTCTCTTAATTTCCCCTCCCTTTTTTTGCAGCTATTATTGGGTTAGCGGTCTGCCAGAACAACTGATTATTCCATCTTGATTTTTCAGTAAGAATAGTTAGCACTTAGTGCTGTCTCCCTATAATGTCCTGTATTATCATTTAGCAAGTGAAGTTTGCTGTAGTGACCCTGCCTTCATTGTAATAGCACTGTTCTAATAGCTCTTCACCACAGGTCTCTCTACCATTTTTCTCCTTTCTCTATCAGCTTAATTACAACGTTTGTAACCACTGCTTCAGGTTAGCCCACTCTGATCCACTTAGGATCTTCCTACTGTCATCCTAGTGCTACTTTTACAACTGCCTCTGATACCATACTCTAGTCATACCTCAGGGAATCTTTAGTTCTTGGTTCCTTTTCCTATGTTATAGTATTAATTCTCTCAAATTATATAATTCTCGTAGTCTGTGGGATTTAATTTTTCTGCTGCTGTTCATTATTTCACTGACTTTGGATTTTCCTTCTATGTCGCTTATTTTGTAATTGTGTGAACTCTAGCCTTTAGCTCAAGTACCTGCAGTTTGAGTTTCAGTTGCTGTAATCTGTTCTGCATGTGTAGTTGACTTACAATCTAGTTGACTTCCTTGATTACAATGTATTTTTCTTAAAATAAGAAGTGCTTTATTATTTATAATCTGCACTATACAGACATAATCTGAACTGAGAACACCATGAAGTATAGAAAATGAATGTATGCTGTGGCTTATAGTATTAACATAGCAGGTTTTCCTTTGTTAAGGACTAGCTTTCTAAAGTAGGTTGGTTGTTTTTTTCTTTTTCTTTTTTTTTTTTTTTTCCCCTTCTTTCTTGTTGGAAGTGGTTTCGCATTCACAGCCCTGAAATAATTTTAATTTTTTAAATAAAAAATCAATGTCCTCTCTCCCAGTCCTAAGGTTTCAGTAGCATCTTCAATTGCAAAATAGTCTCATAGACTGAAGATGCATTATTTTTTCTAGCCTATAGCTCACTGAGAAAATACTGCTATTATGAAGTCTTTGTTGTATTATGGCATTACACCATTTGATTACTGTGCTTTTAATTAAATCTCAGAGTATATATAATAATCCTTGTAGTCTCTAAATACTGTGGGTTGGGTATTACAAAGCAATGTTAAAGACATGGCTGTAATATGAAGGAGTTTGTTTATACTTTCTAAAACTGGAATAGTTAACACTTAAGGAACAGTGTCCCATAAACTTAATGTTAGGTTGAAAAGGATAGGTATATTGTAAATTAAGAAAAATGAAAAATCTAAAACTTTGTATGGCTTATTATTCAGCAAACCATCATTTAAAGAAATCTTTACATCTTGGAACACGTCTGAGTTTTATTAGTTTATCCCTAGGATATATGAAATTTTTTGTTCAGCACAACCTTTTTATAAAAGTTCTAGGTTCCATAATGTGCTTTATTGCCCCAAATATTTTTCCGAGCTCCTACTCCTGGTAGGAATTCTGATTATTTGAAGGACATTCTCTTTGGGAGAGTTGACTTTTTTTTTTTCCCCAAGACCCTATATAATAATGTAATTTGGGCAGCTTGTTTTGTATAGTACTTTATTTGTTTTTCCACTGAGATCAGAGGGTTCCTTTATTTCTTCTGTGTCCTTTATTAATCATCTCAGGGAGGTAGTGAAACAGCAGAATGGCAGAGTTTCTAAGTAGAGGTGAGATGTTATAAATGAATCGTATATGACAGCCATCCAGTGTTCATTTTGTTAATCTCCTACAGCAAAGGTTTTCTGTGGCTACTCAGAACTAGGTTTGCTGCCTGTTTTAGAGTGACGTTCTAATGTAAAACAGCATGGAAAGTGTGTGTAATGAAAAATGGTGCCCAGCTTAAATTAATTTTTTATCATCAGTACTGAACAAATTCTCAATGCTTTTTTCTAGGTAATTAATAATGCTTGTGCTACTCAAGCCATAGTAAGTGTGCTATTAAATTGTGTTCATCAAGATATCCATCTAGGAGAGACTTTGTCAGAATTTAAAGAATTTTCGCAAAGTTTTGATGCTGCGGTAAGTGCCTACTATTTTCTGTATTTTAGGTATTATAGTGTTATATGTAGGTTGGCTTACAATTTAATTTTGTTGCTTACTTTCAGATGAAAGGTTTAGCACTAAGTAACTCAGAAGTGATTCGGCAAGTTCACAACAGTTTTGCCAGGTAACACATGTTTTAAATCTAGGGAGAATTTCAGCAAATTCTTTTTCATCTCAGATTTTTTTTTTAATTTTCTTTGCAGACAACAGATGTTTGAATTTGATGCAAAGTCTTCAGCAAAAGAAGAAGATGCGTTTCACTTTGTAAGCTATGTTCCTGTTAACGGACGGCTATATGAACTAGATGGGCTAAGGGAAGGACCAATTGATTTAGGTACCATTCTGTATTTTTTCTGAACATGGTTCATTTTAACAATAGCTTATTGCAGCAAATTGGTTGTGTGTTATAGGATCAAACCAAGTTAGTTATTAAAATAAAGCATTAAAGTTTTGTTAATGGGGTATTCAGGCTCATACTTCTTTGTAGTCTTTCATAGTGTTTTATTTTTGTTGGTCTGAAAAAGCAATTTTCTTTCTGCTTCCTCCACGTTTCTGACTCTCTCCTTTCATTCAACGTTCAAATGAACTGGCCTTGCAAACCAGTGGGATTCTAATACCTTAATAGTTTTGCTGCAAGAGAGAAATTTATATAACCTACTTTCTGTGGATGTTTGTTCTCCTCACCTGAGGAAATACATTGTTGTTTTGTGCTGTCTCTAGCAAAACCTGGTAGAACTATGTAATGTTTTTTGCTTTCCTCACTGATAGCATGCAATTCCTCTTGCTGGTATATTTCCCCACGTCTACCTTTTTGTGGTATTGTCACCCAAGACAATTCCCATGTCATGTTTTCAAAGCTATTTTTTTTCGAGGTTGATTATAAACTATCCATTTATTTTATTGTTTGTTTCTTCTGTGGGAGCATGTATACAGCTGACTCCACGTGCTTTTTATACATTATGTGGCTGGTGTTTACACACTGTCCTCTTTCTTCTTAGATAGCAAATATTATCCCAATGGTTTAAAAAATAATAGCTACTTTTAGCATAGTTTTATTCTTTGTAAGACTTGTTCCTGTTTTGTGTCTTGCAGTCTTGCTTAACTTGCTGTGTGTGTGCCATCTTGTGTCTTGAAAAGCTTTACAGTGCCTATCGTGTCTGCACTTTCTTTCGAATCTGATATAATCTCAGGATGTGTTTTCCCAATTTTCTTGATAGTTGTATTCATTTTTAGGCTGAGTAATGACTTGCTACTAAATTTCATCTTCAGTCTGGCTAGAGACACCACACAGTCTGCAGACCTACCAGTAACATAAGTTTTATGGTCATAAGATCATGAGTCTCTTCATTTGCTTTAAGGTCTTGAAATTGTTAGAGAGTCATTATCAACTTACAAAATCACCTTTAGCTATTCTCTTGTTTATGTTAAAATCAAGTTATCTATCATAAGTAATTTCATATTTTTTTCTGTGTCTGACTCTTTAACATTGTATTGCATCTACGTAGTATTAACTCTTTATTTTGTCTAAATGGAACAGCTGTAATTATTCATACTTTCTTCTTTTGCTGTCTACTTTTATATTGTCATACCAGCTAGTTTCCTTTGTCATAAAAATCTTACATACTTACCTCCCCATGTTGTTTGTTGTTATCAGGACAATAAACTTTAGATGCTTACGCCCTCAAAATTTAGTTTTGCTTCATTGCTTTGGCCAGTACATTATCTAAATTTTGTTATTAAAGATGTGTTTTCCACCTACTAAAAAAATCACGTGAGTAATTTGAGACTGCGGTTGGCAAGAAAAAACTTGTTACATACTCTGAAGTTGCTGCGTAAGCCTGAAGTGTACAAGTCTCAAATTTCCAATAAATTTTGCAAAGATGATTAATATTTTTCTTTGTGGTTTTTTTAGGTGCATGCAATCAAGATGACTGGATAAGTGCTGTACGGCCCGTCATAGAGAAACGTATACAAAAGTAAGTGGTCATGATGCTTTTAAAATATAGCACCTTTTATATGTTTAAAAAATCCTTATTCTTAATTTCCTTCAATTTAAAGGCTTTCAACTGAATTTCTAAGGAATGGTGCTTATGCATCATTTTTATGTGCATATCACTGTGACTTCAGAACCTATTGCCCAACATGATCCAAATGTGGTGATAGATAAGTCTCAAATATGCTGTGTTGCTGTATGATTAATTGAAGTAGGTATCTGTGTAGTGAAGAGAGATCCTACTAGTACTCTGAAAAAGGAAGAAGCAAGATTATGAACTCTGCTAGACAGCCATGGGTCTTCGTGAGAGAAAACTACGGCTGCCATTACCATGGATAAAGTTTGGGTGTGCGCTTATAATTGAAAATACTAGATAATACTCATACAGCTGGTATTTACAGAGAACAAGTTTTCCTTAGGTATGTGGCTTGTTTTAGAAATTTAAGCTAGAAAAACATACTATAGAAGTTTTCTTGCTTCTTAGCTCTGACCCCAAACTGCAGCCCCAAATGTGTTAGGAATAAAGTTGATTTTATACCATTTTTAGAAAATAATTTCTAAAGTCTTTTACTTGAAGACTTTTTTTTGATAAGCAAAATGTTACTACGAGATCTTATTTGGAGAATTTAAACTCTGAAAGGCCTGCTGGTCTAATTGTTGAATGTACTTTTCACATTGTATGAAGAAGTCTGCGATGTTTTCTAACAAGTAGCAGTAATGAGAAATTAAAAACTATTGTGTGCAGCAGTCTTGTGCAAGAGTTGTTGTCAACTGTATCATGTTTTGTTTTCTTTTTTGGACAGTTTCAATATTTTTTTGTGACCACAAACGGGAATAGTAATATGTTGGGAGAGGAGATTATTAGGAGAGGAGATTATTAGGATATATTGGATAGTGCTCATTTGAGGTCTGATTTTATTTCATGGTAAAATTGGATCTGTAGCACAACTTAATTTAATAGATCCATTTAGATTTTTTATTTTCCACAAATGCATTCCCTTATAATGAAATTGTGGAGGAGGTTTTTGAGTTGTCATGTTAATTTTGAAAGTGGATTTTATTGTTTGTTGGTTTTGTATTTTGCTTTGTTCCTCATCTAGATACAGTGAAGGTGAGATAAGGTTTAACTTGATGGCTATTGTATCTGACAGAAAGATGATATATGAGCAGAGGATTGCAGAATTACAGCAGCAACTTGCAGAGGTAGGTCATGGTATTTAAGTTACTGGAGTAGTTCTTTGATATCAGTTCTGCATCTTCGCTTTATTGTTCCTTCTTTCCTTGCTCCAAATGGAGTATCACTAAAAAAAGCAGGGAAGGCTTACTACACATCTGTCTCGCGCAATGCAGTGCTGTGTGAATGCAATGATGCCGCTCTGGTTAGTTCTGAGTGAGTGAATTTGAGCACTCGGTACAGTATGACCGTGTCATTGTGGCTATCTGTCTTGACTAATTTGCTGTGGTAGCAGTACTATTCTTTTCCTAGTACCTGAGCTAATCTGCTTATAACGTAACTGTGGAAATTCCTTGAATGTTCTATAACCGTAAGCAAAACTGAATCTTTCTGTGACAGAAATACTCTTAAGACAAGACCTATTTTAATTGGGGAAAAAAAAATTTAAATGCAGTAACATTGTCCATTTTAACTTTTTCTGTTTTGTGGAAGGAGGAGCCTATGGATACAGATCAGAGTAGTAATATGTTAAGTTCTATACAATCAGAAGTTGCAAAATACCAGATGTTAATTGAAGAAGAGAACCAAAAATTAAAAAGATATAAGGTACGTAGCCTTTGCTAATGTTACGTAAATTCATGTTGCATTCCTGAATTTACAGGTTAGTTACTAGTTTGCTTTTTTTTTTTTTTTTTTTTAGCATAAGGCTTACAAGTCAGTTTGTAATGGTCTCTGTAGCTCCCTTTGTTATGCCACTTCTTTGTGTCTTTCTCACTTTAAAATATTTTTTAAGCACAGCAAGTTCTAGAACTCCTACAAAGAAATTGCTCTCTATGCCTCAGAAGGCTGATAAGCCTTTTCTTGCTGGAGTTGCTTGTTACACTACTGAATGTAACAGTGATCTCTTATGAAGTAGGATTTTTTGTTTGTTTTTACTAGAAGGACTTTGATGTGTTAGCTGTAACTCTCTTCTACAGAGCGTTCATGTAAGCTTTTCCGGGTCTCGTTGTCAGTAATGAAGAATGTTGATGTATCAGTTGATAATGAAGGCTAATTGGGAGATTCTGTGAACTTCATGCATAGATTCATTTTGTGTTTGCCCATACATCTCCTAATCTGCATATAGGTACTTACATAGCTTTTAGTGAAGAAGCTCTCCTGGAGTACTTGAATTATTCTTTCGTTACAGTTTACCTGCTGTCTTTTCCTCTGTGGGAAGCAGTGAAGACACAATTGGCATGTTCTTTGTTTTTCTAAATAAGTACTTCATGTGTGTGCACTGAAAGTGTATCATTCTTTGAAATGAAATGGCATTAATGAAAATGAAATATGGGAAAGTTTCTCTGAGATCATCACTTGCAACCTTTTTGATAATTCCAAAGTACTTCTAAAGGAATGTTTTGAGAGGAAAAAAAGCTGGGTAACCTATTTATTTATTTATTTATTTAATCCCTTAACTTTTTTTTGGAGGGGGTATAGAAAGTTCCTAGATTTATTTTACAACTAATTTTTGAAGTTGTATATATCAAAGGATAAAGAAATTAAAGAAACGTTTTCACTAGGTTTTGTGTTCTTTCACTAAAAATGAAAGAAATGTTTTCATTAGTTTCTAGAAGGTACAGACCAAGACTTCAGTAATAATTTCAAATATATTTCTACAGTACATGTGTTGTGAAGCGTTACTGTTATCTGTCTCTAAAGCAGTGTCGCTACATGCTGTTCCACAACATCAGGATGCAATTCAAGAAACTATTAAAAAACAAACAAAAAACTGACAAACAACTAAAGCATGTGCTTTACCAAACAGGAGAGTAAGCAAACAAATTAAATGGGGGAGGCAAAACCCCTTAAAGTTCCTAATTGTATGTGGAACTATTGTGGAAACCGCTTAAAAGTCCACATTTTGTTTTATGTTAGGGTATCTACTTGGGTTCTATGAAGGTCATTCCTCTCAGTTGAAAAACCAAGCAATCTCCTACCTTTCTGAAGGACTGAACTATTGTAGAAGCTGCAGAGTGTTTACTATAACAAAAATAGTTAACACTTTTGCATTACAGAATGTTTAAGTCTTCAGCCTAGGCTGAGGCCACAACTATGCAGGGCACTGAAAATTCATAGGTCGAAGTGCAATTTAAGTTGAGGAAAAAAAAATAGTGAATAGTTTAGATAACAGTACTTGCTAGTGTTAAAGCAGTGGCTAAACCATATAAACTACTTAATCATTGAGCATTTTTCAGCTAGTATGACAAAAGACCATAAGGAGAATTTGTGCCTTAAGCAGTAAATTCACCTGGCATAAGCTTTCTCACCATGTGCTCAGAATTTTATTGCTTCAACTTTATTTTTAGCTGGCTGAAATTTAAACAAGAACTCCAGCTCTTTGGGGAGAGGAGGGACAGTAGGGATGGGGAAAATCCCTGTTTAGCCATATAATAATTCTGTTAATGCTTTTAATTTATTTTTAGATTGAAAATATTAGAAGAAAACATAACTACCTGCCTTTCATTATGGAATTATTAAAGACTCTAGCAGAGCACCAACAGTTAATACCCTTAGTAGAAAAAGTGAGTATTTCCTAGCTGACTTTTAAGAAACACTGTATTACTATAAGTCGTCATACCTTCCACTTAAAATTAAAAAATGCAGTCAAATATCTTGGAAGCATAAATGGCATAGGTTTATTTAAACTGCTACATGCAGATATATTGCTAGCTTACCTGATAGTCCCTTGCAGTTCTCAAGAGGCACAATTCCAATGGAGATCGGAGATTGTGGGATCAACCAACCTTGCATTATTATGCAAAGGCAAGCTGTATCTTCCCTTTGATAACCTAAACAAATTTTCCTAATGGTGATACAGGAAGAGGCAATTCAGTATCAGCTAAATGATCACATTACAGGGCATAAGATACAGTACAAGAGACATGTGGTTTGGGCTTTTCTACACAGGAAATTAAAAGTCCTATTAAAATTGTGATGTGTAGCTCCAGTTAGTATATGGTAGAGTTCCTCATACTATCTCAATATCTCTTTTTGAAGTGAAGATTGTTTAAATGTATACATATGCAGATGTGTATGTACAAGATTGATCCTGTTTGCCAACCTGGACTCTTAATAGTCAGTTTTGTTGATTTATCTAGCTGTCAACATTAGATGGCAGTCTTTGCACAGAGGTTTTGGTAATTTTAGGTGGCTTGAAATTCGTTCTCTTAATTTTCTGTGTTCTTACACTGATTTTCTGGTTCATTGTTTTCGCCTTTTTAAGGTGTCCAGCTATTAATATTGATTTACAATTAAGGTTTGTATTAAGACTAGATTATTAAAAGCGTGTCCATCACTTTGGCAAGGTTACTAAATAGCACACTTAGTCAAGTAGTTGAATTGTAATAAGATCAGTGCTGGCTTGCATATCTACTCATGTGCCATAGACAGTATCCCTAATTTTGAACTCACACTGAAAAAAGGATCTCTATATTATTATAATGAAAAAAAAGAGCTAAATATTATTTAATGAGTACATTCTTTAGCTGAATTTATTTAGAAAAGTATGTTTGCAGGCCAGTAGTTTATAAGACTAACTTTTGGATTTGTTTTTTAACCTTTTCCTTCTTTGGGTAACTTGAGGAGTTTTAATCCAGTCTCATGTTAATAGGTGTTCCTTATAACACCATCAAGCTTCTTTTACAAGTAAATTTCCAGTGGCCCCAAGCAGCTGGTGATAACAGATCTTAATTCTAAATCATTGAATTGGATCCAGTTCTGTTCAATAAGTGGTAACAAGCAGCAGTCTGATTCAGAATGAGCAAATGTTTTGACGGAAGGATGGCTAGTATTACATCTGAATTGTCCCTTCTTCTTGCCTAATCTTTTTTCACTAAATTCATAAGGAAGAAAATACTAGTTCCTTGTCAATTTGAACTATCTGTCATTGATACAAGTTATATGAGAATCTGTTTGCAAGTATCTTGTTAGGAACTCTTGTGGGGTTTGGTGGTTTTTTGGTTTGTTGGTTTTTTTTTTTTTCCCCACTCTTTTGAAAGATCTAAAAAACTAAGATCTTGGTTGCTTCGGAGTTTAATTTGTGAAAATCAGTATATCCAAATGCAGTGTTTCCTTGTGACATAAAATGTTTTCATTAGGAAGAGTTCTTTCTGTGTTAAATTAAAATAATACGGAAGTCTGAAAAATGAAGGTTGGATTATGTTTTAAAACAGTGGGGTTTTTGACCTTTTCTTTTCCCTTATGGAAGTTACTTAATCTTACAGTTTCTTTATATATGAACCTAGTAAAATAGTAGGAGGACACTTCTGAAGCATCTAAATTTACATTTAAAATGCCTCTTTCCTCAGCATATTTTGTTGAATGTTTAGCAATGTAATGAGTAGTCATTCAGAGCTCCAAAAAGATCTTTGTCTTACAAGAGCTTAACATCACCTCCCTCTGTTTTCTAGGCAAAAGAAAAACAGAATGCCAAGAAAGTTCAGGAGGCCAAGTGAAGATGACTTTGCAAAATACATACAATTATGTGCTTCTGAAACATTTTCATGACAACAAATAAAACTTTTCATAAACTTTAAATTTTGTCCAGCGCACGTTTGACAATTGTAACAGTTTGTCTTGTACTGTATGCACGGGTCTAACTTTCTTCCTTCCCCTGCATCTTCTGCATGTAGTAGTGCTAAATAATGTTTAGATTCTTATGGTCAAATTGAGTATTTAACAGTCTATCTGATTTCTGAAAGCTTGGTAAGTCGACCTAAAAATGTGCAAGGAAAATGTATCCATTTTGTCCCGCTTGAATATCAGATAATGATACAAATGCCAGAGTTTAAGTATAAGCATGAGCTTTCTTTGCTCATCCCTACTAACAATTATAATACTATCCAATTGTTCAGTGACATACCCCGTGTCTTTGTTTTTATGAAGTATGTGTCTAATTTTTTTACAAAATTGAAAAGTATGAATTTAGCTGTAGAAACATTTGCAAAGGCAAATGTATAATCTCAAAAGATCTGCATTGCTTTAGTAGAAAAGATAATAAATATTCCCATTTTTATTTTGGCAAACTTTCTTCTGTGGTGTTTTATTATTGTATAAGACGATTAGTATATGTATTAGAGGTCATCAGCCTTGTGACTTTGAGTATACATGTTCTAAATTTGGATTAGAAAAAAGGCTATTGTTTGGGGAGTTAATATTTTTGGATATAAGGTACTACAGTTCTAGAGTATGTTAAGTCTTTAAAACAATGATTTTTAATTGACCTTGGGAAGTAATTTAATATAAGAAAAAACAGGTATGGAAGATTCTTGTTGATAACAACATTGTAATGGAAGATGCTGGAACTGTCTTCTGTGGGCCAAAGGGAATGTCTGGGGAATGGAGCTCACGTGGTGTCCTACCTTCTTAGTGCTGCTCATATGTGAACTATAAATAGGCAAATTGTTTTGGTAAGGATAGTAACAGGCCATTGTAACAATACATGGTATTTGAATTACTGAAACACTGTTATTGTATAGTGTATATAAATTGGTTTAGAAAACGTCTTCCTAAAAGACTGAGACAAGAAATAGAAAGAAAAACAAGCGAAGGAACTTGGATTGTTTGGAAGACATTTAAAACCAGTAAAAGATGTTTGTTTTGCTTACTTTGGCTATCGGCATACTTTACTGAACAGTGAGGTCCTTTGGTCCTGTAGGCTTGGTCTTGTAGGCTTGTATGATAAGAATATACTATATTTAGAGAATTTTTTGAAACCCCAATATGAAACAAATTCTGTTATCTTTTGGTGCTTCATATATGTTGCATATATATATTAGGATAAAATTTTGGCTGAAGAAGTAAAACGTATAGTGTGCTTTCCTACTGCTGAAAGGATCCACTCAAGTCACTGCTGTAGTTGGAAGGGTAAGATCTGTTTCAGAAAAGAATATGAGATGTGTGTCCGTGTTTTGTACAAAATTGATTAGGTTGATAAAACATAAACTGTGTGTGAGAATTCCCTACTTTAGTAATGCATTGCAGCAGTATTGTTTAGGGGAAGGTAAAGACTCTTCCTCTGTAAGAGGTATTTCTGATCTTAAAAATTAAACTCCATTTCAACCTGTTGAAAAGATTTGTCAGTGATTTTAAGTGATAGCCTGATGATTCCTGCTGTGCCCTTACATTCTTTAAGAATTTTGACGCTGCTTTACAATAAAATTTTGCTATTCCATAGTAGATGTCAACTTAAATTTGACTGAAGTCATTAAATTCTTTTATTTGCATTCTTGAACATGTAGAAGATGAAAAGGAATTTTGCTAAAGCAGCAAATTATTTTTGCAATTGTTAACAAATTTTAATAGCAATTTTTTTAGAAATTAAAGTAACTTACATTGCAAACAAACTTTCTGGATTTGTGGAATGAAGAAAATAAAAGATGTAAAGATAAAATTCTAACAAAATTTGTTAGTCCAATGTATGAAAGAAAAATGGGTTTTTCAAAAAAGAGTATTTAATGCAGAAGTAGAACAGCCAAAAACTAGTGTACTTAGTTATATCATAGAAACTTTTTTTCCTGATCAAAACCCATATGCTAATTTTTGACCATTTGCACCAAGTTCGTAAAACTGTTTTTCATAATGTGTCTTGGTTTTAAAATCACTTATTTGTGTGTTGCCTACTTCTAGGACAGTGTCACATGAGTGTAAAACTGTGTATGAAGTTGATGATTTACCAAATTAAAGGTGCCAGAAAAATCAAAATAGATATTTAGGCCTTAATCTGTCTTACAGTTTTAAGATACTGTATCTTGCTGTATGTAGAATGGTGAAAGGTTTGTGTTCTGATTTATTTCAAGGGCTGCTGCTTTCTGCTGGTACAAACATGGTGTGGCATAGCTGTCAACTGAAATTTGGGTATAATGAGAATAAACAGTAAGTTCAGTTTCTGTGAAGAATTCTGCGGCTGTTTCCTGTTGCCTAAAAGAGGTCAGTGTGTCTCCCATTTGCTAAAAGTTTGTTAACATAAAATCCCAATGTAAAACTTCAGTGTGATCTCACAGTGTTGTTCTCTGGCTGCCAGTCTTAACATAGTACATAAAAATGTAAGAATCCTGCTGTAGCCTGATTTCTTCCTTCACAGGGTAACATTTTATGTTTTGTACATGAATTTTATTTTAAAATGCAAATTTGGTATACAGATTTAAAATAAAGTTTGCATGTTCAACAGTGTTTTGATTTATGTGTGATAGCTGCCCAAAGACACATGAAAATGCAGTAGTCTGTTTTTTGTCTAAGTGGGTGAGAAAAAAGAAGTGAGACATACCACTAAACTCATTAAGTGTTTGCTTCAGAGAAAAATACTTTTTTTCCCCCAGTGTATAATTAATGTATAAACTCCAGATAAAATTTATTTTGGTCACAGAAAAGTCAGATAGAATGAACTTCCACCAGGAGAGTTTGTTACCCCTGAGCAGAGCAAAGTATTAGAGGAAAGATTGGATCCAGATGGTTGTGGTACTGGTGACACCATCTTCTGCTCTGTGAAGGGAGACAGGGAGACTTAGAAAAATAAAAATTGGCAGGCATCTACAAGGCCAGTGTGTTTTTTATCTTTGGAATAGGTGTTTATACTTGTTTACATCTGTTCATGAAAATGACCCATTCCTGGCAGCTCTTCCATTTGAATTGCAACATCTAAAACTTCTACAGAAATAATTCTTTACTAGCTGTCTCATTTAGTAGTGCAAATGAGCTTATCTGGGTTTTCTTTAAAGTTCATGACATCGCTTTAATAAATGGATGTTGCAGAAAAGATGGTCATGTTATCTGCACATATATATATCAGCTTAGTTGTCATACCGAGTAGCAGATTTATTTATTCTCATGATGCTGTAGAGGTAGAAAAAGGAGGATATGCGGTCTATGGGTACTTTTGTACAATTTATCTGAGTGTAATCAATAAAAACATGGTCACTCCAGAAAGTGAATGCTTAATGACTTTCATCTCTTAGAGATGAAAGGGAAATATGACTTAAGTTGACTGTTATGATAGAGAAATTTTTATTTATCCGTCAGAAGAAAATGATTCCTCCCCCCAGGACACACAAATACAAAGAGAGAACTGTTAAAAAAACCCAAAACACTTGGACATGGAAAATGTGTTATGTCGTACTCACTTATTTGTACAAAATTCTCCTTTTTTAATGTCTTTTCTGTAGTGTTTTCTGGAATTGACTTTAACTTAGTAAATTTCAACAAAGCTTTACTGATATTTGACATTTGTCAGTTTCGCTGACAAATTCTTATTTTTAAGCTACATTTTAAGATAATGTTCATAAATCCTCTCTATGCTTCCTGAAAACTGTTCTTTAGGAAGCTATCCTTCTTTCCTTCCCACAACTTATGCTACATGTGTGTTACCTTACTACCTTGCAAGGTAATAGTGAAGGTCATTGATAGTTAACAATGGATTTATCCTTGAGTTTCCAGGATGAAAAGTGCTACAAGTCCTTATCTTTGCAAGACTTTTGGTCCTAGTGACTTAGTTAAATCTGCAGTGTTGGTATACTCTTAAGAGTGAATGAGCAACAGATAAAGTAAGATGGTTTTAATTTATTTTAGTTGCAATAGTGGTGTATATTCCAAAGATCTGACCTTTGGGCAGTGAGGTTATGAAAGCTACATAAGTGGAGACTAAAAGTAGAAAAATACTAACGAAAGAGTGACTAGATAGTGCATATTTATTTCAACTGTATGGGACTAAGCTAAATAATTTTTTTTATCCCTAAGGTTTGTAAAAGTATTTTTCTCTTAATATCTTCTGTTGGCTTTGGCAGTCTTACCATAGCACTACATAAAATGGGTGATAATCAGCAAGTGAAGGAGCTATTTGAAATGTTCTTCTCTCTTTTTCTCTCTCTCTTTGTGAACACCTGATAGGTATATTTAAATCGGCCATCTGTATACAGTGGGTTTGGGGTGGTTTTTTTTCATTTAATGGATTTTTATCCCTTAAGGTCAAAAATAGCAGAACTTACTATGAGCTATGTTGCTAGCATTATCAATCTTATTTAGCAAAAATGGTGATGATGCAGAGTTGTTTCGACAGAGTTACAATTACAAGGTTAAGTGAAATTGAGGTAAGTTTCTCTGCTATGTGTAATAGCTGCAAATGTTGCAAAAAACCAGTTTGGCCATGGAGCCTTTTTGTCTGATGTGGATAATCTCCCTTCTCTTTAGTAATGAGACCTAATAGAGTTTGTTATATTGAAGGCACATTGCAAGTCTACTTAAATGTTTTACCATGATAAGCAAGTATTTTCTGTATTTTGTACGTTTTGTTTATGCTTTACTTACATCAGTTGGAGATTATGTTAATATTTGACTTCTTTTTTTAACTATACACATTGCTAATTGCTAGGGTTACGTCTCTGACAATAACTAAGCAATCATCTGCAACTTATCAGTATCTGGTTATTTACAGTTCAGTGAATGAAAAATAAAGTGTGCTTTTAAGCAAATATTTTTATTAATTTCTGTTAATGTTATTGGTGGCAGCCTGGTACAAAGATAATTGCTGTATCCCAATTTAAACAAGAAAACATGAAATAACTGTAAAATATTTCTAAAAAAAAATTTCTGAATTGAACATGCAGTAGCACCTCTTATTTGAAACACTTTCCGCAAATGTGCGCACAAGTGTATATGTGAATTACCATTTCTTCACAGCAAATGCTGAAAAATTATTTTTATAGTAACAAGTCAGATTTCCTCATCCTTAATGGACAATATTGTACTATATAAGACCAAACACTTTGTGGTTCAATGTTCCCTGTCAAGTCTATTAAGATATTATTAAGCTATTGTGCTTTTACAGTTGATGGAAAAGCACAGAGTAAGTCTTGAGGAAATAAAATGTGTGCATAATTCTGCTGATAATATTTAAAGTAACCTGAACAGTCTGGACACATTTGACTTGACTCATCATGGTTACTATATGGTGTGCTTCAAAAAATAATGCATCATGGCTTACAAATTTTGTTTCTCAATAGAAAAATTGTTTTCCAAAAGTGGAAGAGAATATTACGAGCGTTTTCTTGTACCACATCTTTCTTATTGCACTTCTTATTTTTCCAGTAATGCTTTGGTCGTTTCTCAATCACTTAGAAATCTACAGGAGCATTTCAGGAAGTTTTGCACTCAGTATTTATTTTGAAGTCTAAATGTGGTAGCACTAAGAGGTGATCTAAACATGACTACAGATTCCTAGATTACTGTTGAAAATGCAGTTTGGTTTTAAGGGGAAAATGAAGAGATTTAAAACTGAAGTTTCTTCAGCCATTTTCATTTATTTTTCCCCTGTTTCATCTTTTAAATGTCACCCTGACCTCCAGCGCCTAATCCCCACTCACATAGTGTGAGAGCTGGGATTTACTGTCTAAAGTGATTCATTGGGTATGTGTTTTTAGGAACTGTATATGTCTGTGAGTGATATTTATTTTATCGGAAAGGCGTAACTAGCCAAACAGCCTGTGACTGGTGCTATCTTTACAGTGACTCCTGTGTTCCTCCAAACCATTGTTTTCTCAGTTCGGAGACTATTTATACTGTCAGAAGTTACCAGCATAAGATGATACATCATTTTTCCCTTTGACTTTTTTCTTTTTCCCCTCATGTAAACTCATTTCCAACTCTCAGGTTAAAAGTAAAAGGAGAGTGTGGGATGTACTGAGTTTTCTGTATCTGTTTTGCTGCCTTACCTGCTTGATTCCATGAAGGAAAAAAATCATTAGAATCAAATGTTGATACATGGAAGTGAGAGGGACATTATTGTCCCATTTGACAGGAACTGGTAGAGACTATTCCTTAACATTGTCTGCATACTAGCGAGAAAACTTCTTCTGGCCTGCCTGAGAGATGATAAAGAGAGAGCTTGTCTTAGGGGAGTTTTCACACTATGCTGCAAAATGGAGAGATACAGGCAGTAGGATTATGCTGTCCCAGATACCTGGGACTCATTATCCAGAATTCATCTCTATGTTTCTGTACAGTATTATGTATGCCATGGAAAAAACACTAGGGGAAGGGGCATCTGTGCAGCTGCTTCTGTCTGGTGTCATCCAGTTTAGTAAGCCTATAAAAACAAACCAATGTAACAACTGAATGCATTGACTTCATTTGTCCAAGTTCTTCTCCGTGTATTCACAAGTCAGAATAAATACAGGTTTTGCTGATGGGGCCTTGCTGACCAAGGGTTAGTCTTCTGTAGTGCTGTTCTTCAGATGACCCGTAGTGGTTACCTAAGGATGTTGTGAGATGCTTGAAAATTTTCATTACACTCTAGAGAAAAGATCTCTCCCACTACCTGCACACCTTGAAGGGTCAAGTGTTTATTGTTAAGATCTTGAAACTGTGCATTTATAATCCATACTGTGTAAGAACTCATTTTATAGTAACTACAGGACTGACTTTGGTCCCCTTCAAGAGGATTGGGATCTGTTCAGTGATTAAGGCTTTTTGAAGTTCAACAGTCATATCTTAAAGCATGAAGTTGCTTATTAGTTCTAAGAGAAAATAAGAATACATGTGCACGCAGTGATGAGTACAGGAACTTAGATGTCCCCATATGAAAACAGAGAAATTCCTGTTCCTGGGAAGCTGAATTATTCTTACTGAAACTGTCTCCCCTTTGTGGAAACAGCTGGTATACCAGGTGTCAGTATGGCAGACTTCTAGCATGTGCTTAGGCTGTGGAGCAGTCTTGCTGGATTATTAGATCTCATAATCCCAGCTTCATAACTTGGTATCTTGGTAAAAAAATCTTGAGAAATGTCTCTCACTGTCTCTGCCTTGGAGTTTGCCTTGAAAACAAAGGAAGAAACATCAAAAAGTTGTATAGCATTTCTTGACTCTGGCAAAGGAGACTGAGAGAGATCAGAATAAAGTCATAAAACCAAATTGGGAATAATAATGGGAAAGCCTAAGAAAGAATAGATACAGAAATCATTAGTTCTTTCTTTTTCTTTTTCTTCTTCTTTTTTTTGTTTTGTTTTGTTTTCTCTTCCCAGAAGAAGTGGAGAAAGTTGGATGGCAGGTACTTCAGTGATCAGGAGGTGAATAGTAATTATGTGACAAATCTAAAGTTGCAACTGAAGTCTTTGGATGTAGGGTGTTTTGGGGTGAAGAGGTTTGCTGCTCTTTAATGCTGCTAAAGTGACCCTTCAATTCATTACATGGCATGTTGAAATAACCATGTAGGCTTTTTGCATGTATGTATACGTTTATATGAGATGTCTGAATTCCCTGAAATATTTTTGAGGCAAAAGTTTGGCTTAGATAATCTTTTTGTTCACAGTAAACAGAAGATCTATGCAATAAACTTGACTGATTTGTAATATTTACAAATGCTAATCCCTGTGATAGTCATATTTCTTACAGAGTACTGGAATTCTGAGTGTGTCTTTTGGATGTTATTCACATTCCACTATGCTGTTTCTCTGAGTAGCTTTTCAATATATACAGCCTTTTTTTAGTACTTTATTTTGCTTTTTTCCACAATGTTGAGCATCTTTTAACATGGGCTTGAGTCTAGGGAACGTTGAACCTGGCCTTTAGCTTTCACTCTTAAAAATTCATTCTTTAGTTTTACATCAAACAGTTCCTTATCTGAAGTATCCTGTTACGTGAATGACTTACAGTTTGTTTGAGGAAGTTAATTCTGTTGGCATTTGCAATTGTTTCTGTTAAGTTTGTGGTGTTAAGTAATGAAGAATCTAAACCTCTTAGTATGTTTGAAACGTGTGAGAGTCAGACATGAGAATGAAAACATCAGTGAATTCCATAAGCAGCAAAAATTTAGCCTGAGGAAGTAGCAATAGATAATCCTGTGGTATGTGATTCATGTTCCACTAAACCTGATTCAGTTCTTGTGACTCGTAATAAATAATTGATTAAACATAAAATTATCTTCCTCCCATTGCAGAAAGGATAGAGATGTCCAATAAAAATAACCAGGAGGTTTGGTTCTGCCTGGGGAATCTGTTCAGTAGTTGCTTAACTGAAGGTATTCCAGTTGGTCATGAAAGTTCCCATAAGAATTTAATAACAAATTCCTCATTACAATGAATGTTTAGATACCAGAAATGACATCCACAAGTTTGATCAATTAAAGCAAGGAAAAGTACTGCAGCAAATAGTTGAGAGCAGTTTAAAAGACAGATATAATGAGTGCAACTGAATTTCAATTTACTTGTAGTGTGACAAATTCTTCCTTTTCCCTCAAAATTTTTATGATTATAGGAAGCATTCTGGATAAGAAATGTGTTATGCACATGCAAACTTTGGTTATAAAGTTTTTTGAAAATTGAATCTTACAACTGACAAGAAAGTCAAAGGAACAAAGTTTGAGTGTAGAATTTTAGCCTTTGCTTTAACTTAAGAATGATATATTTTCGCTTTGAGATCATTTCACTACATACATTTAAATTAATGCATTTGACTTGCTGTTGTTGCACAACAAACATGGAAAATAACATGACCAATGAAGAGGGAAAATACCGTGTCTGTTCCATGCCTGAAGGAAACATTCCCCCCCCTTCCTCCCACCCCACCCCGGTGTTTTGGTGTTAATGGTAGGCTTAAAGTTTTGAAGATCCCTGAACCTCTTGTGCTTAGTGCATGATCCAGTGTAAAGCCTCTGGCTGTTTTGGCTTGAAAAAACACCTTGCCAGAGCTGCAAGTACATCCTCCCCTTTCATCCCCCCTCTTATTGCTACATTTAAGGTCCCTGCGTTGGATTGCATTCCCATGCCTGGCTGTGTACCCAGTTAATCCAGACCCTGGCTCTGACCCACAAACTTAACTTCCTGTCTTGTCTTTAGACCTGTCTTATTGCTGTGGACTTCCCTGGTGATCCCTGCTTGTGCCTGACCCTGGTTACTGTCCGCAGATCTGATCCTGACCCTTACCTGCTAGTTCAGCTTCTTGGCTTGACCTTGGACCTTCCTCATATCCTGTCTGAAGACCTGGGCTGTGCCTGGACCTGGCCCCCATCACTGGACTTGCTCTGCTCACCTTTGCCAGGTATGGTGGGACTGCACTGCTGTTGGTGAGGGCACTGCCCTGCCTGCCTGCCTGTTAGCCCAGCTCCCAGCTCATCTTCCCAGGCAGAGCAGTCTGCCCTTGCTGTTCCCTGACTGTGTACTGCTCTGTACCGAGCATTGATCAGACTGCAACAGCCTACTGCATTGGCCTGGATCAAAGTAAAACATACTGAATACCATCAAAATCACAGCTATCTCCGGGACTTGGTGGTTTTTAAATCAAATTTAAAAACAAATAAATCTGTGCTTATCAAATAATATCTTTAAGAATCCTCAGGTATTTATGGGGTTCATATGCATAATTACTTTAGCATTGCTTTCTGACAGCACTTTCTTCTGGTTCTTAGCTTAATATTTTGATTCCTGCTTCTGTGTTAGCTGTTTTTCATGGCAGTTACAGTCATTCTGGATCTCTGGAGCTTAATGAGCTTCTAGATTTTGATTTTTCTCTTCTTCCTTCACTTGGTACCATACTTCTCATGCTTCAACTCAGATTCAGGGACTCTAGAGAGACCATTCAGGGCTCACACTGTGCTGCAGATGTTGCTTTTTCTAGCTTCTGCCTTTTTCCTAAAGGAACTGGATGACAAAACATTCAAGTCAAATTTCTAGTAACTTCATGGTAGTAGTACATTACATAGGTGTCCCTTCTTCATGTATCTCCTTTACATGCTCAAACCCCTTCAATATGAGTGAAAGTCTAATTCCATGTTTTTCTTTCTTCCTGTGTCAGTTGCCAAATGGGATATGAACTGCCAATGATGTTTTGTGTTATGTTTATAAAATATTCTTTGAAAACATGTAATTTTACAATAAAACAGAAATACAAACGTCAAAACCAGAAGAGAATGGTTGGCTGACCATTTCAGAATTTTTTTTATTTATTTATTCAATATAGGACACTGTAATCTGTGGTTGGCTTTAGAGGCCTGGCCCCTATCAGTGTCTGTGTGAGGGAAAGGAGAGGGAAAAAAAAAAAAATTACTCTTTTTTTTTTTCTGCAAATGATGCAGCAGTATCCAAATTCTATGCAGCTGGAATTTTGGTTCCGTGCTTTGAAGTGGGATGAGACACTTCCAGTAGATTGTTATCCTTTCTGTATTTCATGAATGACTCAAAGCTGCATGCTGTGCCATCTGCTAACAGTTTGAAGCCACCAAAAACCCATTAACAGTATTGTCTAGGTTACTTAACAAAAGTCTGACTAAGTGTGCCTTGATTTTGACATCAACTCAGGATACCAAAAATGATAAAAGTTTTCACCACCTGAGAGGAAGCCAGGTGTAATTGAAAGGGCTTAGTGCACTACAGAAATTGGATGCTCTCTTGTCTTGAAGAAAAGTTAGCAATGCTTGTATACAAGATGATGCCGGAATTGAAACTACTTGGAGAGTTTATGGAAAACTGAAAATGAAGAGCTGAAAAATTGAGCTCAATACCGACAAAGAGTAGTCAGACTGGAAAAACAAGAAAAGTGTCCTTTTCTATCACACAGACAACTGTTTGGCATCTTCTGCAGAAGTAGAAGGGACTTAAATAATGAGAAGGGCAAGAATTTATATAATGCTGGAGCTACTTGTCTTTCATGTTAGACGGAGGTGTATTGTAGTAATATTCATGCAGTATTTGCATCAGGATATTGCATAATATGTTCTGCCATATTTCTTTCCAAAACAAACGAGTACAACTAGATATACAAGATACACAAGAGATAAGCAAATTAGATAGTACCATCACAAAAAATGTCCTGAGACTTTTGTTCTCAGAAATTTGGGGCAGGCATTGGAAAGTTTGTAATGAAGGTGGAAGAAACACTTGAAAATATGCTTTGGTTGGATGGGAGAGCAAGGGAAGTGAAGAACCCTGTTTCTTTGTGTTGTAAGGAAATAAGAATTGTTCATTATTCTTAGAATTCTCACACCAATTTTTGTCAACACTAATGTCTCAGAAGTTATTATTTTTCATTGAGCAGATCTGGATCGCTTGTCTTCTGCTATGCAATACAGAGTTATTGAACTTTCTCTTCTGTCTGTATTCATACATTACTGTAGGTGGCAGCTGGAGATATACACGGGCGTGCAAAGCCAGTCATGCATCCTTTCTGTTGATGATAGCTTCTTTTTCTCTACAGAGCTAAATTCAGTGACTTTGATCTACCACGTGGTTTATTGCATAGGCAAACACAATGTACAGGAAATAAAGTTTATAGTTCTCAACTGCTGTAAAATCTTAATGACTGTGCTCACAGCAGACACGGTGGGTACATTGTATGCTTCATGTTCTATTTTAGATAGCCTGAATTTACAGTCTTCATATCTTGGTAAATATAATCCCCTGCTATATGGCAAAAGGCTAGCTCTAAAGATAGTAATCTTCACTGTGATGAAGGCAAAGTCCAGATCTTTGTTCTGGTATAAAGGCTTGCTTTGTCCATATAAAATTTTTCATTTTGAAATCATACATTCATATACTTCTTCCCTCCCAAAAATAAAAATATTTAATAGAAAAATCAGACAGTATGTCAGATGCATCAGCCATCCCACTGGTGAGAAAAACTGGTGTGGACTAAAGGTTTTTTAAAGATGAGCCACGTTAATTGGTTATGGTTTATATGTTTCAATTAGTTTTGGACTTAGGTCTCATACACACATAAGGAAGTTTTTATTATCCTTCTCTTTCTTGTGATGATGTCATGATCAACAGAAGAGCTGAAGAGCTTCATGACTTTTTTCAATGCTGTCACAACCTATTTGAAACTTTTTTTTTAGTGTAAGAAGAATTTTTTTTTTTTCCCCAGCATTTGGCTGATTCCCAGTTCTGCAAATATTTAAGTGCATATGAAGAATCCTACTAAAGTCAGATTTCTTACATAAATAATTCATGTAGACATGTAGGAAGGCTCACAGCTACATATATAATTTATGCGCTTGATTAGTTCACTGTCTTTGAGTAACTACTTGCTGTATTTCTAAAAAGTTTCCAAATATGAGATCCTGGTGTCTCACTGCAGCAGATAAGAAATACCTCAAATGTTTTCTTTCACACTGTAAATAAAACTAAGTTCAGAACAGTTCTGAGAGGGTGATGAATTAAAAAATGAGATGCTTAATTTAGACTGGGCTTTAGTCCATATTGTTCTTCATCCATTATTTATAAGACGTTTATGCTCTTGTGTATTTACAAACTTCATGAATGCTCAGTGTTTGTCACCATTTCTTTCTGCTAAACCATGTATTGAACAATTAAAGTAAAAAATCTATGTACTGTTCCTGTTCTTCATTTTTACCTAAACTTACCTTTATTCTGTTACTCTTGTCATTGCTTTCCTGACCTTTCTTTTTTTTTTTTGCATTGCAAAAATTGTGAAGCAAAATATATGAATTTTACGAATTCATGATAGAATGAAGAAAAGCAGAAAGTTGTGTAATATTTATAGATCCAAAGACTACTTCAAAATTACAAAATATTAAATTAGTCTGCTTTGCATGAAGTACTGATTAATTAATCCCATCCTAATACATGCCTTTGCATTTTTATCTCTCAGGATAAGCATACAGTAATGGATTTTTAAACTTGAAACCCCCATTTCTTTGACTGCTATGTAGAAGTGGGAGACAAAGGCCATTTTTTCAGTCTTTAGTTTCATCTCTTTGTCCAGCTTCCTCAATGGACTTTGGAAATGTTTGAAGTATTAAGACATATTTTTACTTTTATGTGTGTGATGTACCACATACGTGGGTAGCACATACAGAGTTAATAAAGCATAAACACTAATTAGGTTTGTATTTGTTTTGCTGTTAAAAGTACCTCAGGATTTACCAAATGGTCCAACTCTTCTTGTATCTCAAGATACAACATGTAAGACCAAGTCAAGGTTGGACGTGCCTTTCTTTGGGAGCTCCAATTAGCGGTGATAGATGCCAACTAGTTTTACTGACTGATTCTTTTTATCTTATAGACCACATCACAGGCTTAATGATGTCTGACATGTCTGGAAAGGCTTGTGACACTGATGGAAGAGGAACTAGTCAGCTGGCATATTTTATTTTCCAAAGATAATGCATGTCAGGAACTTCAGAGGTTGAGCTTGCTGCAGAGATGAGACTCTCCTTCCGGCCTAAGCCAGACAGGAGGAGCAGCAAGTCTGGATATACTCCAGCAGTGGAGCTACTTCTAGTTTATAAGTGCTTTCAGAATACCCTGTCCTCAATCAATATTTTGTCCTAAACCCTGAGAAAACAGAGCCGATAGCACGAGATCCTCTGTAGCTGTGTTTGCTCTTCATGTTTTCAGGTTGTATCTACATAGCCCAGGTTGGCTCCGGTATGACTGTAACTTATTACAGTTAATTGGAGTGAAAATGCAGTCAGCAGAGACTGATGTAGAAAGCTCTTTGCTACTTACAGAGTAGACAGCATTTCTGGGTTTTTATTGTATTCTTATTTTCTGACCTTTATCTAGGTTAAGGTACACCTGCCTCTACTGTTATGCTACACCCAATGGCTTCGCTGTGGGAAAAGGAGAGGATTTCTGCTTTCTTCCTTGGGGAATACCTTAACTACAAGAGGGTTATGGAGCAGGTAAGCACTATCACTGTTCTCTTCCTTTGTGCATCTTTAAAAGAAAAGTGTGAATCCTGTTCTTCATTGGAAAGGAAAGTTGTGGGAACGTGTCCATCAGGTGTGTGCTGGCCTCTTTGCACATGACGTCACCCTCATGTTCTCCTGAGCTTAGTGTCCTGTGCTGGCAGAGGAGGGAGGGGGAGGATTTACAATGGCATTACACTGAGTGTTTGCTATAGGCCACTTGTAGAAGTCTTCATTTTCCTGGCTGTTTTGGACACTAAGTTCCCCCTCAGCGTTGTAGTAGTGAACAGCACTTTAATGGAGTTTAGAGACCATCTGACTAAAAGATACAGACTTAAATCCTCAGATTCTTTAATGGGGTTGGATGCCAAGAGTTTCTGTGAAAATCATTGCTCTCAGCCACTTAGGGTATCTCCTTTGACAACACGTATTTTACATGATATGCTACTTTTGGAACTGTATCTCTGTATTTTAACAGCCGTGAGGAGAATCAATGTGCACAGCATGTCAACAAATGACTGCATGTGCGTAATGCAGGTACTAAGCTAATTACTGCTCAGTATTTTCTGGCTTCTTGGCTTGATATTTTCATACCCAGTTGCTATAAAGCACTGCTGTAGTACGTTGGACTTGCCTGTTCTGTGCTGACACCTTTAGCAGGAAGTCTGAGTAAACTAGATGAGGCTGAACAGTGTTTATAATTGAATTATAATTTACAGAGTCTAACATGATTTGGCTTTAAGCATACAAAGAAAAATTAGCTTTTTAATACAATTCAAGCAAATCATAATAAGCAAGTCACTGGCGATAGTCCTTCTGGTGTAGAGAAGTCTTAAGTCTTATGTTAACTGACTGAGAGTGTACCTTAAATTAATCACAAGCTCCTAGAAGTTAATATTAACTCAATTAGGCTGAAATCACCATTATACTGTATTTTGGAAATTCATTAAATAAGGAAGTTTGCACTTATGTTCAGTTGTGTCAGTTCTCTCATGATCCATTTTGTTTGCATCTTTATCTTTCTTCAAGTCCTTAGCACTTACTAAAGAGAGCAGTCATGCCTATAGTTAAAACACTGTCTAAGTTGTAAACAGAACTGAAAAAAACCTCAACTGTAGCAGCATCACATTTTGGCTGAAGACTTGCAACTAATGACTTTTTGGTTTGGTTTGGGTTTTTTAATACAATTTTCTCTGTATGTTTGTTTTGTTATTTGGAGGATTATATATGATCTTCATGAGTAGGCATGTTGCATTTTATGTTCTTAAGTAATCATGTTAGTGTCTTTACATAGATAGGAGAAAGCTGGCCTAAAATCGTCAATATCAGTATCTCAGTGAGCATCTTTTTCATTCAACAGCCTTTTATTTGAGTTCAAAATCCTACATGAGTAACAGTATGATTTTGATGTTATCACTTGTGAAAGGTTTTTCTCCCCACCAAAAAAAAACCAACCAAACAAACAACCCCTACCCCTGCCAAAAAAAAAAACTACAAAGAAAAAAATAAGAAAAATAAGAATTGCATGTAGTCTTCTAGCAAGGTAAGATACCCACTGTCACAGAAAAACATTCTTGCTTGTCAGTCACTGCATTAAGTTTCTCAACATCCATCCTGGTTTGGGGCACTTGTATGTCCAACAAACATGAAGAACTTTCATTATCTCACAGCTCTTTTGAACAGAATAACATCTTTTAGTGAAATTTCAAGTGCAATATCCTATGTTGTTATAGTTTCCTGTGCAAAATAACATTCCTTTTGTGAAGTTTGGCTGTGGAGACAGAACTACAAAGGTTTCAAATGCTATTCATGGACTTCACACTAACATGTACCTTAGAGCTATTGACTAATAGGAAACAAAGTTTAGCCATGAGAGCCTGAGGTATGGAGGTTCTTGCTTGCTTGATCTTTAGTGCATCTGCCAAAAAACTGTTATGGTAACTTCTGATTTTTACTTCATTTCAGCAGAAAAACTTGATCTGAGTAATGAATCTATACACCATTTTGATTTGGAAGTATCAGTTAGCCCCTTTCTGAAAAGAAGTTTCTGGAATAACATATTTTTTTTAAGTTTATTTTGAATAGGTACATTCAAAAGGAATCCTTAAACTCTAGCTGATAGTGCAGTAGAGCCTCTGATAGGCTCCAGTTATGGCATAATAGATATGGTAAAAAAGATTGGGTATAAAGCAAAAAAAGTTGACAAGTTGCACAAGAGTGCAAGAATCTCGGATGGC
The DNA here is from genome assembly GCA_035590195.1 of Aviceda cuculoides. Taxonomy (NCBI): domain Eukaryota; kingdom Metazoa; phylum Chordata; class Aves; order Accipitriformes; family Accipitridae; genus Aviceda; species Aviceda cuculoides. Next base: position 22,062,208 of record JAVJGG010000090.1, on the reverse strand, counting down.
ACTAGCTAGCTTATCACCTCTGCAGTCAGTGACGTGAATCAGTTTGCAGCAGCACTAGTTCCCATGTATGTATACAATTGTGGGAATAAAATCTAATGAAGCTCCTGAAAGCAAAATGTTTTAGCATTTGTTGTTGGTTTTTGTTTCTTCCTGCCATTTTGGGTCGTCAAATTCAGAAGAAAAGCAGAAGCTTTTCTGGTATGAGTATTGCATATTCCTACATGTATATGTAGGTGTGAGTGATTTTTTTTTTTTTTTTTTTTTTTTTTTTAAACCCATGTTTTTGTTTT
>JAVJGG010000090.1:22027896-22055368 GCA_035590195.1 Aviceda cuculoides | reverse complement strand
TACTGAACTCAAAACACAGCACAGTACCAGCTACTAGGAAGACAATTAACTCTATCCCAGCTGAAACCAGGACAGAGATGAATGTAAGTATTAGCATGGCTTGAGTAACACCAACCCCAGTCCCTGTGGATCAGCTCCCGCTATATTTTCCCTAGCTAGTGAGTCCCAGTGTATCCAATCCAAATTCAGCTTCAGTAAGAATAATTTGGTAGAGGGAGCTGGGTTACATGACTATACCACTGGTCTGTGAGTCTAGGACTCTATTCTTTTTGACTTGTTAGGAGAGCAGATCTCCACAGCTTCGCAAACTTCCATGTTTTCAATCTTGCAACCAAAATTCTTCCCAGTAATCTCAGTTGGACAGACCTACCTTACAGCTTTTAAGGTAACCAGCTTAAACCAACCAAATTCCATCTTGGAATTGTTTAGGAGTCTCTTTTTGTCCTAACTCTCTCCTTCTCAGACGTTCTTTCAGGATCTCACTGTCACACCAGTCAGGTACTTTTCTCCTAAGTCCAAATGCAGCCTGTTCCCAGACCACAGATGTTCTTTTGGTCTGAACTTGAAGAAATCTGTGCAGAAAGCCCTCACTGTTCCTTCTCAATATTTCTTCCAATGGGTGTTAGCACTCATTACTGAAAACATGCATCTCCTTTCTAATTTAAATGTACCTAACTTTTGTTTCTTGTTTGGCTTTTTATAGTAAACAAGCAAGCCTTTCCCTCAAAGGGCTGATTTTGGCTCTTTATTCATGTCCAGCTGGTAACGTGGGTTCCTGTGGTTTACACCAAAACCTTAGGTTTGTGCAGAAAACCTGAAAAAAGTTAACATTTTTTTCTTATGCAGTATCTGTGCGGAACAATCTTCTGTGATCAATAAAAATATAAAGATTTTTTTATTTACCTATTAAGTTCATGTGAATGTTATTCAAATATAAAATACATATAGTGGTGGGACATACTGAAATCTTGAGTTGTCAAGTTTAAAACTAGTAGATGTTAAGTGACCAACAATTTCTCAATCCTATATCCTAAATAAGTCTGAAAGATTAGTGATGATCTCTTCACTAAAGTTCTCTGCTACACTGTAGGATATATATTAACTTGGTTATCAGAGATTACTGGTCAGTCATTATTTTAAGACAGGGCTGCTGAGTTTGTCGGCTCTCCTGACCTATGATAGCTTTAGCACTTTTGAAGTTAGGACTTTAGAGATGGAAGCTCTGGGTTCTCTTAAAGATTAATAACTAAAACCCATATATATTTCTGGGGAACAAAACAAGGACTGTTTGGTTTTTACTGAAGCTAACATAAGTGTCATGGGTTTGTACAAAATGCAATTTTTTGTTTGTCTTGGTCACATAACATACCAGCTTATGATAAAGAAAGTAGGAAAACACCACCTTTATAGTTTTCAGATCTTGTGTTATTTACATTAAATCAGCATGAAAGTTAATCCTATAGCACAGCAGAAAGGATCGTATTACAAAATGTTTACTTGGACAAAGCATTGTTTCTGACCAGACTTTGTATGATGACATCAAATAGACCTGTCAGTTTGTTGAGGTATTGTTATTTTTTGTCTGAAGAAGAGCAGAGAGAGGAGGAGAAGCAAAGGAGAACTAAGACAAGATTTTGTCAGTATATTCAAATAGATCAGTCATAGAAATCACATGTGTATCAAACACATCTGGTCCTGGTCTTTTAGTTTGAAGATCAGGATAAAATACTGAATCGCTGGGGTCAGAAAAGAGCAAAAGCAAGGAAAGCCAAATCCGTTGTCAGCAAGTATGCTTCCAAATACAGAATAGCTTAATTGTCTTTCCTTGTTAGGCCTGTTTTCTAGGACTTAAAAATAGCTGCGAACACTCTTTAATCAAGACTTGCAAACAATCATCTGGCAGTGACCTGTGTCGAGCATCCTGCAGGTCTGTGCTGTCTGGGTGGTCACAGTGGGGACAGATTTATGAGTTGTCTGAATGCCTCCTGGACAGCTGGGAGGCCGCTGTTCTTTTCACATATTTTTACCAGTTGTGGTAGTGACAAAACTGAAAGCTTGGCCATGCCCTTTGCCTTAGGACAACTACCTCCAGTGAAAAACAAAGAGGTGGGATTTATCTCACCCACTTTTAGATGTATAGGTGCCGTTACTGAGCTCCTTGCCTAGCACTGCACTAACTTAGTGCAGAGAAATACGTTCATCTGGACTGTCATTCGCCTGCTCCATTTTAAACATTTTTCCATTTAAAGCAGAGTAAACAACTTTGAAATGTCTATTTCTCTTCGCTAATCTTAAAAGAAAGCTAGACAGCGAGTCCAAACATGGAATTTTTATTTAGGAGTATGAAGGTGGGCAATACCCCCTCCCACTCAAAAGAGGCTGTTGATAGAGCCTTTCTGCTTATTCTAGTTATCAGAGCCTAGGTAGGGACGTTCATTTTGCAGCACTTAGATCCAAAAGAGGCCCTTATGTCCTCTGGGGACCTGCTGGAGGAGCTGCTGTAGTGGCAGGTGAATCAAATTCTCCCACCCCAAGGGCTTCTTGCAGGGGTCCTGCACTCAGTGGGGACAGAAGGCCAGAGTCCAAACTGGCATCTACTCCCTTTACCTCCTCTCTCCCCTGATGTCTAATATAAGGGTAATTACCACGATATGGCCACCTTGCTTTATTAAAATATTTCAAACTGATGTTTACCAAACTCTAGGATTTAGACCATACTGGTCTACAAGGTATGGGGAAAGAGGGCTTTTGGGGGAGAAAACTGCCTAGTGATTCACAAGCATTTTTAAGAGTTGCTAGCTGATCCAAAAGAATTCTGCCCACCCCTTTAAATTTCTGTATTCACATATGTGATTATTTTTTCAGTGCTCCTCCTATATATACTATCCTTAAACTTTTTTTAAAAAAAATAAATTAACTGTTGTTTCTCCAGTTGTTTAAAAATAAAGAAACAATTTCTTGCTGCAGGCATTAGCTTATTTATGTAATTGGGCCAAATCTTAATTGAATGTATATCTGTATCATTCCACTAATTTCAATGAGAAAGAACTCATTAGAACTGGTAACTGAGCTGGAGCTATGCTGATTAAAAGCAGCTGATGACCAAAGACCAGTAGAAATTTCATTACACATGTTTATAATGCCCTCTGAAATGGAATAAGAAAATTATTGAGAAGACTTCTGGAGGGAGGAAAATATTGCATTATCTCTGCATATTGTATTGTCATCTTCAAAAATAACTCTGAAGCAAGAATGACTCATTTTGGAAAACAGAGAATGTAATGAAATATCCATGAAAGGTCTGAACCCTGGATGATTATAGTGACTACTATAAATAAATTTCCATAAGCTAAATAGGGGATTGCAGTGAAATGTCCAGGTGCTGACTTGGGCAAGTCATTATACGTGTTGGGAGGTGGGGTTGCCTGAGTTTGATCTAGTGGAATAAATAAGAATTCTTAAGCTACAACAGGTATTAGTGTGGTCCTTATTTTTATTACCATTGCCTCTTTTGCATCTCTCTTCTTTCTCATATTGCCTTGTTTGTAACTTTTCCTTGTCCGTTGCAGGGTAGTAGTAAATGCCTGAAACTATTATACCTTGATGCTTGATTAAAGTAAATTAGAGTGGAGTGGGTTGGAGGGGGAGAAGTCTGTAACAATCAGAGGTATGCTTTTATAATCTGGTAAGATATTCTCAAGAAAAGAAAAAGTGATCCCTATGAAATGAACTCTGTTCCTAAGAGGTCAACAGCTTATTAGGCTCTGGACTGGTTCCTCTCAAAGACGAGCTGGTCATGGAGCTCATCAGTCATTGCTAACAACATCAAGGCAACCGGAGTTGTGAAAGTAATGACTATAGACATTTCTTCTTCTTTTGCTTGAGATTAAAGTTAAACTTTTTTTTTTTTTTTCGCCCCCCCCCCCCCCCAACATTGTATTTGAGATCTCCCTCTATTGCACAATCATTTTGAAAACTGTTTTAAGTTAGTTCTTTAGCATCTTCATCTTGTCAGGCTCACTAGAAATGCTCAATTACAAGTTCTCTGATCTTACCCTGTGGCTTTGTGCCAGTAGCACTGATACTGGGTAAAGTGTTTCTTCAGCCCTGGTCTTTCTAACTGACATGCAGTGAGAGGGACACTCATAAACACTGATGAGGAGAAAAATATTGTCTCACTCATGTATTAGTTACTGCATAAAAAACATTATGGGACTGTAAAGTTTCATTTCTTTTCTCTCCCTCAGCTTGAAAAGTTCTGATATTTCTTGTTCTCTATTGTTCCATACTATTTATAACTTCTAGCTACCCAGGTTGCCCTCACTGTAGCTCCCCTGCTAGTTTAGAAGAATGTTATTGTCATCTTTCTGTCTAAAATTACTCTAGTGTGTTTTATCTTCTCTGTTTCCTCTTATTATTCTTCCTCAGATCATTGTTCTTGATGTTATGGCTAAAATGAATGTATCGATTTGCTGTCTCTCTCCTTGTCCTCTGTTTATTAAGATGATAAATGTTTTAAGATAGTCTGTTGTTTATTACATATACTGGATCTCTCTTTGATCTTATAAGAAAATTGCCACCCCAAATTTAAGAGCTGAATCACAACTGTAATAATAATTCTAGAAGAGCCATTGAAACCTCTGTGTTCTTTGTTTCATTACTTCATTTCCAGGTTCTTGGTAACAAAAGGACTACTTGTTTTCCAGGAACAGTGATATGATGGTTTGCATCTCTGAAACTAACTCCCACTACTCCCACTGTCAGAAAAACTGCTTCTAAAAAGATGCTGCTGTAACTAAAGAAATAAAAATATTAATCTTTAATTTTCTTTAGCTCATAAATCAGATATGTGCAAAGCCTAGACATTTCAGGTCCATAAATATGCTACTTCTTGACCATTCAAGCTTCAGAGTTAAATGGTCCAAAGCCAAAAGTCAACTGTAGCTCATGAGCTGCTGCTGCTTTGGGTTTAAAAGTTATAAGCATATGAAACCAAAGTTTTGTTTTCCTTCCTGGAATCCTAACCCAGCCTAGGTTTCTTAGATCTGCTAAACTGGTAAATGTTTTGATTTAAAAGTGAATGTTTTCTCTGATGGCCTTGCACTTTTGCTTGCTTAGAGCCAAGTCTTGGTGTAAACTCGCATACCTCTGCTGCTGGGGGAACCTCCTGCCTCAAGGTGCAATGCCCTCGCTGCCATGTATAAACCTTGTCTTTAAATTATAACTTAGTATCTGGTGTCTGTCTGCTTCTGCTGATGTGCTGCAGTTAGATTTCTCTGGAGAAAGGCAGCAAAGGCTTGTCCTGCAGAATTGAATGGTTCTTGGGTGCAAAGGGAAAAGTGGCACATGAGCAACTGAAAGCCTGTATGGATCTGGGGAGACAGAGAGGAAAGGAGCTATGAAAAAGAAAACTAGATGGGGGGCATTGACCTGCAAAAGTAGGAAGAGATGGAAATAGAGAGGTGGAGACTGCTCCCTACTTGTTTGCTCAGAAACATCAGGAGTATGGTATCCCAAAGCATCCTACTGGAGGCAGAGGCTGCAGCACCCAAACCCTGTGTCTGAAGGGCAGCGTGGGCAGTGCAGGGCTTCAGTGCACCTATAGTACCGCTTAAGGATGCTATCTAAATAGTCAAAACAAAAGATAACCCAGCCTACATGTTGGAACGTGGCTGGATACCATTGACTTAAGTGGAAATTCACTCCAGCAGAGGTTTACTCCAGTCTATACTATATTCAGAAAGGTAAACATGAATGTCTAGTTATATCCTGAATGCAAGTTAATCAAGTTGGATAAGAGAAAGTAAATGTAAGTAATACTATAGACCAGGATGCCAGCCGATCTTGTGATTTTACACTTCCCAATATTTGTTCTGCTAAAAGGAAAACTTGTGTATTTCTTTGTAATGTTTGTGAATGTATTCATGTATTTGTTCTTTTCGGCTGCAGCACTGTAAATGAAATGAGTGATTGATGTACCCTGCTAAAAACGTGAGCACTCTGAGTGACATGCCAACTGCTCCCACTGAAGCCCAGCGATGAATGTAGCAAGAGGAAGATGCGTTATGTGTACAGTATGTAAAAGGATCTGTGGGGAGTGGAGGATGTTTACGCAGCCATAAAGAGAACAGGTATGAGTGTGACTCCAAAAAAAACCCCAACATCCTGTTTATCAAAGGAAGGCTCTTGTTTTTTCATGGAACAAGTCATCCTTGTGTTTGCATCTCTGGACAAGAGAAATAGGGAGCAATAGTCAAAATAGCTGCAGTATCAAACCATCTTCCTGAAAGCTGCTTTGCATGGGGTATGGTTGAAAGGCTCGGTTCACGCAGAAAGACGTAGTTGTGCAGTCAGCTCCCAGGTGGGAACCCTGCTTTATCTCGATGCAATAGAATAATTTCCATTTGCTTGGTTGGAGCAGAAACCCTCTCTGTTTCTGACAACACTTGGCATAGTGTTGACACTAGAACTAGAATTTTCCATTGTTGTTTTGACCCTCAGATAACTTCTTTTGTGGACAAAAGCTTACTAGCTGCACATTTTGTATTTAATGTAACCTGCATTCTGCCACGTTAGCTTTTCTGCTGCATTTCATTCGCAGAAGGAAACTGTAAGACAGCGGCTGTATGTAGACGACATCACTCGTTTCTGGTAAGGCCTTGCTGAGTGTCACCGAAGGGTGATGTTCTGGCCACTGCAGACATAAGCTGTAGAGTTAACTCTACATCTCGGTGATTTCTAGATCCAAATTAGAGATGAAAACCTTTGTTTTGTCTCTTTCAGGCCAGTGAAAGTCATCTCAGGCTCCAAAGAGTCAAAGAGCATTTTTTCCGTCTTTTATATCATGACAAACAATAAATATTCTATTAGGCCCTACCAGGGCTGTAGCAACAGCAACACAGAGGCTGTGATGCACGTGTGCAGCTTTGCAAATGGTTTTATTCATGATGCTCAAGACGGAATAAAGCCATGTTCCCTCTAGCCCGAGAGAGCTTGGAGTGGAAACTCGGTGGGGGATGGACGCTTGCTGACTATCGCAATGGCTCCCTTGTGTTGCAAGTGACTGGGAGCCCAATCGGAAGCAAGGGGTTATGGGGTGCAGGCTCCAGCTGGGGGGTCAGTGGCAGTGGGAGAGAAGAAGGAGCTGTAGCTGCCCAGTCACCCTTCTCGAGGAGGAAGGAGCATGCTTGGGCAGTGACTTTGCAGAAAGAAGCCATAGAGCATTTACAAAAAAATTTTAAGGAAAAAAAACCAAACAAAACTCATAATTTTGTTAGTTTTAGGCATGTGCTACTATTCACTTATGGCGAGTCTGATAGCTTTTTTGCTTTTTTTAATAATGGCAATAATAAAGTATCTTTATAAACAAAATGCACACCTTAGTATATACTGCAACGCTATTTAAGCTATATTTGCAAAATGTAACCCCTGACTGAACTTTGAAATGTCTGCTTCTAGAAATACAAGCCAATGCCTTTTTATAGCAGCATACTGACAAGCATAATTTATGTATTTCACAGTATAGAAAATCCTGAAGGCAGTATTATTTTTAGCTCTGTAACCTTTAAGCATATTTGTCTATATGGTAGTAAAATAGTGTTTAACAGGTGAATGACTTAATATAGCAAGGCAGATGAATTACAGATGTGGATAATGTCTGTCCAAATTGCTTTTTTCCCTGGCTCTAAATTACTCATCTGGGATGGCCAGAAGGCAGCTATGGGGATTATTGATAAAAGTGAGTTAAGAATAGATTAGAACATTTCTCTTGTGAAGTATAATGTTTCTCTGTTGACTGCGTTACTTTCCATCTTCCATTAAGCACTACAAGCCAGACTTTTTTAACCCAATTTTAAATTATTCATGTTCTATTTAAATTATATTATTATAAATGCTTGAGTTCCTTGTTTATAGGGTGAGGGATGTTCTTCTTTTAAAAGAAATAATGTTGTTGTAAGCAAGAAGACAAACATTTCAGCATTTTGCTTAGGGTTAAATTTTGTGGAGAAGTAAAAGTCTGTTCTAAGGACTTGCCAGCTGTCTGAACTGGGTGGCTGAAATGTGCAATACCCATTAATTTTAGTCAGTGGTGCAAGTGCAGTCAATATTCTCCTGTGACTATCAAAGTTTTAGACCAGTTGTGGTCTTGTGTAGTTTTTTTGTTCTCTGCCTCTTTTTTCACTATTTCTCTTTATTTTTAATAAATCTGGAATCCTGAGAAGATTAAAAGTCTTTGGCCTGTACCAAAAGATGAAGGGATGGAGGTACATATGGGGAATTCATTTGAAATGTGTTAGTGAAAAAAAGCATAATTCATTCTAAAGCATAAAATAAATTATGTTTTCATCTACAAGATGTGCAAGAAAGCTCTAATAACTGTGAAAAATAAATGAACACTGTACAATGGTGTAATAAGCGTGAAGTGACTCTGTCCCTATGAAGGTCGTAAGGACTTTTTTCTACTGTAATGCAGTGAGATCAAATGCTTTTTTGCATCTGAGATTCATTTGGGCTACCACCTGCCATGTGGAGGTTATAACTGAAATAAAGAAAACGGGCCAGAAAGGAAAAAAAAAAAAAAAAAAGAATTATTCACAATGAGGAAACAAAAAGGTATAGAAACACTGAGTTGTCCAAAATCCCAAGGTTTTTTATGGAACAGAACTGGAGTATTTGAGTTCTTGGTCACCTTTCTCACCTATGTCATGGTGAATAGCTGTAAGGAAGGAGTGATAAAAACAGTTACATTGGATAATTCTGTTGCTCTGCACCAGAAGTGTAGAGAAAGGACAGCAGGCAATAACCAGGTAAACACTAGGGGTTTAAGATTCAGCTCCAAACTCTGACCTTGTCGTCTTTTGTCATCAGCATATATTTTCTTAGTTGTTTTTCCCCAGTGTGTAATGAATATAATTCTTTCTCTTATGTATATTGTCAGAATTATTGTATTTATTTCCACAAATGCTCTTTTTAATCCTGAGATGAACCTTTTCTATTCTGTACTACATTTCCATGGGACTTTTAACTGTAAGATAACTGTAAAACAAACTGCAATTCATCAGCTGTGCTGGTAATAAAAGGGAAAGCGTCGTTCTAAACGTCTTTGCTGGCAGCCTCCCTGCTTCTGATCTTTCGCCAACTCTAGATTTCTGAGCTATTGGATATGGTGAATAACTTGGTAAGGTGAGTAAAGAAGGTTTGTCTTTAGATGAGTGGAGGCTATCTGAGGTGCAGGTTGCATATGTGAAGATACTGTATTTAAAATGTCCAGCCTTCTTATTTTCATCTCTCTTGTCTTTGAGTTTGTGTGTGACTGAGACAACTGGAAATACTATAATGGTGTGAACTGTGGTGGTGCCTTTCAATGAAATGTCATTGCCATTGCAGTCATTATTCAAATGGTCTTCTCCTAAAAAAGATTTGGTAAGAAATAGCAAATGGGGTCTCTGTGGGAAATGGAAGGTGAATGACAAAGTGATCTAACATACATAATGTTTCTAGAGGCTGTGCATTAAATTATTAGAGTTAACAAAATGCAATCACAGAAATACAAGAAATTTGGAAGTAGAAGATAGCTCCAGAGCAGTTTAAAACTGACATTGTCTCAGAAGATATTTTTTCCCATTTTTTAATGTGCTAACTTATATATATCATATCATTAGACATTTGCAGATTTTTAGGATGACTGCTGTTATTCCACCAAGTCTAACTGCTTCTTATATTCTCTTATTATTCTTCATGTTCCAGCCAAGGTATACCTTGATGGCCAGGATGAAATTTTTTAGGTATTCAGCATTGTTTACTGTGGCAGTCTAGCCAGTGCAATGGCCTGTTTTGCTGCTTTTTCTTCTTCCCTCCCCTACCTCTTGTTTCCTCTGCCCTTTCCTCTGCTCGCTCTCAGCTATGCAGTCCTGCCCCATCCTTGAACTAGTTCTGAACTAAAACTGAGCTAGTTTATCTTTCTAACATAATGTGAAACATATTCAACTTCTTTCTGCATCATTTTCTGCCCTTTCAATGAGTTAAAATGGAAGGGCCTGACAAGTGCTGGAGCAGATCCTGGGCAGAGAGCAGGGGGATGGCTAGAAAAGAATGGTCTGTGTGGAGGGATTTTTCAGTAATATCACGAGAGTCAAGTCTTACTGGCATCGCATCTGTTTACTTGTTCTGTTGACAGACTATAGAGGAACTGTAGGTCTCCACAGAAACACTTGGCCAAAACAGACCGATTTGGTGAAAATGTGTGGTTTAGAGAGTACATGTCAGAATGAATGCAGCCAGAGCTGGGGAGCAAGCCCTGAGTGGCACAATGGAAAATAATTCCCCAGTTAACTTTGGTACTGTCATTTGCTTTCTCCCTGTATGAAAAGTTTTCTCTTCCTGGACTTTGCATTGTGTTTCCCTGAAACATTTTAGTCTCCCTCATGGAAATTATGCAAATGTCAGCATGCACACATAAAAAAATCTGACAATGGCACAAAAAGTACAGGACTAAAATAGGTTTTGCTAGAATAAAAGAAAAAAGAGAGAAATAATTCTACGTAGCAATGGGAGACCTAATTTCCCTGTTGTATATTTAAATTATTAGAGGATAATTCTGTCTACCAGTCTGTGAAAGTCTCGTTCAAAAAAACAAACTATAAATTTTAAGGAAGTGGGCGCACAAATTTTGTGGCAATGATGAAGTAAAAAACCCTCAGGTCTAAAAGCAAACTCATTTGCTGCCCACATCTTTAACAACTGAGAGAGTTTTGTTCATGTTTCAAAACAAGCTGACCTTCTAGCAAGGGCCAGGCATGAAGCTTTTCGCCAAAGTGAATGTTTTGGATGACTCTGAGCATGTGTGAGAGAGCGGAAACAGTGGAAGCTATTCTGTGTTTGGAGCACACTCGGGCGCTGGAAAGCAGCTATGTAAAAACGTCAGCCTCTGACTAAATAGATCTGTTCTCTACATGTATAATCAGACTCAGCTTGCTCCCTATTTCATGTCCTGCATGCAGGTTGTTGCAATCGCTGCAGTCAATGTATAGGCGTTAGTGTTGTAGTCGCTTAGCGCTTCACAGCCAGCGGCGAATGAAGTAGATGCTATCCCAACCCTGGCCATAAGTGGAACTGCCCTGTGAAGAGAGGAAGGCTGCAGTTCCTTAATTCAAAGAAGGAAACCTAGATGGAGGGAGTGTGTATACAATCAAAAACTTTAGGCAGAGAAGCGTTTGCTTTGCAGACTTTTCTCTGCAGATCTCGTCTTGCTTCATCCTTCCAGCTGCTTGCAGTGCTACTGCTCCCAGCAGAGTCCTGGTTGGGGGCATTCACAGAAAGCTGGGGCTCTGCAGTACAGAGCTGCCAAGTATGCTCGGGGCCACCCTGCCCTGTGAAATGTCAGTGTCCCTTTGCCAGAGCGTCTAATGGGCAAGGATCAGGTCTGTCTTTCATAAGTGTCACTCCAAAACTTCCAGAAAGGAAGCACTGAGACCTTACAACTAGCAAAGCACATAAGTAATGCCACTGAAGTCAATGTAGCTTTTCCTAGCGTTTCGCTGGTGGCTTCAGCTCCTAAATTGTGACAGGAGCCATCCACAAACATCTATTTTGACATAAATAAATGTATTACACACTGCTATATTTATACTTCAGCTTTCCATCAGATTTTAAGCTCATCTAAGAATGCCTGAGGTGTAAGAGGCAGGTACAAATGACCTGAAATTGAGTATCATTTGTCTGACTGGAAGTTAATAACGTTAGTCTTTGAGGGAACTATAGCAAGAAACATAAATAGGAGCAGAACACAGTGTTCCTTGTTCGGTGTCTTGCACTAGTCCTGACACGTGAGCAATCTACCAACACAAATAATGTTATAAGATCAAAATCTCCAGCCAATAATAAATCACTCCTGGCATTAGCAAGGCTGTCACTATACAACAATGTGACCTCCAGTCAGGAAGAGACTTTATGTTTTGTCAGAGATGCTTGCGTTTGGTAAGAAGCAAGTTGCACCAGTACTTGGGATATCTGCAGCACAGGTCAGAAAAAAAAAAGAGATGTGGGGAGGTGTAAATTTATACAGAATATGTATTGATGAGGTTATCTTCCAGCTACCCAGGACAGCTGCAGAGGCCAGTAAGTGTTCACAAAACACAGCAGAAATGGGCGGACAGCAGATGCTTGGTAATATATGGATTATAGCTCAGAATTGGATGTTATTGATTGCAAACAGCTCACTGCTAGCTTATGCTAGCAAAGGTAAACCTCTCCATACAAACATGTAATATTTGAAAACTGATTATAGGTAGATAATGAAACTTGCTTTCAAAGTTACTGGCATTTCCATCTACAGAAAAAAATGTCTTTTCGTCTTAAAAACTATTTGAGAACAACACTTAGAGAGTAGAAACCTCAGTATAATATATAAGACTATAATTTGCCCCCTTTGAAATGAGCTGGATGTGGAAGAGCAAAGTTCAGTAGTCTTTTATTTATAGACATCTCAGTGGCAGTGGGTGTTTTGTTGTAACTGAGTGCCTACATGCTATCAGCGTCTGTCTGTGCATTTCAGATAGATCCCAAACTGGGAGCTCTAGGGTTTTTCCATTCCCTCCCCTGCATTTTCCAAGCCTTTGTCATCCCAATCACAGACTGTATCAAGAGTCAGAATGGGTGGAAAAAACATTAGCAAGAATATAAAGATCTTATTTTTCTGATAGACATGGTATAAGTATTTAGTTCAAAATTGTTAGATAGGGTTAAAATTTTTCTAAGTCAATAGTGAGAATCTACTGACCCTACTGCAAGATGAATTATTCCAAGAGAGCCAGCACAAACATTCAGAGCTACTTAGCTAGAAGTAGTAGACTATCTCAAAACCAGAGACAAAATACCACATTAAAAGCATGTATTCACTCTTTGTGTACTAAGCAGAAAAAGAAGGGCATACAGCACAACAGGAGAGAGAGAGAGAAGGTAACTTCTGTTTTGTGCCATGAAATTGCATCTGACAACACTGTGTATCTATTTGTGAACAGTGTAAATGAGCCTGAACCATATGGGGAAGTGAACAAGAAGGGATCTGCGCTGCTAGATGTGCAGCTGACGATAGAGGACGTTCCCTGTACTTTGTGTGCTGTACGGAGAGGGGGAAGGAAGGGAAGGTTGCGTGAAGGCAGCACCAAGCGGTCAGGATTTCCTCCCTGAGAATTTCTGGTGAATGTCACAGAGCATTGTGTGTTACACAAATAGCTATTGCATCAGTGTGTAAATTATATGTGTACAGCTGTGTCAAAAGAACATAATCATGGGTGCAAAACTGGGTATGCAAAAGAAATGCTTGAATTATGGTTGCTTGTAAAATTTTCTTCATCTTCCCTGAGTATATGCATCAAGACATGGTCTTTTAATCTAGAATTCAAGTACTGCTCTGATTTCCAAAGACGCTTTAAATGGGAACTGTTGTCCTAGTTTGGACATGGCTGCAGCCAGCTCGTACCCCCATCTCCGTGCAGCTCATTCACAGGTAGGTGACATACAAAACCTGCATGGAACTGGTATTTTTTGGTGCCTTTCTGCATTCTCTAGTTCCCGTACTGCTTTGCCGTTGCACAGTATGTCAATAAACATAACCTGCAGTCACCTTTTGTGCTTTCTCTTTTTCTCCCCAGACAAGAATGGTCTGGTCTGGACTTTGCAGTAATCTCTGATGTACAAGCAATCTATCTCCGGTGATGCAGGAAAGGAGTCGCAACCTCTGTCAACGATTCGGGCTTGCCAGGAGGAGGAGGTGCAGGGCTCTGCAATATATTTGAAGGCAAATGTGCAAAACTTTGCACATATCAAAGGGACTTAATTATTTGCTTAACCCGCAGAGAAATGTTCTGTGGCTGCAGGGTGGTGTCAGAGCCAAAGTACCCAAACCAAAACCTGGGTTTCCCTGCAGTAGGGGCTGTCCAGTAATGGAAATGTCTTCCTGCCTTCCTGTACAGTGGCTTGCAGCATGGCTCTCCTATCTGTGTGGCTCGTAGGCACAAACTCTTTCAGCTGCCCTCAAACTCTGCTCACTTTGAAATTTATCCATGAGCCAGTTCCTCTGCTGAGCCCACCCAGCACCTCTGCGGAGTCCGGCGACAGCAGCAAAGAGCAAACTGGCATTGGAGACCTTCACTTCATAGCACTTTGCTAAACTACCATCTCAAGAGATTTGTATGCGATACTAGCAGTTTCTCTGAAGGAATAATCAAAAGTCCTCAAAGTCTTTAAGGAAAATATGGCAAGAATTTAAGTCTTGTGTTAGAAAAGTTGTTTGTATCATTCCTCAGAGAATTTATTTATAAATAATGTTATCTTACATTAACTTCTTGTGCACCCAGTCCTACTCCATCCTCTTTCTAGCTCTTGAGATGTTTAGATAGAAAATACAAACACATCTTTTTACGCTTACTTATTTTCTGCCTCTTGCATTTACAAAGATGCAAGAAGGTTTCGAGCTGAACTACAGTGCTTGTTTAAAAATGTGCAGTTTCTCAGGGGCTCTTGCATAAAATGTTTGAGTTCTGGGTTCTGCTTGCACTTTATTTTTTCCTTCTCTAAGTTCTTCTTCTCAATGTCATCCACAGGGAGGAGAGATTTGTGTGATTAAAAAGTGACGTAAACCCAACATATTTAGGCCAGTTGCATCCATGTGCTCAGATCCTAAATCTATCTAGATGCACTTCAGGAAAAACTGCCTTTACCTGGGGATTGACTCGGCATCTGTAACAGCTCCCTGCTCGACTCCACAGGCTGTCCCTGGAAGCCAGAACAATGTGCTGCTAAAGGTGATTAACGTTATTTGTATCCAGCTTGTGGTAACAAAACAAAAAACAAACAAACAAACCCCACCCACACACCCAAAACCTCCTGAACAGCTTCAGGCCCTTTCATACCCCTGCTAATTACATTTAGGATTACACAAAAAAAAGCCCTCATTCATGAGATCTCATGCTAGCTGCTCTGAATTAAGTACAAAGTGTTGCACCAAGGAGCGAGAGATGGGTCTGGTGAGGGATGCACAGTCCCTGGAGGTGTGACGACTGTAGCAGCCCATTTAATTTCACTAGTTGTGAAATCACTTCCTTGTCTGCACTGAGGCAGTTCTTACCTATTCTTGCAGTAGTCTGCGCTAGTCCTCTTGCACTTTTGTGCGTGATCTTGCTGTGATGGCAGGTGGCTGTGGGATCTGCTGTCCCGGCTGCTGATGGCAGGGGCTGGGATGTGCCCATCCCCCAGGGACGGGAACCAGGGGCTGTTGCAGCCCCTTGTGCTCACACACTGGTAGATATTAAATGAACAACAACACAGTCCCTGTTTCTGGATTTGCACGCGGCTCCGTGCTTGTATATCTCTTCTGCTGTCTGCAGGTTTTTCCATGATGTGCCTTTATTTTGGCAGTTTCATGTGATTCTCTCTGTCTGAGACATGTGGTTCATACATCAAAAGGGGGTCCCACCCCCCTCTGTGGGGTTGTGTCCATAAATGGTATTTGGATTTATAAACCCAGTAAAACAGTTGCTATTTTAAGAAGCTGCTGCTGAAAATCTGGCTCTCACCTTCAGCAAATAGGTCTAAATAATTTTTAAATGTTCCACAGTGGTGCGAGTCTGTCGCCTTCCAGCAGCCCCCCTGCGCTGCAGTAACAGGAGCTCCAAGCAAAGGCAATGACATTGCACCATTTTATGTTAGTTCTAAACACTCAATAAGAATTAAAAAGTAAAGACTTTTTAAATAATAAGAAAAAGAGGATTGGGGTTGGGGAGAATGGGAGGGTTATTAGCCTTGTAGTCTTTTGTGCTTTTGGAAGTCATATTTCAGCCTTTGCTCTGCAACCACAAATGCTATAAACATGTTTTAGAAAGAAAATTTATTTTTTCATGTTAAACCACAACTCCAGGAACTGAGGGCTCTCATAAAAGAAAAAAGATGCCAGAAGTTAGAAATGCTGCCTGACTACAATGTGCTTTTAATCAGCATCTGGTTCGAAGTCTTAAATTTTTACTTTTCCCTTGCCCAAACCTTGTCAAATAATCTCACTACAGTGTATTACTAAATACCCACTTAATTAACATGCCATGATTGTTTTCTGCCGCTGCTCTGGTATCAGTGAGGGGTTATTTCCTCATCACCCTACTTTTACCACTCTGCTCAGGAAGCTGTGTCACAAGTACACATAAGTGCCACCACGCTGACATCCATGGTGTGCACAATGACATCTCCGAAGGAATCAAAAGGGAAGGGCAAATTTCAATATGTATATCCTGGTGTGCAGCAGTGACTGATATGGAAAATATTAAGAAGCGGCATAATGAGTAGCGTATGTGGGAGTACTGCGTGTACATGGGGCTTCACTAAAAAAATCCTCATGCGATCTGACAATTGTTTGAGTAAGTCTTAAATCTACAGAGCAAGAACAAAAAGACTGCACCGAAGCTTTCAGGGCTGGCTTATGTGAACAGCAAATCAAACAAGCAGAGACCATCAGGTTTCTATTCTTAAACTGAACATTTCTTTTGGTTTTGTGCAGAATGGTGTGTGAGCAATAAAGGGTGCACCTTTCTATAGTACAGGTGGGATGACAGGGAATCAATGCAAGTGCCCACTCCTGTTGGCTGGAAGCGTGGGAATGCACACAGGCACCTTCGTGTAAATACCACCTTCGTGCTCACTGGGACATGCACGTAAAGCGTAATCAGCTGCAAGGTTGTTAATAACCCTGTCATGGCTTGCAGTACAAGAGGTTATCAAAGCCTACTCTGCAGGTCAGACTCCAGGTGCAGCACAAACAGCTCCTATGAGAACTATGCATGTAGGTTTAATGCCATGCGCTATCAAGTATTTGAGAGCTCTGAGTCACTTCTTAACCTTTCCCTCAATCACCTAAGTAGTTGAAAGCGATGAACGGTTTTGCCACCAAACCCTGCCTTGCCACATGCTCTCGCCCCAACCCGAGAGCTGATACTTGCAACACCAACATGGAAGAGTAGGTGGGGAGCCAGCTCACTTTCTGCTCCAGAAATGCCAGAGCTGGCATCCCACTGAGGGTGAGAATGTGTGGGCGAGAGGGTAGGATTGCAACACTCTAAATATAGATGGGAAGTCCCCAGTTGCGCTGCTGTGGGACTACATTCCAGTCTCTGACAATAGCACATGATTTTCAGACCACGTTTTTGCAGTGTAATGCTGGTTTTACCTCTTTCTCAAGTGCCTTGTGCTATGCTATTCAAGCGCTGTCTGTGCTAGCAACTTTGGCATGATATAGAAACACATCCCTGACATAAAGCTAGGCAAGTACTTTCACGTTGGAGTGTACGTGCTTGTCTGTGATGTTAAGTAAGTTTGTCCTGTGTTCTTGCAGTGAGTGTGCAGAAAGAGAACTTTTAATCACACAGATTTTTACCGTTTGTGAACAGCTGCATTCTAGCCCCTTCCTTAGCTGCACAATTCAGCACCTGGCAGCACTGGCAGTGTGTGCTTACAGGAGGGACAAATAAAATATGCAGCTCCTAAGTCCGAATTCCAACCTTAGCAAAAGCCTTGAGAAGCTTTTCAGCTTTGCTTTAACCCATTCCCATTCTTAGAACTGTACGTCGGCTGAACCCCCTAACTTTTAAGGGTGCTCTACACAACGGCATGAATAAGGCTTGTTGCCTTACTCAGCATGTTGAAGGGGGCAAACACAAAGCGATCCCTCTCCTTTTGTGCCCTGGCTGCAAACCACCACTTGGAGATTTCTTGCAAGCAGTTCATCAGCTCTAATAATCACTTGGTCCAATTTTGTTTTTTTTTTAATCTAGCTAGTAATATATTAAAGCTGTTCATACTTTCGGTCTCTGGGTGATGCAGAGCATAATTACAGAGTGTGCAAGGACGTGCTCCTGCTTGTTTGTTTTAGATCTGCCTCCTAGCAGATGCAGTTGGGTGCCAGACGCTTCTCGTATTGCGTGAAGCAAGGAGGGTTTGTTTGGGGGTCTTTTTTAACTTCTTTGCACTTAAACAGGCCCCTGTGCCACGTTTGTTTGGGGGTTTTTTTACAACTTAAAAGTATTAAACCCTGTCAAAACTGGCTGTTGGGGAACAAGGTGTGAAGTCCTTCCCAAGCAGGGACCCTCCACCAGCTCCTGGCCCGGCAGAGAGATGAGCGTGGATCTGATTTTGCAGTCTGGGTTTTTCTGCTTGTCATCTTGTTCCCATGGGCTTTTCTGTGGGAAACAAATCTCTGAAAGGGAAAGTCGTCCAATGAAGTAACGGGATTTCTCTTAAGCAGTCACTACTGAAGGCAGCAGAAGCCCAGGAAGCCAAAACTGCTTTTGAAAGCTGTTGTGAAGTTGCCTGGGGATTTTGTACATCTCTATTTTCCATCTCCTCCCAGTAACGTATCACATTAAAATAGGACCTAGTGTTAGGAAATTGCTCTGGAGTTAGCTCAGATTTGTTTAAAATTAAAGCAGTTCCTGGAACCTTACTCCAGATGAAAGTCCATTTTAGCTTAATGTAATTCCCTGAATGGGCTAAACTAAGTAAGGAAAAGACAACTAGGTACCAGCATCTGAATATTTCTACCCTGGACTGAGTACTGTGAAATATTTTATTCCACATTAACTATTCCAGCAACTTCTCCTATGAAGAAAATGTTTAATGGAATTGTGGAAAGAATTAAAACTTTTTTTTTTTCCAATAAACCAAAGCATCACTGTAACCTCATTGAATTGCTTCATATTTTCCCAGACTAAAAAACCAAGGAGGATGTTTTGGACAGAAAAGTTAAAACTTATGCTGACATTTATAAATGCCAGTCTTTATACCAACCATCTCTTTTTTTGCAAAATCTTGTACTCTCTTTAGATTAGAATTGTCTTTGGAGTGACAGACCTCGTTTTAGTTTGAGAAGCAAGAGAGACATAGCAATAACTTCCCTTTTTGTAACAAAAGTGTGCCAGCCTTGTCGTATGATGGAGCCAAGTCTAAGCCTCCTCATTTCTTTAAATGTGTCCCCAAAATCTAGGCTATTTCACAAAATGAGGTTTCTCATCTCTAGTTCCCTGCATGCCTGCACAGGGGAACAGGCATCAGGGAGGCTGGAAGACCTTCTTGTTGTTCACCTACACCCAAAACTGTTATTACTGAACATGGTGACCATTTTTCCAGCAGTTCTACTCGGCAAATATCTTTCAGAAAGCAAAGACAGAAAGCTGCAGAGCTGGAAAGCTGATGTTGGCTGCTAACAGTAGGTAGATCAGAGAGAAAAGCTTTTTAATAACCTGGGGCTGCTCCAGGGGCAGGAGGAAAGGTGTGAAGCAAGAAGCTGCCTCTGCTGCTGGGGCTGCCCCAGCACCCACCTCCACACCAGGCTGGCTACGAACACATGGCAGGTTCTTCTAGAGGAGTTAAAGTCACAGCTTTGCAGTTTGCATATATGCCTAATTAACTCAAAATTAATGGCCCAGAACCTAGTAGAACAGTTATGCTCAATGATACAGAAAAAACCCTCCCTTTTATGTTCAGTTTAATACGTTTTTCCTAAAACAGTGTTGGTTAGTCTTGAAGATCAAGGAATTGTAAGCAAGTTTCATGTATATATATTTCTTTTGCTTTTGTTTCTTGTTGTGGCTTTCCTAACATCCAGTATTGTATTTCTTCAGTTTTCATGTCTGAACAGTTTTAGTTTGAAAAATAAATAAATAAACAAACCCCTCCTTGTTCTGTTTTGCTGCAGTCTTACAAAATCCATGTACAGACAAGGCCTGGGAGCAATGAGAAAGGATGAAGTTAGTGCTTCTGTGGCTGATTACTTGCTTTCAATTTCAGGCTTTTCTGAAAGGCTGAACTTGAGGGGAACACCTATTTATTAAAAAAAGTTGCTGTTTCATATATGTGTTATTTTAATATTAGCAAGTATTTGTATTTTAAATGCAGTCTTTAAAGATGGTAACTGCTATCTAAGCACTAACCGACAGGCAGAAATGTACGATCAGTCCTTAAAGTAAATGGGATGATTTCCTTTGCACTGGATCTAGCTATTAATCAATAATTTGGATATATTACCTAACACCAGTCAGAAAGAAGAAAGCTTTTAACCACCTACAGAGTGTACAGATATCTTGTCATTAACTCACTGTGCTTTATTTTGGGTCTAATTCAATATCTGTACCAGTTAGCCTTTTCTATCAGCAGAAATGAGGGCAAATTTTGAAGCTGAGACTTCCAAGCAGAGCTGTAGGTCTTGGAGGGCTAAAACCTCACTCTGAAGGAAAGCAAGACGGTGTTACTGCAGGTGTGACTTGACTGAAGTGATGTCGGCTGAGCTTCCAACACCAGCTTGGTTTCAGACAAACCTGGCTTCTTGTGAAAGGGTAATCAGAAATGTAAATGCTGACTGCATGAGGAATCATTTTGTAAAACACACTCCAGATGCTCCTCCCAGGAGGAGAGCAGCTGCTGCAGAGGTCAAGGGAAGGAAAGTTGTGTTGGCAGTGTGCAGCTCAAGATGTGCCTGTCAGCAACTGGTGACCATTCGGTGACACGGAAAAGCTACACTTCGAAGACATTTCAAACCAGAAACCTGGCTCCAAGGTCATCTCACAGTTATTTTCTGTCCCTTGGATCTAGCTTTTAGTGACCAAGGACAGACTTGGTTCTTTTTTTGTAAAAGATGATGGAGAAAAAAAGACATCTTACACAGCTGACTTCATTTATTCCAAGAAGGAAATGTGGGTGAAAAGGATTCCTTGAGTTTTGCAATACTGCAGCTGTGGCAGTAAATAGAAATAGTGGTTGGGGAATCAGAAGAGATTGCAAGAACAGAAATAATTATCATCAGACATCAGGGTCTGGGAAAGGGAAACAACCTGCTACATCAATTTACCCAAGTCTTTTGGTGTTTCTGAAACTGCAGCAGGGGTCAATCACAGAGCTTCCTTGCTTGATCCCCATTGGCAAGTAATGCATCCCCTGCCTCTTTGGGAGAGATTAAACTAGGAGCTATGGGCTATTTAGAAACACATGTGTACTCTAAACAAACTTCCAATTAAAATTTAGCAAGTTTTAGGTGAAAATTGAAGCTGTTCAAGCAAGAACTGTTAAAGTCCTTGCTTTAATTGGAATTAGTTTGTTTGGCCTTAGTCAAAGTGTAAGTCTGGTAACTGCAGAAGAGGCCATTCAGTCAATGATAACAGCTCCAGCTGCTGCTGCTGAGTTGTGCCTGTTTCCAGTAAATCATTTTCTCTGTTATGGATAGCGCATGAGAGGGGGAGAATATTTATAAACCACACAGTAAGAAAGATGCAGCAACACACTAAGTTAAAACTAACCCTCATCTCAAATATACTGGATTCTTGATTAAGTCAGTATGATCCTAACTAGTTTGGGAAGATACCACTCCTCGGTGGTATTGAAATATCATAGAAAGCAGCAAATTCAGCTGGCTACTTTAATCACTGGTAAAACTGGCTCCTGTCAGTAGATTTGTAGTAAAGAGTTATTCAATCTGATATTTGCCTTATAAAAATCGATACAGTGTAGGCAGCATTCCCTATTCCATAACAGCATGGGGTTTATTTGTTCTGGAAACTGCACTTGTCACTGGAAAGCTACTAAACACATGAAGATGTACTGCTGGAAGATATGAATGTGCATCACTGCTTTTCTAGCTCTTTTTGGAAATCAGGTAAGCTGCTTTTAGAAAATTATGGTGCTGAGCAGCTTTTGCCCATTTGCATTATGCCAATGACTCAGGTCAGGTCACGTTGCCAATGTGCTAAAATTATTTTCAGGCCATAATTGAACCTTGGACCTCCCAACAAGGCTGTTAAGTGTCAGTAGGTGTTCAGCTAATCTGAAACCATTTATTGGTTGTTAAACCAGGCAACAAGCCCTTCTCTTTCCTAATGACTGGACCCGAGCTCTCCCTTCCCTATTTGGGCAGCGCCACATTCACAGCTTTGCCGGTGATATCTATCATTTGACCATTGCTCCCACAGGCTGTAAATGTCTCCTGATGTGCTGCTATGGGACTGGCCTGGCTGAGCTATCAAGGAAGGAGAGGCAGAAAATCAGGAGTGCTGTTTTGAAATGAATGGCATTCCTTGTGAAGAGGCTGGTGATGCACCAGGGGAAGGTGGAGGAGGAGTGCAAAGGGGAAAGTATGACAAAATGGTGACAAGGGACTTGAACCTCAAGGTTGGTCAGCCCCACCTTCCTGTATCTGAGGCCATAGGTCCCCACCAGCACGTTTCTCTCTTCCCCATCACCCTCATCTAGTGTCTGGGTTCCTGCAGGGTAAGTTGGATCAGCGATCTGATCCCGTGGAAAACAAATCCACCAAAAAAAGAAAAATTTCCTGCCTGCCCAGCTTGCTCATCCAGCTCCGCAGCAGCTGCACAGCTGCTAAATCAGATGCAAGGGACATGCAGGGTCCGGGGAAGGGGAGAGAGTGGGAGAGCGCGACTGTCCTGCTTCCTGGTAAAGCAGCTGCTGCTGGTATGTCATACTAAAGCATAACACGAAAACCATATCCTTTGTTTCTCTGAGCAAAATTCCCTGAATCTGTGCTGCTAGCAACACCTGACAGTAAGCTCACTGAGGAATGCTGATGCTCTCCCAGCAAAGGTATATCCTGTGCTCTGCCAGTCACAAGTGTGGCAGGGGCTGGGAAGGATGTGACCAAACAGCTGTCACCCAGCTGCCGATGTTGCTCAAGGTCCTTTGATGTGCATGTTAACAGTGTGTCGAGATTCTTAAAAAGCTACCCTAATGTGGCTGTTTTTAGTAAACTGCTATTAAAATAACCTTGTGTATCTATTTGTGGTTCTATCAGTTCTACAAGGGGCTTGTTCCAGGACAAAGTAATTTGGGCCATATTAACTCCCATAGGCACAAGCTATGCACTCTGTTGTCAGTAAAGCAGCAAAGCAGCTGTGTTATTTCTATCCTTCGGTACTGCAAGTAGTGATGCTTCTGCCAGTTCCTCTTGATCTGAGAGGGGGGAATATTTCCTATCTGCTGACAATCTGCTATCAGCTACACTCGCGCTTTCTTAGTGACATACCATCCACACTCCTCTGTTGTTCATGGCACTAAAACCTCACGCAAACCCTGCAGCTGACATGTTCTTTGCCTGTAAATAGTACTTTGTTCCCCTCATATTTGTTTGTTTCTGGTGGCATCGATTCCCAGTTCTCCAGTTGTCACCAGCAGCACCTGCCTGAGCCCAGACTTCCTCCCAGGGCAGCTGCAGGGCTGATGCTCCACCAGCCTGCGCTTACTCAGAGAAGCTGCTGCTGTCTTTGGATATTTCCTAACTCATCGCCTTCTTAATGACTGCTGTCATCATTAGTCACTTACTACTTCCCAGTGGAAAATGTGTTGAACACAGACTCCTCTCGGAGTCTGTGCTGATTCTACCTGCTCATGTGTGAACAGGGGGATGACTCCCATCCTGAGGCTGCCACTGAAACCTTCACTCGATGGTGATTCATGAGGCTGAAGCAAATGTTTGGCAGGTTTGTTTCTCTCACTAGTGGCCAGCCAGTCCCTCTACAACATCCTGCCCTGTGTTGAGTATTCTGCCTGCCACGTGTCTGCCCTGACAGGACTGCTCTCTCTGCACTAGATAAGGCACTTCCTGTGCCAAGGACACTTCTCTTCAATCACAGTACTCCTGTAATTATGCTGGACTGCTGGGCCAGAGCCATACTTCTCTTCTAAAAGCATACCGGTGACTGCTGGAGTGGTGTTTAAGAGAGACTCACCTTACTCTGAGGTTTCTAGGTGCTACTTTTGGGAGCTGGCTATTACAACCTGATAATAGGCATACTCCCTGCTCTGCTCTTTCAGTTACACTGCATTAGCTGAGTTGTTCTGGATGCTCTACATCGGTATAATTGCTCTGCACAAAGCTGAGGATCTCTATTTAATATTTCCTAATACATCATTCTGCCTCTTATATATGTCAATTAACTAATCAGTGATTTGGTTTCCCCACTTCTATCACAGAGTGACGGATGTAAAGCTCCTTGCTTGGAAGATGCTAGAGAAGGTCTGTAGGTATCCCCACCGGCAATGCTGGTGGTTAGCTATGGAAAACTGACGTTTCACTGAGCTGGTTATCTCCCTGTCAACTTTCAGCACTGCAGAAGGCACAAGCTCAGCAGTGTGCTGGGATTGTTTGACACCAGATCCAACACCTTGCTCAAACCCTGGATGGACACCGTAAAAAAACAGACTTTGCTCAACAAGGCTTTACGTAACAATTACTCTGGGTTAAATATGACAGGAACGTTGCAGGGCAGGTGCATTAGCTGGGATGTGGGGTACGGCCTGTATAGTTGCTGCTTGGTGCTCCTTTTGATACTAGACATTGTCACCAGTTTGTTGCCCTGATAAATGTTTGGTCTTCTCATGGGAGTGAAATTACTGAAAAAGAATAACTGTGGTGGCCAGTAGAGCTGATAAAAAAACATGTTTCTTCTGATTCCAGCCATGAAAAGGGAAGGCAGTTAGGAACCACTTCCAGGAGGTTCCCCCATAATTAGCAGCCTTGAGAAAAAAATGCAAAGAGATTTGCTAACATTTGATTCTTGTGTGTGTGGTGTAGGTACCTTCTCCAGAAGTTAGAGCACATGAGCATGCCAAGAGACAAGTGACCTTTCAGTGTGCAAAGTCTGCTTGTTCCAGAGCACAGTGGGTTTTATGCTGTTGTAATTTTTTGCTTTTGTAAGGAAACATGCAAAAGGAGAACTGGTTTACAAGTGTGTATGTGTTTCAAAACACCACATTTCATAAAAATTGTGTATTTCCTCAGCTTCAAGACATTATTATGCAAGTTTTAGACTGTGGGAAAGAAATACTTGGATGGGGGGAGTGAAAAGGAGAAGGGAGGCTGGCTGTAAGGGTGGGCTGGTGCTCTTCAAGTCTTTTCAGATTTTGTATCTAAACACTTTAGCTTAAATGTTGATCTCCAGGAAGATGATCCATTTGTCTCCTAAGTATTAAATGTCCAAATTCCACTGCTCCATTCTGGACATGAACTTTCATAGTGTGAAGGCCTGTGCTCGGTGACCACTGCCAGGGTCAGGAGGGTTTCTGTGGCTAAGTGAAGCTCAGTTTAGCTGGGAACTGTCCTAGGATCCCATTTTCGAAGGAGATGTGAAGGCTGATGCTAAGTACTGTTCTCACACTTGTATCCACCTCCTTCCGAATCTGCCTCCTGGCAGACTGTGCTGCTCCAGAGCTGAATTATCACAGTCCATGATGTGGTTTTACAGCACCAACAGTCTCCCCAGGCAGCTCCGAGGCACAGAGCACACTTAGCCTGGTGAGAGACCCACAGAGGCCTCTGAACCTTCGGGAAATTGCTCTAAAAAAAAAGCTCTGCCATGTGGACTTTTCCAGGTGTTGGGAACATTTCACTCGCCAGACTATGGCAAGTGACTGCCAAGGATTTGAGCTTCTCAGCATTAATAAAGCATATATACAGCAGTGAGTCTTGGGGGTAACCTAAGCCTTTCTACAGCAGCCCACAGGTCTGATTGATAGCTTCTATCAGGATTGTGAGTCTGGGCCCAATGAACAGGTAGCAAATGTTAGTTGTAGGTAAATCGAGAGGGCAATGTAGTATATCATTGCTTTAGTGCTTGCAAAAAGCCCATCCACTGTTCCTTCCTTGCTGACTTATGGAAAGAGCAGTGAGCAGTATGGATGCTGAGCTGACTCCTGGTTTAGTGAGTTCCTCAAAATGACAGATTTGGCCCTAATTTGTAAGCGTCTCTCTAGAGATATAAACTAGTTGTTAAAATCCCAGATGAAAATGAAATTGGTCCCTTTGTGTTAGGCTAATCCAGCTTTTCCCACAACCAGCTCTCTAGAACACCTTGTTTCTTCCTCTAAACAGATGAAGCCAAGAGGTTTTATTGGGAAAATTCTGTACATTTTCAATAGCTACCTATGTGTTCATACAGACATTAGCCTGTTGAAACAAGTGTGATCTCCATAGCATCATAAAAATGCAGCCAGTGGAATCATGTAACTATGTCATTGCACCCTGCCCTCCATAAAGCTCTGTAACTATCTGATCCTAAGGCAACAGCTGATCTTTTCCTCAGCTTTCAACTGTGACCCATTTATTCTGTGTATTTATCTGGCATTTTCATCTCAAAGGGCCACTGCTGCCAAGCGAGCTGACCTCTCCTTTTGAAAACGGAAGGACGCTGCTCCAAAACCCAGCAGCCTGCAGGGAGGACGAGCGGCAAAAATGACGTTTCAGTCTGCCGATGGCACCGAAGGCAGCTGGAAGAGCCCTGGCCTGCCTGGCAGTCATTACTCCCCTTGCTGGGATGCCTGGTCCCAGCCTGCAGTGGGTATCAGGGAAAGTAAACAGCAGGAACCAACTGCAGCCAAGTCAGGAGACAGCTCGACTTTGCAAACAGCCGTATTCAGCCTGGGCGGCCTCCAGGGAGGGCAGCCACACACGACAGATAATCTCTCTGACGCAGTACAAAGTCTGCTGAGAGCAGGGGAAGCCTCCAACATCTGCACATGCCACAGCTATGATGGCCCTGGGACGGCAGGAACGGCTCCCCGCCGGCATCCCTTCGCCTCCCGAGCTCAGCCCCATCAGCTTTGTCTGATCCCGGCAAAAGGGTTAATCCTGTCACCCTTTAAAAGCAATAGTTGAAACAGGAGGGTGCTAGCACAGCTCCTCACTGCCCCTCTGCAATGCATATACCCTGCCATGCTCCAGTTATTTTGATTTCCCTTGGACATCCAGGAAGGCAAAGGAACACACCAGCAAAACAAACAGCCTGCTCTGCTCCTGAGTGCTTTTTCCATATTGGACAGCTGACTTTCCGAGCCCTATAAATACTAGATTAGTACCACATCCCCTGAAAGCCCAAAGTCAGGCTCCCATCCAAGAAGCCACGGAGCTGCTCTCTGGTCTAAAGCCGTAACGCAGAAACACAACTTATTCCATGAGAGCCCAAGTGGGAAAAGTGGCTGGGGAACATAAGTACTAATTTCTGTCAATTAGATTATCTGGAATGGAATATTTAATATTTTTCATGAAACATCATTTAATTGCTGCTCATGGGTACTTTGTAGCTCTTGGAAACTGTGATCTAAATGATTATTTTAATGAAAGATTGCCAAAGGACTCACATTTTAAACTCCTACATAGGATAACAGTGGGACTATTTTCCCTGGGTTTCTGTGCTGGCCAGCCATCAAATACCAGTTACAGTGCCTAGGGTAATGCCGATTAACACATCTACAGAACCATCCAAGGCTAATTGCTGAGAGTGTTCACCACAAATCTGACTGCAGACCCTCCTCAAAAATTCAGACTGCTTTGGGGCCATGAGCTAACATATAGCTAGCACAGTAACCCTCAGAAAAGGACACCCTCAGATTTGTGTCAAGGTCTTGAGGGCACTAATGGCTTTAATTGCCCTGAGAA
>JAVJGG010000090.1:22012140-22027865 GCA_035590195.1 Aviceda cuculoides | reverse complement strand
ACCCCCACCCACACCTGCTGCCCATTGGCCAGGGCCTCCATTTAAGTTCAGCCTTGAGGGCCACAGGTTTCCCCTGAGCTTTGCTGTAGATGCAACCTCATATCTAGCTCTCTTTCCTGGACAAACTGAGGACCTACATTGCAGGTAGGTCTGTCACAAGCCCTGTTTCTAGCCTGTCTCTGGGATCAGCCTTGGGGTGATGTAGTAGCTTTGCTGCCAGTCCCATCTCCATCTCCTGCTGCTCCCTGGTAGTTTGTTCCTGGTACATATGAGCCAGGAGGGACACCACATATTGCTGTGCTGGTGGGAGGAGGAGCCATTGGTAATGTTTTGCCACTTGCAGGAAGATGAATTTGGAATGCTCTCTCAGGTTCTGACTGGTTTTTCCCTCTTGAATCACAGTAAATAAAAAAAAAAAAAAAAAAAATAGAAAATCCATTAAGATCCTAAAACTACTTCTAAAGGTCACTGTCCTGCTCTGTGCAAGTTGCCAAGTTATGAAGTCTCATTCAAGAAACCCTTCCACAAACATACACATGTGCCTATAAAGCACTTTAAACCATCACTAGCATCCCCTTCTCCAAATGGAGATCTGGAATTTCAAGTAGAAATGCAGATTTTATTTATAGTCTTGGTACATTTTTCAGCCACAATACATAAACACGTGGAGCAAGAGCACTGTGTTGCATTTGTTTGCATCACTTTCCCATTTGACTGGAGCAGTGAGTCAGCATGGCTGTTGAGCTCATCCTGTTCTCAGAGGTCCTCTTCAGCCTTTGGGCCAGAGGGCACTTGCCGAGGGTCAGCTGGTTTGGTGTTGTATTTTAGGAGATTACTTTACATGTCACCTTCTTGATAGCATGGAGGACTCTCAGATTGCCCTGTGCTGCAGTCTCAGCACAAGCCCTTAAAAAACCAAGCTGTTGCTGGATCCAGATTGTTGAAACTCATGACCTAGTTTCCCAAAATCATGAGACTGGCTTAGAAAAATTAGATATCTTTTTTTTTTTCTTTTAAATGACTGCATAGTCTTGCATTAAGTTCTGGTTCAGGGAATAACTAGGGATACTCCAGTTGCACTTTCAAATTTTTCTTCATAATCCTAAGGGTGAGATATATTTTTTGTGATACGAAATCAGGGGAATTGCTTGCCTCTAAGCAGCTAAGGAAAGCACCAAATATTGTGAGATTATGGTTTAAAAACAGTGATACATGGATAGTTAAAAGTTGCCTTTAGTCCACATTTGTCTTTCAGTAGTTCTAGATCCTCAGGCTGTATGTGCCAAGGTCAGTCATGTCAGCAGCACGTGAGCTGGCATTGACTTTATTGGGCTCAGCCAAGGCTCGCTTGTGCAGCTGAAGGCTGTATCAGCAGAGCCAGGGTGCCTTCCAACCCACCACCCTCCAGAGGTGGCCTCTTCTCACTGTCCTCAGCTTTTTGCAGCAAGGTCCTTTCTCTAAAAGTGCTAAGCTTGTTTACAGACTTGTGCAGGACTCGTGCTCCTTTGCAGCTATGGTTCCTGGACCGTAATTACCCACCAGGATCCCTTCTCCTTATTTTCCTGCCCAGGTGACTGTCAATGGGGATGCGGGCTGGAGCAGTTTTATAACCTGGTGGAAGCTAAAAAAAGGAGCATGCTCTGGCCAGCTGCTTACCAGTGCCCTCACCTTGGCCTGCAGGACCCCAGCTCTGCCACCTTCCCTTTGCTGTTCCCAGACAGGTCTTTTCCCTGCCACCACAGCAAGTTTGGTTGTGTGCAGCCCAGCAGGACCAGGGCAGGAGGGCGAACTGTTCTGCTGGGCTATGGGGGAACCAGCAGTTTATTATCGGTTGCCATTGGATACTGATACCAGAGTACCAATTTTAACTGCAGCTGTAAGGCTGCCCAGAGTACGGAACCAGCATCTCTTAAAGCAATCGGTGGTTTTATATTTCTCCAGGAATGGTTCATAGCAGTCTTTTGGGTTGCAGCACTCCCAACGTGCCTGTAGTGCCCTTTTTTCTGGTGAAGTTTACACCTGGGAGTCGAGAAAAAAGGGCTCTTACCAGAAACTGGGAAAGCAACAAGTGGAAGGAATGTTGTGTGCACAGATCCGTTGTATTTTATAAAAATAAGATTGTTTGTTTGTTTGTTTCTGTTGATACACCAAACCGTTTTGCTGCAAAGCTTAGCCTTGAAACCAGGGCTCTCAGACCCTGCAGACAGACCATGCTGGGGACTCAGCATGGCTTGGCTGGTTTGCTACCCTGGTGGCATGCTCCATAGAAGCTATGGAGCTGCCTGCAGAGCTTTCATAAAGACCAATGTTCATGATTCAAATCTTAAAAATATACAAGAACAGCCCTTAGGCAGTGATGCCCTGCCTAGTGGCCCCACCTAATTTCCCCTCTGAACTACATACTGCACAATAAGTAGTTCTAGCACCTGCTGAGACTAGAAATGTTTCTTTCCCTGAAACCAGACACCAGTAGTTGTTAATTACCACATTCCAAATTGGCACAGATTAATAATGCAGCTTCACTGAAGCCAATGAAGCTTCATGGAATTATTCCTGCCTTGGCTCTGAGTCATTAATAGGTATAGTTCTGGCTATTTTTATGCTCTTCTAATTGTTTTGTTAGATTACAAAAGCAATTATCAGCCCAAATCTGTTTTTCATGATTGGAAAAAAACTTTATTGGCCTGAGTTTTACTTGTGCTTGTTTTATATGGACTTAACTGATTAGCAAGTTTAGCTGCATGAGAGCTAGCTCTCACAGCCCCAGAAATGGGGCTATAGCAAAATGAGCGCTGTACCAAATTTACTTCTTTCCACATATTGAGGCAGCATAACAGATGTACATATCTGTGTGTATGTATATATACACACTGCTATATATCCTACAATATCTGTGTATGTGCATGAAGTAGCTGCTTTTGTACAATTTGGGATGTGTAATTGAAGTGGAAAATCCTGTAGTTAGTTTTCTTGATGCTTGGAGAAGTGGACCACTGTAGAAGTGATTGCTGTGGATATATGTGAACTAAGCAATTAAAGCTGTAACCAGAGGACTGGAGTCAAAATAGCTGGAGCCAGGACCTAAACAAAAGTGGAGTTCAGACAAGTCACAAAACTAACAAATTAGGGAGTGTTTTGGAAGTACTGTTGTGGGATGTTGTCAGTTAGAAAAATTGACATGGAATAGTTGTGACCAGTAACTTTTCCCTTAGAAGCACTCGCCTAGCAGGCACCAAATGCTTTTACTGCAGTATCACCTCCACTAGCTCTGCATAGGTTTTACAGCCTGACACTAAAGCCCTTCTAAGCCCTGTTTGAAGCAGAAGTCTTGAGCAGGAGCAACTGTACTACTGCTGCCTGTATTCCGAATGGCATCCTGTGACCCCTCCATCAGCAATAGTGCTGCTTGTGGCTGCTTCACTGGCCTAGATTTTAGTTGATCTGTCATGTGTACATGTGCCTCACACTGTTGAGATTTGTTTCATGAGGAGGTGGTTAAGACAGAGGATGCAGCGGAATAGGTCTCCCCTGTTAAGCTTTTTATTTTTATTCTGTTAAAAAAAAAAAAACAAAACCAAAACCAAACAACAACCAAACAAAACACTTGCCTTCACTGCTTTAAAAGTCAGCCCTCTTAAGATCACACCCAGGACACACAATTTAGTGCCAGACAGTGTATCTCTGTGTATGTGCAAAATAAGTTTAGCAACAAAAGAAGCTTTGTATCAAAATAGTTTATTAAAAACAATAAGAGACTTCATTGAAGCTTGATGTCCTCAAGACAGAATTATGACATTATTGCAGCTTTCAACACAATCATAATCTGCATATAAATATAATACTATACAGCTCCTGTTCGCCTTGGACAAGTTTTGCCCTCAGTCTGGCCTCATGCAGCCCCACTGACACAACCCAGCCCTGCATGCTTTAGTTGCAGAACCTGTTCCTCTGGGAACAGAGTTATATCCCATCCTCACTTCACACTGTCTGGAAGTCACACAGAAACCCAACAAACCTCTTTGCGGCTAGAGGCAGTTTACAGAACCAGTGCGAACACACTGAGTGACTGATGATGGCAACACTGGTTGATGTTTAGGAAAAATAAATAGGCAACCAATTACTCAAGTTCTCAGCACTGTGCAACTGTACAGAGCAGCTTCTGTTTACAAGAAGGAAGCTCTGTTCTGACCTGCTGCATCACCACCTCAGGTGTGACAGAAGGACTCTTACACTGTATGGTTTGGTCTAATGCATGGAGTCACCATTTGCTGCAGCACTCAGAGAAGCACAGCACCAGCAGCTGGCTGGCACACTTCTGCCATCACCTCTGAATGCCCTCCAACACCATCACTCTTTGCCATCGGCTTTGCACCAAAGTCAGCATTTGTCCTTGCACCATGGCAAACAGACTGAGCACTCAGTATCTCGGTCTCTCAGGTTAGGATACTGCCATGACCTGTGGCTTGCTCCGTTGCTAGCTGAGAGGCTTCTTCTCACTCTATTGCTCATGTCCCCTGGACTGCTCGGGCAATGGGTGTCTTCTTGCACAGCTCCTGATAGAATTCAGATTCCAAAAACCGTGGGTATGAGTTATTCTCCATTAAGCTGTAAACTCTCTTTTGTGCTGCACTGAAGCAGGTATGCGTCACTTCTTGAATATTCTGTGCAATCATGTTCTTGGTTTGGAAGTCTATGTTTATCTGAAATAAAAAAAAAGAAAAAACAAACAAAGACATTTACTTCTAAGAACTGAATTCAAGTACATGTAATACACCACAAAATTTCTCAAGAAGTGAAAAAGGCAAGACCCCATTACTACAGGATCAAATTAAGTTTCCTTTAAGAAACTTCTTCATTTATATAAAACCCAAAGTAATTCAGCTATACTATCTTTCAGTGCTGAACTCAAGTATATTGCAGGTGTTAAATGCAGCTGTTGACTTTTTCCAGTTAAGATGGAAACTCTCTGAAATACTGCTTATGCCATTTTCCGGCTTGGTGAAAAGGCAGCTAAGGACAGAGTTACATTCAGATGCAGATATCAACAGTGAGGTATGTTCTGTGCAGTTTGTCATCTGTACCTTAAAGTGAGCTCAGAGAAATAAAGAAAGTCTGTAACTCAAAGAGCAGGTTGCTTATGTTTAAATAGGTTTTCTTTACCTCTTTGGGAGCTTCCTTTTCAATGAAGTCATTGTAGATTTTTTTTGCTTTCAGTGTCAGCTTCTGGGGTGACTTGGTTTTCTTGAAGTCCTCACAGGCCAACCAGAACTCGATGTTCTCTTCACAGAACTCAGACTTCAGAAAAGCTCGGAAAGCAGCAAGACCATCTAGGGAAAGAAAAAACCCACACACATGAATTAACTATTCCAGGAATCTTGAATTTATCCACTGGTTGCATCTGTTTCCAGCAAAGCATTTTGCTGTGTTTCTGGCCTGGTTCTTTCAGGGATATCACAGCAATAAAAAAAATTTCCACATTTATGTATGCAAACAAATTAATGCTCTAACAGCTTGGCAGGCTTCACTTTGAGTTAGTGATTTTTTAGATAGACAAAAAAAAAAATGAATGCCATGTCCATATGTTCCCTTTTGTGATGCCTGCATATATGTTAAAGAAAACCGTCCCTAGATGGGATCTGCTGTATTAACCTTTACACTGGAGCAAATATTTATGCCTGTACTACAAACCTCTGGCATGTTTTTTGCCATGGAAAGGATAACTCAAGTTTAAAGAGCAAGCGGTAATATTATTTCTCAGTCTTTTTGCTCTGGTACAGAGTGCTCTTCCTTGTAGAGCTACATTAAAATCCCAAGATCATTGAACTTCTACGTTGCAGAATCCTTCCCAAGTTAGTTATCTAAATGCATTTGTCTTGGCTAAGCTGTGAGCTCAGTGAACAAGTGCTCTCTTCACATTTGGCAAAGCCAAGCTGATAGGTACAATTTTAACTACGAAGGTTACAGGAAAAAAAAATCCACTACAGTGAAGCATTCTTGATGTTTTAATGATGGTTTACAATTTTTTAAAGGACACTTCTATGAATTTTGGCTTCAGACAGTTTAAAGCATTTACCTTTCAGGACCAGGATCCAAGCTATTCACACTATAAAGGTACAATGCTAACATGCAAGGAAGCAATCTCTTACAGACATATAAACTTCACCATCCCTTTGCTCTTGAATGTTACTTTTTGAAGACACTTACATTTATTAGCAAGAAGTTCATCAAAGGCTTCTGACCACAGCTGAGCTTCTTCAGGGGAAGGTCTGCATGAAGAGATGAAGAATATTAGACTCCATTGCTCAAACTTTATTGTTTTTGTGGAACACTTGAGTTATTTAAACAAAGTCTCTTTCTCATAACTTACCTGAAGTAGGTGTGGTGTTTCCCCACTTTCTTAGATTTCATCTTAGTAGAACTGGAAGAGTTCTGCAGGAAGTAGCTCAGTCTTGTTTTCCAATCTTTAATGCTGGAAGACCGAAGAGGAAGATGCACGTTAAAAACAACAACTCGAAAAGCTCTGGACACCAGCCCCTTAAAAGTTTCCCGACGTTTGCTTTGCCAGTTCCGTAACTAGCGAGTCACCCTGAGCACCCGTCTGAGAGCAAGAACACTATTTTCCCCTCGCTGAAATCAACAGAGTCGCCCGCTAGCCAATGACTAATGTTAGCCCCGGCGCGGCCCCGGGTAGCAGCGGTGGGCAAGCTGCTCCGCTCCCGCCGCCTCCTCCCCCCACCTTCGTTCCCGGCTCCGCGGCTGGGAGCCTCTCCCGGCAGGACCCCGCTCCGCCCTCGGTCCTCCCGGCTCTGCCCCGGGCGAGCGTGTGTGTGTGGGACGACGACGAGACTCACATCGTCCTCTTCATCCTGCCTTTCTCCACCTCCTCCCCCTCGCTGCCGTGGCGGCGGTCGCCCAGCTCCATCCGCCCGCCGTCGTGCTGCAGCGCCAGAAACACAGCGCTTTGCATGACGCTTCTCCCGCGCCCGCCACATTCCCCCCCTGCACCCGCCGCCGCCCGCACTTATAGCCCGCGGGTGGGCGGGGCCGCCCGAGGCCGCCCCAGCTCCCCGGGCTCCGGCCCTCCCCGGCGGGCGGGAGGGAGGTAGCGTGGGGCTGGGCTTGGGGTCGGTTCTGGCCTTCGGGGTGAGCCAGTGTGGGGCAGTGCTGCCTTCCGCCAGGATTACGTCTCGGTTTTCCTTTGTTTTGTTTTCCCTTTCTTCCCTCCCCCCCGTTTTTTCTTTATTTTTTCCTTTTTTCTTCTTTTCTTTTTTTTTTTCCCCTTGCTAGTGCCTTCTTGGAAAGCTTTTAACCAGTCACACTGACATCCCTCAGGAAGGGTGCCTGTCCCTGCGGTGCTGGCAGAGGAGTGGCTGTCCTTTCTGTTCTGTCAATCAGAAATGTACCCTGCATCTCTGCAATTTTTTTTTTTTTTTTTTTAAGGAAATACAGACTTTTGAGTGTGGCCAGTACATGAAAAAGGATAAGGAAGGACTTGGCCACATTTCTTCAAAAATGAAGTAACCATAAATGTGCATATATGCTAATTTTGGTGTCCACCTCTCTACTAACACAGACTGTTTATCACTTTAGTAAGCTGTCTGCACATGTGTTTTATCTCTGTATAGTGTTGCCACCTACCAGTGAATTGTGCAAATTACTCCCAGTACGCGAAGCCGAAATGGCAGTGACTTACATGCCAGCCTTTGGCTTGTTGAAAAGGCCATGCGGTCCTTGTCAGCAGCATAATACACTGTGCACGATACCCTTCAGTGTTCAGCTGAACGGTATCGTGTCCAAATAACTTGAATGTAAGGAATCATGTGAGTTTCTCTTTAACGTACCCTGTTTTTCTGCTTTTTTCTGTGCATGCCTCTTCCTTTCCACAGTACCCTACGGCATGTATTTTTCTGCCATAAAAAGCAGCGTTCATAGAGACCGTTTGATTCCCAAAACACTGGCTGACTTTAAGACAATCGAATAGCATCAAATGTCTGATCCTTTTAGGTAATCACCGTAGTCTTACAACCGTTCTGCTTGCCAAACACGAACAAAGCTGTGCAAAGGTATTTTGATTTAAATGAGATGTATTGAGAAAATGAGTGCCACTTAATATGTGAAAGCATTTAAACAATGACGCTTTTCAGTGCTGCCTGTTGCAAGTCCTTTGCAGTATATATGGATGACCTGATAGGAAAATAAAAGTTCCATACTCTAAACTTTACCAAATTGCTTTAAATGATTTTTTGCAACAGGTAGCTCTTAGACTTGTGTATAGTACATACATTTTTTAATGGGAAATTATTATAAGAGTGTTACCATGGAAGGGAGGAAATGTGGAAACACTGAGATAAGGCTCTAAGTGCTGTAAAAGCATCAGTTCCAGACATTTATAGGGGGGAATTTGCCAAAGAAAAGACCAGGGCAGGCAGTGCCTGTGTGGTGGATGGAGCTGTGCTGACTTGCTTCCAGGCGCTTCCATCGTCACTCGCTCTGAGGGCCAGCGTCAGCTGAGATGTGCAGCTGCAAATGATTTTGGCAGGAGCTTGCCACGAGCTGCTGAACAGCCTGTAACACGCGCGAAGACAGCAACACTCTCTGCACATGTGAAACTCGCGGCATGCAGCCTCCTGGTTGGGGGAGCAGGCTGCCTTGCCTTAGATCAAAACTCAGCCCTAAGCCTTACCCAAAGGAGAGCCGCTGTAAAGGATTGAATGCTCTGCACGGAGAATGGTACATCCTCACCTTCCACCTGACTTGCAGATTTCCCCATTTTTGATGCTGGTTTCAAGTTTCTTTCACCTAATTCTCAAAGTTGGTTGAGGGAGGAAATGTGCCCAAGAATACTGGGAACTGGAAAACTTCAAAGTCTAGTAAGCTACAGTAAGGTTTGGTTAAACATTTATATTTTGGGGCCTTACCTGTAGCACACCAGAGATCCTGCTGATGTTTAAAGCCTGGCAAAATGTTTTCTTCATGGTCCTGGAGGAGACTTGCAAGGGTAGCGCTGGGATATTCCCATCATCTGCCAAGTTGTAAAGTTGGCAGTAGTCAGCATATGGAAAATTGCAGCATGAATCCTGTATTTGCCTGACACTTCTTATTTTAAACTTTTTAATTGCTTCTTTCAGATACCTATAAAAATGGAAGTGCCAGTTAAGAAAGGTAGTTGCAACATCCGTAATATCTTTTAGTGGAAAAAATAAAAAGTGTTCCAGGTAAAAAAATAAGCTGAATATGGACTTGCGAGGTTAGCTGGCCTTATAAAACATACTTACTATAACATTTGGCTTAAAAACTATTTAGATTAAAATTGAATTTTATTGGCTGCATTAAGGTGTATTTTTAGTTTACATTTTTATTATACTTTTAAAGCATGGATATCACTGTTTTTTCAGTAAAAGAGAAACTTTACAAAATACTTTCTCTCTTCACCACAGTGTGTTTTCTGGCTATGATGGTAACCTTTGCCAGGACGTCAATTACACATCTGCATGATAAAAAATATTTTCCATTTACATTTAAAAAACAAAAAAAAGCATCTGACCTCAATCAGTATCGTCAGTGACCCAGTCAGGCCCGGGATGGCAGGGGGGATGCTTCTGAGAGGGGGCCCCTGGCGTCCCTTGAGCCACCTGCCCCGGGAGCTGGAGGTGTGCAAACCCAGCTGGCTGGCCACACCACCAGGCACTGCCTGCAAGAACGTTTGGGCTTGCTGAGCAGTTTTAGA
This sequence comes from Aviceda cuculoides, assembly GCA_035590195.1. Classification (NCBI taxonomy): domain Eukaryota; kingdom Metazoa; phylum Chordata; class Aves; order Accipitriformes; family Accipitridae; genus Aviceda; species Aviceda cuculoides. The sequence continues at coordinate 22,018,138 of JAVJGG010000090.1, read as the reverse complement.
TACAGCAAAACTAAGTATTACTTTGTTTTACCGATTTCTACTTTTTCAAAGAAGGATGGCAAAACGGCTCAGTTCATTACCTTTCTGAAGGTGGGTCTGGTTTCACACAAATGGTGCCATACACTGACTTGGCAAGGTAAGTTTTGGCATCTTCACGCTGTCCTGCACTGTGTTCTTGCAACAGTATTTTGAAAATTTCAGGAAAATTAGCTATTACCGCTTTCCAGAAAAGCCCTGGCTTGCAATTGCAGCACAGGCTCAGATGTGTTAGAGTAGCACAGTGCATTATGCTGCTGAAAAATAAGTGCCTCCATCTCATGATGCCTCTTGTCAGGAACAGGGCTGTGGGGTTTGTGACCCTGCCTGTGTGACTCAGACCAGCATCCAGACCAGCACTCCAGATTTGTCTGTGTGTACGCTGACCTCCACTCTTTCAAGACAGTGAAGCTCTTGGTAGTTGAGGACAAATACAAACACAGCACCAAATCTGTTCCTTTATGTGCTTCTTAAAGCTTCAGTCTGTTTCTGTAGCACTAATCTCATTGTCAAGGAGCAAAGACAATGGAAAGTGATGGGGGGGGGAGACTATAGCCAAACTTTGCTATTGAAGTCAGTGAGAATTTCACTACTGCCTGTAATGAAATCTGATGTCAGACATTTAACGACACAAGCTCTCACCCTTGAGATCACAATTCTTTTTGCAGAGGCTTTCTTTAGAATGTTCTGTTCTTTTTCTGCTTGTACGATTTCTACAAACATCAGTGATGGCTGGATGTACAGAGGACTAACATATCCAATAAACATCCAGAATGGAAGATGAGGGTTTTTTCTGTCTCAGTTACGTTGTATGGTGCAATAGCTATGCTGATCTTTTACAAGTCTCCAGTGAGTAGTTCTTCTCACTGCGTAATACTTAAATCCGTGTCTGCATTTCCTGAAATGCCAGTCCTTGTTTCTTCTTTTCGTAGAGAAGACTTGGATGATAGGAAAGAACATATGAAAAATGGTTCAGAGATTTTATAGCTGAGTTTCATAAAGCCAAGAGGGGAGAATATGCTTTTGCATGGTAGTTCAAACCATGTATTAGAGTTATTTGAGGGATGCCTCACTGAAATCTTGGTGTCTTCGACTAGCTGAAAAATCATATTCAAAAGAAGGAATAAGATGTTGAGCTATGTCTTTTTGTTTTGTAATACAAATTGCAGATTACACAGGTGCACTTTCCAGTAGTGTTATTGTTCTTTTTTAATTTACAGCTGTACAGTCCTGGAGCTGTGTCTGTGAGATGGTTCAGAACAGGAGATCAGTGAAGAATGCCACCGTGCTGTTTATAATAGCATCAACTGAGCCTCTGTTCTTACCTCTCTTTTAGGCTGTGTCTTCTCTGAGGCACAGGGGACTGATATTTGTACAAAAGAGCACAGAGGTGCTCAGCTATGAGTGGAAGCAATATGCTTCTGTGCTGTGCATTGTTAAAGAATAGCAGTCATGCATGGTAGGGTGCTATTTTCTAGACGAATATTATAGTGGTCATTCTTTCTGATATTTTTGTATAAATGAAAATGTTTACTCAAAACCTTAATCTGATTCTAAATCTATTCATTGCATTCTGCCTTTGTAGTCCCTTTTACAATTTCAATGGCAGGTAGTCCGTGTGGGTGTTGTTTTTGGGGGGTTGGGGTTGGTTGTTTTTTTTTTCCCTAATTGCTTGAAGCTTGCTGAGGTCAGGTTTTTGCATTCTCTGACTTTGGCCCTGCAGGCTGTGCCTGACTGGCTGTTGTGTTTCCCCCAGTACTATTTTCCAGTCATAAAGCTGAAAACATGCAAATTATAAGAAGCCATTTCTGGATCTAAATTTAGCACTACTGTGGATTAACACTAAGACTGGACCAAATAAATGTTCATTCTTTCCTAAGTAGAAAATAAAATATATTGCATTACAAATGGATCTCATTTCACTTAACAGCAAAATCCTCTGTCTGAGTAATGTATAAACTAGATGGAGCTCTCAGAGAACTCAACATTCCCAGCCCTTGGCTGTCTTGTTTTACATGAACACCCACATTAGTTTATAAAAGGTGTAAAATTAGAGCTGGAATTTATCAAAAAGTAGATAAACTGGGTCTGTTACAGTGACACTGTAAAAAGAATATGAATAGGTGTTGAGCAGTTGGCTGTTATTCCACCTCTACCTATAGACATTTTGGAAATGTTAGTTTTTAAAGGGGAGATACTCGATAACGGCATGCGGGAGTCAGAACAGTGGGTTCCCTGAGGACCCTGGGGTGGCTGTCCTGACCCTGGGGTGGCTGTCCTGCTCATGTAAGATCTGTTTTATACCTTCTGCAAAGACAAGTTGAAAGAAGACTGGTTAATAAAGTCTGCATTTTAAAGCACAGGACATTCGCATACTCCTTAAGTCTTTTGTCAACACAGAAAGCAAACAGCTTAGCAAGAAGCAGTGTACTTTGAACAATGAAATTTTCTTAGCAGGTACTAGCTGGGTTACACCATCTCGGGTAAAGAGATCTGATTAATCTTGTTTGAGGTTAACTAGGTGATACAGAACACTGGCTCCCTGTTCTGCTCAAATTGCAGTCTCTTTTGTTTCCCCCGCAAAGGTTGTATTTGTTAAACCGGGTGTGCAGAGGGACATTAAACCATCAAATACGTTTGTTAAATCTGGATGTGGGCACCATCTTTATCATAGTATTTGCATGTAACATGGTCAACACACAGTCCTTTTGATGGCTATTTAATCCACATTAATGAACCTCTTTGTAAATGCCTAAATGGTATTAGTCAGATGTTGATATAGAAAGTGTCCATGGTTTACAACATCAATCCCTTTTACAACTCTGTCCTGGTTTCAGCTGGGATAGAGTTAATTGTCATCCTAGTAGCTGGTACAGTGCTGTGTTTTGAGTTCAGTATGCGAAGAATGTTGATAACACACTGATGTTTTCAGTTGTTGCTAAGTAGTGTTTCGTCTAAAGTCAAGGATTTTTCAGCTTCTTATGCCCAGCCAGTGAGAAAACTGGAGGGACACAAGATGCTGGGACAGCAGACAGCCAGGGCAGCTGACCCAAACTGGCCAACTGGGTATTCCATACCATGTGACAACACATCTAGTATATAAACTGGGGGTAGTGGGGGAAGGGGGATCGTCGCTCAGGGACTAACTGGGCGTTGATTGGCAGGTGGTGAGCAATTGCATTGTGCATCATTTGCATATTCCAATCCTTTTATTATTACTGATGTCATTTTATTAGTGTTATCATTATCATTTTTAGTTTATTCTTTTCCGTTGTATTAAACCATTCTTATCTCAACCTATGAGTTTTACTTCTTTTCCCAATTTTCTCCCCCATCGCACTGAGGGGGTGGGAGGGAGGGAGCAGCTGCATGGTGCATAGTTGCTGGCTGGGTTTAAACTATGACACTATTTCAAAATTAGCTGAATGGGAGCTATCACCTTGGTCATTAGTCTTGAGACATGAAAATAACCCAGTACTTAAACCTTACGCTTTGGATATTCTAACCAAGAAAGAAATGTGTTACCAAACACCTGATGGCCTCTTGTCAATTTTAAAGCCAGTATGAGGACACTTGATCAGATGTCTGTTACATGTTTTAGCACCATAACCAAAAAAAGAATTCACTGGACACACAATCTACAGAGAATTATGGACAGTGTGTTGACAACATGCTATCTTGCCTACCGAAAGACAAGGAATGACAGATAGGATTTGTAAAATTCTACAGAATATTGCACTGACATCACCTTTTTCATCAGAGTCAGAATCTGATTCATCTGAGCTTTCGACAACTTCCATGTCATCTTCCTCCTCATCATCTTCCTCCTCTTCATCCTCATGATCACTTACTTCCTGAATTTCCTCCTGCAAAATGTACAAAATAGAAAGATGTTGAAGCACATCCACACTTTTCCATCCCCCTGACACTTGTGACTATCACTGTGAAGCCATAGTATTCACCTGACTCATTCCTAATTAAATATTTAAACAGACAATGAACAAATCAAACACTTCTAAATACTTACTGCTTCCAATTCATTATTCTCTCTCTCCGAAGTGCCTTTTTCATCCCTCTTCTCCTGCTCGTTATCTGTGTTATCCTCTTTAACGCTAGCAGAAGAGGCACAGACACAAAATATTCACAAACTGCAATAGCACGTGCTTCCCATCCCCCAAAGCAATAAGTTGCAATTCCAAATAAAGATGAAAACCGAAGTGTAGTTAGACAAAGGTACAGGTGTTGGGCATGGGTAAAACACAACTTCCAAACTCCTGCAGATAACAAAATAACGCTTAATGGCCTTTAATCTTAGCTTGCAAAATAATATTAATGATTAGCATGGTTTTTTTAGGGCATATTGCACAATTGGGACAATCAGAATACACATTTTCATATACTACAGAAGTACTCATTTTGTATGGAAGTTGCAGTGTACCCAGAATAAATTTTATAAAACAAAAAAAAGAACATTGTGTGCAGGTACAAAATACATTATAGTTTGAGAGTGTAGTAAAACCTGTAACGAAGCCTACTGTGTTTATAATCATCTGAAAATTTATATATAGGCCTTAAACAATATCCTAATTTATCATACTATAACTACTCTTTTGATCAGTTATCTACTTTGACATCAAGGGAATGGTCAAAATAGGCATTGATACAACAAGAAGAGTCGAGAAATACTGAATTTTTGAATAGGACTGTCCGTCTCGGAAAAGAAACTTTTCCCAACTATTAAGATTACATTTTAGTATATTTCCATGCTATTGTTTTTCAGACTATGGCTCAAAACTTATTTAAAAGTCAAATATCTCTATATTCTTTCCTCTTTTGGCAACCTGAACTGCAGTGATGGCTTACACAAATTACAGCAGGGTTTTTTTTGTTTTGTTTTAAAGGTTTGGTGTATTAGCTATTAGGACAAGTTTTAACATTTTTAAGTGCACATTTGAGGCATCACATGCAAACGCAAAATTAAAATATCAGTGGCACTCTGCAAGTTGTCACGGACCAAATGTCAGCCCCTCTAGCACTATCCGTGCAAAACCCAAACCATCCCCAATAGATGGGAAATGAAGATAGAACAGGGCTAGAGACCATAGGGGGTAATAACAAAAAGACGTGGTTAGGATTGCATAATGTGGAATCCACCTCACCTAACTTCAGCTGCACAGAAGTTTGGCAAGTTATGTGCTGCCACTGATCAGGCAGGGTAACTAGAAATGCATATCTTCCTCCACTGACACCAAAAGGAGCCGAGATTCAAGGTCTAACTCTTGGACAAATCCAATACTCAGTGCAGTGACAAGAAACATTCAGTAGATTCGAGACATTATAATTTGGCAAGTGATACCTAAAAGCCACCTTTAAGAGTGCCAGTTAAGTAACACAGTACTTCTGTGCACACACAATTTTTTCTTATACTATTTTTTAACCTGTTCAGTGCTAACTGGTTCCTTCTGCCCCCCTCAACACCAGTGAAACTGAAGCCAGCTACAGCTGACCATGCACAAGGCAGAAAGCTTTTGCTTGGAACGTCTGCATCTACACAGCAGCCAGGGAGGCTGGAAGTAAAAAGCCTAACCAGATTTGTACAGGAAAAAAAAAAAAAATGCCAAAACAGGGAACACTGAGCTGCGCAATCTCATTTCCACAGATTCTCATCTCACTCAGCGCACATGTTCTGGTTTATGTTGGTTAGTAAGCCTAAATGATAACAGATCTTAGCTGCAATCTTCATGCAGATTGAGACAAATCCCCAGTTTCCCTTCTACCTGCACATAGTACAGAGCCAAACACTACAGAGAATTTGTGTTCTGCCTGATAAAGGGGAGAGACAGGAGGAAGGAGAGGCAGCAGCTCTGCCAGACAGAACTGTACTGCTTAATTTGAGTGCTACTGATCTGTGGAGTCACATCACCTGCATTAATTCACGGGGGGGGGGGGGGGGGGGGGGGGG
>JAVJGG010000090.1:21998708-22012040 GCA_035590195.1 Aviceda cuculoides | reverse complement strand
TATTACTGTTGTCATTTTATTAGCGTTATCATTATCATTATTAGTTTCTTCTTTTCTGTTCTATTAAACTGTTCTTACCTCAACCCATGAGTTTTACCCCTTTTCCCAATTTTCTCCCTCATCCCACTGAGGGGGAGGAAGTGAGTGAGTGAGTGGCTGCATGGTGCTTAGTTGCTGGCTGGGCTTAAACCATGACAAACTCCTCCAGGTGAATACTCTCAGGACCACAGCAGTGAGAAAGCTGGACTGGAGAGGAGTACAAAAATTTTTACACCACCTTAAAAGTTCAAATTTTTGAAAATAAACCTTTCCTTTGAAATGGAGATAAAATGTCAGTCTTTCCTATTTCATGATGGGCAGAAAAGTTTAAACAAAACCATTTCTTGGAACAACTTGATCTTCATGCTGGGTAGAACTAGCAGAGGTTTAATTAGACTATCTTAAGTGGAAAATAAAACCACTAGCAAAATATCAAATTTGTCAGTGGAAACTTCTTCATTTTCTTAAAACTATTTTAGGGTGGTATTTTCCTTTTATCACTTTCAGTGTTGTAGTATAGGCTTTTCTGTGGAAAGTAGGAAGGTAATGAATGTCAGATGTGGTAACGGATGCATGGTAATGGAGAGGAGAGAAAGCATTGTCTGAGCAAACCCACTTGTTAAAGTCAGAGGACATTTCAGCTAAGTAAGGACAGCCTTATACCCTTTCTACTTATTATATTGACAAAAACTATTCCAAAATTTGTAAAGTTAAGCTCTCTGGAGTTAGAAAAGGGCAGAATGAAGGTTTCCAGTGCAATATTAGTAAACCCACATTTACCTAGTGGACTGAGGGTGCAGACCGTCTTGTAGGTAGCCTTGGAGAGAGACATAGCTAGGTAGCTTGACAGGTTAGTCACTCCCTTAATGCCAAGTGTTGCAAAATAATGTCTCAGTCCTCCAAGTGCATTAGTTGTAGGCAGGTACATTTTTCCCCTAGAACTTTTTTCTCATCAACTATTATTTCACCATTCAAACAGGTCTTCAGAGCAAGGTGATTCATAGCTGACGTTAGGTGAATCATTCCATCTGGAAAATAATAGTCCAAACTTCTAAAATATGTATATAGAATGATAATGTCACTTCTTGTATTTGAATGTGTGTTAAACAGGTAAAACTCCATAGAAATTAGTAGAGATATACTCTGGTGTTATTCCAGCATTAGACTTACTCAGAGCAGTTACTGTCATGGCGGACAACAGTGACAGGTAATTTTGCATTACAGAAACACTTTCTGGGATGTTTACAGTGCTAGGAAGTGGAAGTGCAGGACTGTACATTGCCATAGATTGTACTTAGAAGTCTAAGAGGCTGTATATAGTTTCCTGACTATGTTTTGGCAAGCTCTATTTTAAATAGATGGTAGTTGGTTCCACACTGTGTCACAGCCTTCAGTTAGGAGCTGTGATGAGACCTCTACATTAATGTACTCTGTATTTTTCTGGTTGCAGAAAGATGCTTCTCAAGGATTGCTTGAAGAAGCATTGAGAAATGAGAGCAAGAAACCTTAATTAACAAAAGAACCAACAAATAATTTAAAATTTCTTCACCAACCATAAATACTGAAATGTACCAAATAGATAATTTAAAAGGGTAAAAGGAAGTCTTGCCGGTTCTTTTAAAGGATGGCACAGGTTAATCAAAGAGGTGTAAAGAAGAGAGTCAAATATGCCTGTGAACAGACCTGTATCTGTAAGTTTGGTAAAGATGTAGAAAGGCTGGCAAGCTGCAAAGCCATCCAAGGATGTCGGTCAGCTCATTTGGAACCTCAAAAGGCAGCATAAATCATGACCTTTATTATCCCTAAGCTAGGATGAAAGTCAGTAATAAAGCTCGTGGGAAAGAGTGATCTACCAGCATGCATCTAGAGGAGAAGGGAGGCAGAACCAGAACATCTCCCCAGTTGCACACCAGTGGTCAAATATTGCCCAAGTCCATCCGTGGATGCTTCCTTCGCTTTCCTCAGGTGCGACCTTGCAGATCAGCATTTCTCTCCTGGCTAGTAGCTTCTTTTCAGAGATGAACAGCTACTGCAGCTGAGGTGCATGCTCCGTGATGTTAGCTGTGATTTTACCTGATCCTTCCAGTAAGCTTTTCTTAACACCAAACTCTTTTAAAAGTGAAACCAGCTGTGTGGTAGTTTCTAAACATACACTTTGAAATAGGATCCTTCAGGACTTTTTCTGATACGTATTGCTCTGAGGTGTGACATGTGAGCTGCAGTTCAAGTTCTGGAATGGTAAGCTTATTTTACAGCTAATATAAAATTAGTGTTTTGTCGCTGTGGATTTTTTTTTTTTTAAAATCAAGTTGTTTACTTAATCTCTTTGTTTTAAATAAGTTTGTTTTTCTGGTAGCTTTCCAACAAAACCTGTTATTTGAAACCTGAGACAACATTCCTGGCAAGTCTGGAACTTAGAAAGAAATCAGGGGACAACTTGGCTTAGATCAACTCTCTGGGATATACTTGAACGTATCAGGAATCATAGGAGGCATAGGTAAATTACAGGGAGGAATGGAAAGAAGAACAAAAATTATCCTGAGGAAATTATGCCGTGTCCTATACCAATATCCACTGAATAACTAATGCCCACTACATTGATTATCTTTGGCTCGCTTTGGCTACAGGAGAAGTGAGGACAATTTATTCCATGTATTATAGAATTATTCCTCCTTTGCATAGTGTATTTTCTTTACTTCAGACAAATACTCTAATCCGTATACAGTAAGCAGTTAAGAGAGATTAATTTCACATCTGTGGACAAGCCTCTGAGAAATACAGTGCACCGTAGGAGTAACAGGAGCTGTTAGTTCTAGCAAGAGATTTCATTTTAAAATATCATATATGCCTAAAAGCCAGATTAGAACACTTGTACAGGCACATTAACTTATGAAAGAAAGAACAGCCACTAAAAACTCCCTGGACTTCAGCGTTTAAATCGGACTGAGGCGGATTTTCCAGCGTTCAGTTAAGGGTCCGTTTGAAGACACTCAGATCAAATGATCATTATCATTCTTTCCATAAGTCATTCAGAAGTAGTCCCAAGTTTATCCAAGGTGCTATGTTTACTCTGATGAGGAAGAAGATTAGGCAGCAAAAAAAATCACAACAGATGCTTGAGTGTGAAATGCCAAAACTTCTGTAACTACTCCAAGGCTGGAGCAATGATGGGACTCAACAGCAGAGAGGACCTTCAGCGCTGCTGGCGAATGCTTGTTCCCCGGTTTTGCAGAAGCTGCTCTGATAGTGGAGAGCGCCTGTCAATGATGTTGTAATGCACAAAGGGATTTCTTTCTGAACAATTGTCCGATCCTTTTCTGCTGGACATCAGCAAACTAGCGATGTGGTTATGGGATTTGTGCACCTTACTATTAACTTCAGCTGAAGGGCTAACGTGCGCAGTGAATGTGAGGGTGATGTCTTGATACACATAGGGAAAATGACATATATTTAATGAGAAATTCAGAGATTGTTTGTATGGGGAAAATAGCAAGTGGAACAAAGATGAACATGCTTAATCTCCCTGGTTCATAACATGCTGCATGTTTAAGTGCCAGCTCTTTGGGGTGAATTAAGATATATTTGTAATCAGAGCTGTAACCTCTCAACTATTTTTAAATGTGCTTTTCAAAATATTGAAAAAAATGAGTGTAGATGTGCAAAAATACTGTGTAAATTGAATATTAACTTTATCATCATGTTTAATAAATAACTGCTTTTTTATGTTACTGTCATTAGTGACTGATGTTGACATAGTGTTTCACATGAATTTCTTAGTACCATACTTCTGTTGTTGCTGGTAAGTGGTAAGAATATGGCTTCAGTCATTACTATGACTTTGCCTAGCTGACTTTATTAATGGCCTGTAACATAAGAGTTTGACATTTAAAAAAAAAAAAGTTCATTATATCTGGTTTTCCTGACTTCCCTTTATATATGGAATGCATCTTAATTGTATTTTCCTTACATATTTAATAGAGAAGGGATGGACGTTTGGAACTGGGCACAGAATCAACACATGAAAGGCCTCTTGAGACAAGAGAATATTTTTGCATTGACAGTTTCTATATAGGTAGTTTGCAAGTAAATGGAGAGTAAGGAAGGATGTGCTGGTTTCCTCTGCTGTAGTTCCTGGTTTTTTGGGGGTATTACACATCATCTATGCATCATACATGCCTACTACTTTGAATATTTTTTACTAGATCTTCTGTCTGCCCCATATTATTTAATTTGCATTTAGTAAAACTAGCAAATGTGGAATTGAAACAAAAGGTTATTTTGTTACAACCCAAAACAACTGACCTACTTTTATTTTCTTTGCCAGTTTGCATTTACATTTACAATGGCATTACTAGCCAGCTCATTTTCTTTTCTGATGGACTTTATTTTCAGTTATAATTACAGCTGAGAAATCAGCAGCTTTTTATTAAACTACATCCCCATTTTTTTTTCACTTATGGAGGGAAATCTAGCAAGATTTGGTTTTGCTTGACTATCTGCTTGCTTTTTAGGTTTCTGGCTGAAGAATTGAAATATATATGACATTACTGCAGTAAGTCCTTTCTGAACTGGAGAAACTAGTTAGGGAAAGTCCTCTTGAACAGGTGCAGTCAGACCTACAGTGCATCTGCCTGTAGTTTGGGTTGGTTGTCTTGGCAATAGAGCTGTGTTACCATGACGGTTGTAGTGCTGAAAAGCAGCATTTCTCAGCTGGAGTGCAGCCTCACGCTAACATGGCATTGTGGCTTTCCTGCTAGATCTGGCTGACAGCCACCCAGCTGACAGCACAGGGAAAGCCACTGTAAGTCTGGCTGGACCCCCTCTGAGTAAAGCAGCCTTCAGAAGTGGACATGTTGTTCCTTTTTCTCTACCAGCCTCCATTTTCCCTGGCATCATTGAATACCTATGTATTCACATACTGCAAATGCATATTCAAATGCATTTATGCCTGGAAAGGGAAGAGATTTTATCAAGGGGTGAAAAACTAGCATTTGCCATTCTGTATCTGTGCTGATCACTGTTTATCTGGTCCTGAAACAACATTCAACACGAGATCACATTTTGTGTGAAACAGCACTCTGCCAATCTCCCATGTAGCTATGATGATTTACACCAGCCAGTGACTTGACCTGAAAGTGCACTCACACCAGTTCTCTCTCTGGTTGCAGCTGGCTCTTGCCCCTGCACAGGCTGAGACATCCTCAGGCCAACCAGAGGGGAGAGCTAGGCAGCCCCAGTCCTGCAAGGCTGGGAGCTCACTCTGGGCCCCATCTCACTTCCAGACAGGTGTGTACTGGGACCATGAACTTACTGATGTTCTTCTATAGAAAAATCTGTCTGTGGCTTCTTTCTTCCTGTATATAAAAACCTCAGGCTCAGCAAGCCCTTTAAAGTGATGCTGGCAGTTGGGAAGTAACCCTCTGAATAATGAGGCTGAAGGTTTTCCTTTCTGTATATTCTTATTTTTATTACTTTACTTTTCATGTTTTCTTTCTACTCTGAGAATGGTGTATTCAGTGCTGCTGTGATTGTAATTATTTTTTCTTTTTTTCAAATCCTCAAGGAAATAGCAATTCTGATCCAATGTTTTAAGCTTTTAAAAGCAGCAGGTCATTACCATTTACAGTTGCTCAAGTTTAAGAGCATATTTATTTATAAATATTTACCCAAAGGATAAAGAAAGAAGAAACTGGGGATGTTTTCCCCAATATCCTATACTGACCTGATCAGGTAGTACCATGTAGTGGATTTACAGCAATTTTCCAGCTCTGTGAGTTCTCCTAGGTAAGGAAGCTGCCAATGAGCAGCTCCTAGTTTTCCCTTGTGCCAGCAAATACATGGGGGAAATGGGAAAGCATGAAGCATCCTGAAAATTTATGGATGTCTATATTGCTTGCTCTAACCTGCACCAGAGCTGACATTTATTCTCACCTACTTTGCTCTGCATAAGCTGTGTGTAGCTGAAAGCCTGGTCCAAGGACTGGATCAGTATGATCAGATAGTAATTGAGTCTTAATTACATTAACAAATTGTATACTATTTAGCAACAATATGAAAAGTAGATAATGTAAGTGCCAGCAGACATTCTTTTTTGTAATAAAATGAAGTATAAAAATATTCTGCTTTGCAGACTCTGAGCTAAAATAGCTCTGTCTGGAACCTAGCCTCTCCTGGAGGATATAGAGGAGGGTTTGGTCAGATTTCTACTTACTTGTTTGCAGAAATCTAGAAGAAATTGTTATCTGCAAAGCATCCTGTTATTTTTATGGTAACGGGATTTTTAGATTTTGGAATCTCAAAAGTTCCTATATTAGCCTTTATTTTGCCCTGCTGTTAGTCACTAACTTCATAGAGGGTAGTGATTAACTTTGACTTAAAAGCAAGAATCATTATTCTGGTTTGCATTTGAGAAATGGGATGAAGTTTTAAAACCAGTCAGAACAGTGCAGAAGAAAATCTGTATGGAAGACTACACTTGCTGTGAAGAGGATGTGACAAGATTTTAGATCAATTTAGTTGGTACCACAAGATTTTTAAATCATAGGCATCTGGGTACTAAATCATGCAGCTTCATTGTCTTTTGCATGAATAGGCTATCATCTTTTAGAGGAGTAGTGGTTACTGTCTCTGTTTTCTCATGTCTTTGTGACTGATTAGCAAGAGTTTACATGCTCAGGGACTTCTTTTCCTTAAGATACATTTAACCTTTGAATATTTTCAACCATCGTTGTAATATGCAGAGCTTCCTGATTAATCAAGTTGCTGGTTTTAAAAATACACATTTTTTAAACAAACCTTTTGCAAAGCAGACTCAAATGCACGTGAAATTATCCTCATCTACAGCAAAGCTCAGTTTGGACTGGAATGCTCTCAGAGTGTGATAACAGCATTTTGTGCTCTTTGGAATTTAGGATCATTTTAGAGAGAGAGAGATTGAGAGCTCCAACAATTCTTTTTCTGAAACCATTTTGAGGTGAGATTCTCTCTAGAGAGAGACCTCCATTTGGCTCGTTTACTTTGCCACAGTGACCCTTTGCTCAGTCATTACAAGGTTGTTTTTTCATCAGCTCCTGGATAAATTGAACTTCTTTTCTGCTAGTTCATTAGTTACTACAATATCATTTTCATGGCTGCACAAGACATCCTCCATTTTCTAGGCACACATTTTGGGAAATACCGAGACACTACTTTTGCTCCTGTTTTCTTTATCCATTTTTCCTAACCAGATTTTAGGCAGCAGTTAAATGTGGATACTCTCAAGAAATGTTGCAAGTAATCAAGATGTAAGACAAAAACATTACTAAGCAATTACTGTTCGATGCTTAATTGTTGCCCTTTTTGCAATACCATGTTGAGAACCGCTTGAAAAATGTAGTGATGGTAAGCCTTCCACGTTATTTTGTTTCTTGATGCATGAGGCTTTATGGCACACGATGTTAGGTCTTGTTGGGAGCAGGCTGAGATGTTCATGGGCAATAGGTCTGTAAATGGACAGTGGTTTTGGGCTTGTCTAGCAGGAGCAAGGAGATATAGTGCAAAGAAGGGAACAGACAATGATCAAAGGGATGAAACTAGAACTAGGGTGTCACTTGATAAAAGCAGTAGGAGACCAGTTAAAACAGAATAGAAGCAAGCAGGTAGTGAATATCTGGAACTTGCTTCCACAGGAGGATATGGAGATGAGGCAGTCACTAGGTTCAAAAAGACGTTAAACAAATTCATGGACAACAGATCCGCAAATAGATGCTGAAAAGGATGAGGATCCTCTAACATCCCTAATGTAGCCGTTGTGAATGCTGAGTAACTGTGAGGGGAATGGAGCAAGAAAGCTGTTAGTTTCTTGTGCTTTCCCTACTTAGCTATTTCTGCCACCACTGGAGACAGACTACCGGGCTAGATGAGGCATTGCTTGGACCCACTGTGGCATTTTGTATGTCCTTTTTTTGTTTTATTTATTGGTCAGACCACAGCACAATTGGGATTTAAAGCATTTACCTCTGAAAAGCCTACAAGGACCTTGTACGTGCACAAGATTTTGCTAGGCTTAGGTCCTATACTTTATTTGGTTAAATAGTACCATGAACATTTACACAGCTATATAAACAATCACATCCGGTTAGTGTAGTCAGCTGAGCCAAAGTAGAGATTTTAAGTGCCAAGGACTTAGAATATCTCTTTCTAATTTTACCCTGGCTCAAAGTATGTTTAGAACATGAGGTATAGATAAAATCAGATAAGCAAAATTATTAAGTATTCTGTCACTTGTAAAATGTTTATCAGTTAAAAATAAAAGAAGTGAGAAAAATAAGTTAATCTTTTACAAGAAACAAAACCATATCTAATGGCTGGATTAGGAGCCTGTGTTTAATAAGTGACAAGAGATGATTACAAATGGTCCACACTGGCTGTTGACAGACATCCTGTTTTTGGCGGTTTGTGCATACTTCACAAAGAGATGCTACCTGCAGAGGTAGCGAAACTCCATATGTTGTCTTGGCTCTAGCTAATTAGCTGGAAGATGGGTAGAAAAACATGAATGGCTAAACTGAGTACTGGAGCTGTTTGGAGATGTTACAGCTGACTGGTTTTCTGGTAGAAAATGCTGATTCTTCTGAATGAAAACATTTTGCTAGAATATGTAGTCTCAATGAGACTGTCATTTATGCTTCATCCAGACTGTTCTCACTTTTCCAGGCTTTTCTTTGGCAGTTGGCTGGGCAGATGGTATAGAGGTCAGCTCTTTGCCTCTTCCTTTGCTGGATTTGCAGTGCCTCCTGGTTAGTCTTGGCACCTGGCTCATTGAGCTCCCTCACCCTGGAGGCATGCAGTCAGTGACCACATCTGTTCTTACAGCCTCGTCAGCTGACCGTGTTGGCTATCCAGGTCTACCATTCCGGATGATATTTTTTCATATGTTTGAAATATTTTACAGGTTGGATAGAAAGTCTTCCAGGCAGCTCCATTAATACACAAAGACACTGGAGGCAAGAGGATCCCTTAGGGAAAATACAACAGATGCATTTTTTCTTCTGCAAGAAAAACTTCAATAGGTTCCTGATTATTGAATTTTAAATCAGGAAGGATCTTCAGTATTTTTCTGAATTCTTTCCAGCTGACACTGGGCTATTCCTCCCCTTAGCAATGAAATAAAATCTAATGGCATATGCTAAGCTTCACCTTTGATTTGTTTATGAAATGGCACTTGTTGCACAAAGGATACTGAGACAGGTTCATACACATGAAAATTTATAGTAGATTTCATAGCTTATGGCATACCTAAAATCTAATGATGCATGTTACTTTCGGAGAGACAGAGGCATAAAAGGGAAAGAGAAAAGTCTCAGTAGCCATCTGAGAAGAGGAAAAAGCACTGCCACACTACCTTGGGTTAGAGGTCTCAAGAGCTGCAAGTGCGATGTAGGCTACAGCATTGCAAATGGAGGTCCTTAGCCTTACAAGCAGTAAGGCACCTTGCAACAGTCTGCTTGTTACATTTTCTCTTTGCCAAGTGGTTGGAGGTCTGTTCATGTCTCTCAGTATCTCATTTGTTATCAAGCACTCCCTTTAAAATTCACAGAATTGTGCCTGCCTAAAGGCATGTCATAAGAATGGATGATTTTGAAACAGTTTGGTAGTTTCTCAATCAAAAATATCACTTTAGCTATTTTCCCAGTTTTGCAGCCGTGAGTATAGCTGGAGTGACAGAGCAGGAACAAAAACTGTGTGTTCCTCTTAATCAGAAAACACTTCTTTATTTCGGCTATAATATTTGTATCTTTTCTTGGCTCTGAGGTGTTCTACAGGTTCTCCATCAGAGAGATTTATTCTGTGCTTGGCAATTTATATCTTTGTGTCATAGATGTCAACAAGGCAATAAAAATGTTGAGCTCAGCAAGTCATATTCCAGGAAGAAATGTCAGCCATGGACTTGTCCTTCCTGGCGGTCAAGACAAGATATTACCTCAAGGAGAAACAGAGAAGTCACTTAGGTTTGTTTATCACAGTGCAAGGACTAACCTACCCTGATGGTGAGATGTTTGTATTTATCTTCGTCTTTTCTGTATGAAAACTACTATACTAATAAGGAAGGAAGGAAGAAGAAAAATGAGGCAATTGCTAGACAATTCTTGCAAAAGAGAAAAAATATGTTAACAGACACTGTTTATGTTGTGGGACAGAACAACCATTAGTGACTTTAAACATGAGCCATCTCAGTCTCTGTTAACTCCCAGATGTTCCTGCTGGCAGATGCCGGCTGTCCCTCAGCCCTACCACTTCTGCATCCTTAAAAGGGATATGGAGTGATGTGGTTTCACCTTACAGTTAAACAGATCAAATGGTGCTTTGCTTCTGCAGGGAGCGGTCTTGGTGTTTCCCCATGTTCTGGGTCTAGCCCTCATATGACCTCTGGGTGTAATTCAGCTAGCTATTCCAGTGCAGAACTAGTGCTTTTTTCACTTGCCCTGTCACTGTATCTGACATAAGAGAAATAATGGGAAGAAGGTGCAGGGTAAAGCTCCTGTCAGTGCTTCTTTGTGTATTCGTTACACTGGCAAGGCTGCATGGATTATACCCTAAGGAACATGTAGATTACTCCTTTGCAAATCCCATGCCTGGAGTTTGGGACACCTGCAAAAGGATTATCTGAGGGATAGAAGTTTAGAAGGAAAAATATGTATTTTGTGGATGAAATTACTTCTCCTTTTTAGTGATAATTGGTGAAATAGGAGTGAAACCAGTTTTTAGAAGTGTGTGTTGTAACAATATAAAACAACAGGGTTGGGTTGAAAGATTGGAGATGGTCCCATGGCACAATGTTTAATCTGCATCTGGAATCATGCCTTTTCCCTTTGTTTTCCTTGGGAAACTAACTATTTAAAAAAAAAAAAAAGTCCAGCACAGCAGCTAGATGAAGCAAGACATTTAAAAAAACCTTCCACCCCCCTCCCTGTGAAACACTTCCTTTTAACCCTGAACTGATGGGCATTGGAGAAGCAAGTTATTATTCCTTTCCTTTACAAGGATATCACACCAGTCTTTCCCTATTTCCGATCAGCAGATTTCACCAAGGATATACATGACATAAAATACTGTTTTTGGATTTTTGCATTATATGCACTAGCAAAATATACTTCCACAGTTCAGAGTATTTGTGAGATGGCCAGGTTTTATTCTTCAAATAAAAATATGCCTGTGCTTTCCAATTTATTTGTCCTATTTATTGAGACTTTTTTTTAAGATAACAAACTACTTCTCAAGAATAAAGTAATAAAAGAGGAATACCGTGGCAGGAATCCCAGTGCAGTGCAGCCTACACAGATGTTCAAAGAAAGGCTGTCAGCCTTAAGCTTGAAGTAAGGAGAGGGCTCAGTAAAGGAAGGCCGATGGTGCTTTTTAAATGGATCACTGCTGGCCAGCAAAGTTGCAATAGTGGCAGGTGTTGGTGATGACTTATGCTGCATTTTAGTTGACAGATAGAGTTGGGGATAGTGCTAGGGTCTGTAAATATTATTGCTGAACTTTGCACAGCCCAAAAGCTTGGATAACAGGGTCCAATAAGATATGAATATTTTTGTATATATATTTTATGGGGTGTCTTGATGGGCTGAATACTGCAGTCAAGATTGTGGAGTTGTTTCAAAAAATAAGTGCTTTAACATTACATCTTGTCAATGGCACAGGGTTTGTGGTTGTGATGAGGCCTGCTGTGGTCAAGTTTCAGCGACAGCGGCTTAGTTTTGGTACTGGTATGTATTATTATACACAGGGCACAGCAAGTTTTTGTTTCGGGGTTGTTTGTTAAAAATATAAGCAATCCATTTCTGCAGTGAGATTCCAGTTCTGAAGTTCTCATATTCCTTTAGTCCTTGGGAAGGGACAGGAGATGCACGAGCTCCAAGAGGCAAGCACATCTTACATTTTTAGAAGGTACTTTGGAGAATGCATTAGCATTATTTTGGTTACATGCATTCCAAAATTAAAAGAGAAATAAGCAGTTTCACTACAGGAAGATGTTAAAATAATCCAATCTCATATTGAAAAAGTGGAGAACAAAATTCCCAGTATGATATTTAAAAGCTCAGAAGGCTGCTTGTATTAAATGACCCTGTCTCTTGCAGTGCAATATCAAAAGTATCAACCTTCTCAGGACCAGAGATAGATTTAAAAAAGCAGAGAAAGGATGGCTGCCAGAGTTCCTTTTCCAGCAAATGTTCTTTTTACAAGCTCACTGGAAAAGAAGCAAGGAATAATAACAGGAGTGTTGATCTACCTTCCTACTCTCCAAATAAATTCTAAGAATGACCCGAAAAATATTCCTTCTCTAACCTTGCAATGCATGTGCTCTTGCCTCTCCAGGCTCTCTAGCAACGTGAGAGTTGCTGGAACAGGAATAAGATCAACTCCTTATCTGGAATTTTTTTTACTAGAAATAAATCGTTAAAAGAACAACTCAGGACCATATTTGCTACCCAATATTTTGTAGAAATGCCAGCTTGGTGGCATATGTGTGTGTGTGAAAGTTGTAAGAATATGCTCAATCCTCTAGAATTTTTGCTTACTAATTTTAAAAGGAAAGACTTGTCTCAGAAGTTAAATAATCTCAACAACTATTTGCAGCCACTCCCACGAGGAAAGTTTTCAGTGCCTACAAGAATGTAAACGGTGCTATATAATTTGGTTTCTACTGATTATATATTTTGCCTTGGCTTTGGTAGTATAAACATTGTAGCTTTGGTTGGTTTGCTGTAAATAGATGTCATGGGGATGCTGAGAATTCAAAGATGTATTATTTCTGTCATGTGTTGTTTTCTTCTCATTGTGTAAGATAGCTAACAACCAAACCTATGTTATTGTATAGCTTTGCTACTTAGAGTTACTATAGATTAGTGCTGAAGTTGCTTAAGGAGCCTAGAAAGGACCTTCTCCTAACAGGAGCCAGTCTCAAGAACCGGTCTTCCAGTTCTCAGAAAAGTATGTGTTGTCTTGTTTCCAAAACATTTGTCTTCCATTTCCCTCATAATTGCACAGTACTTTCAGAAGACATTCTGCATCCTGAATCTCATCTCTTCTCATAACCAGACAGAAGAGGCTTTATAAAAGTCTCTTTCAGTGTGATATTGTTTGAATAACAGCTCTCTAATACTGGAACAATTTTGAAGACTAAATGCATTGTTTAGCTTAGTTTATTTTTTGGATAGTTGTTAAAAATGATTCCGTCCAAAGCTCGTTTTCAAAAATTTATTAAACGAATAAAGGCAAGCAAACAGCGCTGGGTGCGCCGGGAGCCTCTGC
>JAVJGG010000090.1:21986662-21998469 GCA_035590195.1 Aviceda cuculoides | reverse complement strand
AAACAAACACCCACCCCCCCCCCAAAAAAAAAAAAAAAACCAAGAAAAGTACACAATGCTTTCCAGGCAGGAGGTGCTCTTCTCTACAGGAGGAGGCTAGCAAGGGTGGATGTGGTGGAAATTCTTCTGTCTTAATGAGAGTAAATATTCACAGTTCAGCATTGTCTAGAGTAAGAATAATTTGTACTCCCAATGACAAATAAAAGCATATTGAGGAACTAGGTGGGGTCTGCCATTTCTGGGAGAACAACCTCACGGGCACGTCCCCGCTGTGCTGGGCAGGGCCGGCTGGGGCTCTGCCCACCTGCGTGCAGGGACGGCTGCCAAACTTCCTTTCATGTCTGAGGCTGTGGAGGTAGGCCAACAGGCCTCTGAGGCCTGGCCCTTTGCTTCAGCTGACCCCCTGGCCATCCCAGCCCTCCTGGCTTACTTCCCTCCTGGGACAGGGATGGCTGCAGAGGGTACGCCCCTCCCACTGCCCCAGCTTGTCCCCCCCATGCAGGCTGCGGGGGAAGGCCTGCACCAGAGGGGGGGAAATTTGTAGCTGTAATAATATTCCAACTTGAGCCATTTAAAACTTCTACAGATTAGCAACATGGGGAAGGATAGGAATGTGCATTTTGGGCAGGAATAAGTACAATTTATTCCTGCATGAGAAGTCAAAAACAGAGTGCATGGGGTACGGGATGGGTAGAGGCTCCATTGCCAGGCCTGCACTGGTGGGGCTACTCTCCTGCTGAAATATCTTCAGGGAGGTTACTCTTAATTGCCAATATATATTAATGTTACCTTAATGCTTGTGGGTTGAACATAGAGCCCTAAAAAATGATCATTGCTGTAGAGGTATTGAGCTGCTAAATGCAAGCCATTCACAGATACTTTTGATGACTGTAATGAATTTATTCTGGATAGGCCATCTTAGTACAACCCTCTACTTGCTGTCTAAATGCAGTTATATTATTTGTGTAGTCAGAAAAGAAATGTGCTTACTCTTTTAACTTTCAGAGAATGCGTCAGAGGACTTGTTTAACCCATACAATATAACATTTTTTTCCTGTTTGTGGTTTCCTGGCTTTACCTTACTAATCAAGGTGTAAACATTTGACATATTTCCAGGTAAACTTATATCATAAGTCTTATATTACATAAAAAAGTATTTTACATTATTGACCAAAATATTTATTTAATCCTCAATTCATAGGAATGGGGCTGAAAGTCTTTCAGAGAAAGACACAGTCAGGGTTTGAGTGACTTCCTCTAGCATGAATGTTAACTTATGACTAGCTTTACTAGCAAACTCATGACAAAAACATGGAACTACTGCAGTCCTGTAAAAGTTTGTGAAAAAAGTCCATGAAATCTAGCTGAAGAACAGGGACTTCATTCTCTGGATGGCTGCAGTGGTTCCTGCCTTCAGCTGTCTGCCTGCTGCAGGGAGGAGAGCTCAGCTGCCAGAACCTAAGACCCTATCAAGTTTTGCAGCGTATCCTATCAAGATAAACTAAAATTGCTGTTTTATGTTGTGGAGTCTCAGTAGTTGTTTCATTATCAGCCAAATCATTCCTGCAATAGGAAAGGAAATCTCAAAGAATAAGGTAGGTAGCTGGATAAAAACTGTCCCTTCCTCTACTAGAGGAAAGATAGAAATTGGAGGTAATTTAATTGGAGAACATAACTGCAAAACACAGGAATGGTAATAGAGAAATGTGGGAGGGAGAAAAAGGAAAAGAGACATTGAGAAGGTCAGGAAAGATACTGGGCATCACATGGCTTGCAGGGTGCCATGACTTCTTGTTTTCAAGTATGTGTATATTTAGAGGGGAATAGCAAACAGGAGGCAAGTTTTGGACTGTTAAATTTGGCAAGCAGTTCCTTTGAGGATGAATTGGTTAGTTTTATAATTCCTATGCTTACCACTGGGATTTGCTACATAGTACTGAAATGTACATTGTAGAAGGAGGGCTGTAGGGGTTAGTATGACCTTGCAAAGCAATTTCTTTTTTTTCTTGACAGGAGCATTTTTCCTTCCTTTTGGTATTAAAAAGAAAACTTAAGGAACAGTTGCAGTGTTTGTGAATTGCACCAATTACTACTGAAGCTGGGACTAATACTGACTTATGTAAAAGATAAGCAGGAAAAGGTATACAAAATTCTGCTTGCCCATCTTGTATGGCTTGGAGAACTCACACTGTATGTGAGATAGTTCCTCTGCGTACAATACATTGAACTGAGCTGAAATTGCAATAAATCTGAAAAAGCTGCAGTACAAACGGAATGTACTGGACCACAAAATGTATGAAAAACAGTCTTATCTCATGTTCTATTGTAGGTTCAGACTGTTTCCTAGCCTGATGCCAGAATTTAGTCAACAAGATGTTTTTTAAGGACTAATAGAATTTGGAAAGAAAATATTTGTATAGGCATCATCAGATGCGCTTTTTGTTCCTTTCTCTTTCTTAAACTGATATTGAGGATGTGCCACTATTACTGAAACTTAATACACCATTTTTGGACAAAACTATCCTACTCTTCAGCGAGACATATTGTAGCAGTTACATGTAATGAGAAAATCACAGTAGCTCTTTAAAATCACTTCATTGTCAGTCAATACTAACATAGCATTGTGCACGATGGTTAGTTGCTAAACTCCAATCTTTCAGCAATGGGCTTCTCCTGGTGAAATGATTTCTTATGCTACCTTGTGAGGTTAGTTATCTGTTACTAGTTTGGGAAGGTTTATATTTTTCACTTTGCCTCCCAGACCTAAGGTTCCAGCTTTGTGTGTAAGCATGCAAATAAATGTCTGGAACTAAAGAAGGGGCAGAGTGACTGAATATCTAATTAAAGCCTTGTGCAGTTGTGATTCAGGCTTCTAAACCAAAGTTCATGAGAGCTAATAAAATGCAGGTCATACAACTATGTGCATAAACACAGACAAGAATCTAACTTTTGGCACCTGGTTTTTGATGAACTTTGGCACAGATTTTCTGAAGTGCAGTGCATAAGCCATTGCTACTTGACAGCTTCTCCAGAGAGTAACTGTGATGACTGTCCTGTGATGCACCTTCTATTAAAAAAACAAGGACAGGCTCAGATCATCACATCTTAATCTCCTCCTCTGTATTTCCTCTGAACTCAGAAGGAATTTTGCCAGGGCTCTCCACTGGTCCATCTTTGCTGGAAATTTGTGCTGAATTAATTGGTAGACTCTGTAATGTTTTTCTACTTTTGCCAATAGTGATTACAAATCAATACAATAGCAACCTGGAGATGACAACTGCTCAGTTGCTTAAAAAGAATAGCAGATAGCTGTTCTCCTGGGCATATAGACTGCAAGCAGAAAGTTCTGTGTTTGTTAATGATCCTTAATGGAATGGCTGTTTCAGGTTTCTCTAGTTCTCTAATTCTGATGTTACGTCAAGGGGTTTTGCCAATTCAAGTTTAACACCATATTTTCTTTGCATGCAAATGATACGTACTTGCAAATGAAATGCAGTACTTCAAACTAGACAAAATGATGGTTTAGAGAACACTACAGAGAAGAAATACCAGGAAGAATATGCCATACTTTTGGAGAGAGATATTCACATCTGAAATTAGCCATATAGGTAATTCGAGTAAGGGTAGCCTAACTAAGTTCCTGTTCCACTGCAGATAGGGTTTAACAGCTCATTTAGCAGCAGCAGCTGCTGCTGATTCCAGTCTTGAATCCTTACTGGTTTGGGGTTGTCCTAAATGGTAAACAGGTGATACGGTAACTGCTAATTGAGCAATTAACTGCTATTATATAGAGATCCTAAAGTTTCAGGAAGCTTTGAGTGGAGGTTGGGCATATAGTTGGGGAGGGAGGGTGGGGTGTGTGGGTGGGTGTGTTCTGTACATTTTAATGTGAAGACTTTATTTTGTTTAAGGTACTTATGTAAAATATATAGATGAATGATTTATGAAGTGAAATTTATGCTGAACTACCCTTCTAATCCACTAACAGGATATTTGCACCAAATCATCTGAGCAGTTGAGGCTAGAACATTCCTATAGCAAGTTCCTCCAGTACAGATGGCTGGATATACAACCTGCAAGGAAGTTTAGTGGGATTCTAGACTCACAGTTTTAAGCGAATGTGTTGAGTGATAAAATATGTTTGAAGTAAATATGTTGATTAAAGAAATCAAATGATCACTCATATTTTATTAGAAGTTCACTGCAGTCTGGGCTTGAACCCCTTCAGGGAGAGGAAAGACCAGAACCTGGGTTCCTTATATCCTGGGTAAATGTCATCTCACTTACTGCTGACAGTAGCTGTATTTTAAAACAAAGATTGTGAACTCTGTTCAGCCCGTTAAAGGCACATGGTTCAGAGCAGTAAAGTCTAAATGAACACTGTGATGATGTTGTAGGAATTACAGTGCCTAGAAGCACTGCTCCTCAGAAGTTTGTACTTTTGTTTGCAGGCAGAAATCACCTTGGTCTGTCTATATGCTGAGCTGTTCGGAAGGGACATTACTGTAGCTGCCTTGAGCTCAGTGATGTGCTAGACCTGACTGCAAGGCCAGGAGTCTGTTTTCAGGGTATTTGCTGTACAACTTGTGAGCATCTTGTAGCACATGCAAGAGCTTGTGTCTGCTGTAGTAATGAGCCTGTCAAGCTTGTTTCTGGTTGCAAAGTACTCTAAGGACAACCTGTAGGTTCAATACAAGGCTAAGGTATGTCCAGCCAGAGTATGCAAAAGGTATTATGTCTCATCAATCCTGTTTCTTCTTTGTAATTTCTATTATCTTTTAGGATTTGATTGTAATAATTCCCATAACTGCTGGGAAATAAACATGGGGAGCAGGGGTATAGATTTGAACTGCTACCAGGGAGACAGAATGTACTCGCTGTTCAGTAACTTATTAAAGCTAGTAAGCTCAGCAGGGCTCACGGAGCTGATGCTTAGAGTCTGACTAGCAGCATTTCCCAGCGCTACACAGGGATGTGTGTATGTACTCTCCTGTTCTTTTTTTCTGTTTTAAACTCAACTTTGTGCTTTTTCTGGGGAAAGAGTTTTTAGCCAAGTTCTACATTTGTTGCCTTCTGCTATCTGTGTGCCCTGCACTCAGGGATATTTAGCAGAGAGCGATGCTACTAGATCTGAGCCCAGACCTGCTCTGGTAGCTTCCATAAGCATTTCCTTTGCTCTTTGGCACTTAGTGAGTGGCACTGGCTTATCTATGAAATACCTCATGTCACTGTCACTGCAGCTGTTTCCTTGGACAGGTATGTGACCCTGTTAGAAATAATAATAATAATAGAAAAAAATAGGCAAAACATTGGTGGTGCTTTTTTTTTCATCTAATTTGCTTTTGAAATCCAACGCAGAGCCTGAAAGTGTCTCATTTAAGAGCTGTATCATTTTGATCACATCATAGTCTATATGAAGTGATGTCCAACATGTAAAATACAACATGTACTTTAGAATTAATTAGGGATGGTTTTGCTACCAACAATGCTAAATGCATCAAAAGGAAATGGGAAAGTTATTTTGTCGTGTGATCTGTTATTTCTGCAACTACTTTGCATGATATAGCTATGCAAGTGTCTGCCTTTGTGAAAAATGCCATTAATATACCTGTTCCTTACATTTGCAGCTCTGCTTTCCAGAGTTGATTATCTTCAAATTAATTTGTGCATCTCAACAAGTTGGTTTTTCCACTGAAAAAAAAGTCATGTTTATATGAAAAGTGTGCTACCTGTAAATTTGTACAAGTGATGTTATGTGTTCTTTACAAACCAGTAGAGTTTCTTTCTTTCCTTCTTCTTGTTTAATGTTTTAATTTTGTAGCCATAAAGAGAGAGGGGAGAGAGAAAAAGCAGGTTACATCACAGGTTTCCTTGCATAAAATTAGGCTGTGAAGGACTTTAAAACTCCTTTTACAAATTAAAGGGTTAAAAAAGAGTGGGATATGCTATTTAGAAGTATGAGGGCTTTCAGTAATGAAAAATCACTGGTGAAAATGCTGAGATTGTCACACATTTCTTCTTGAAGAAATGTTTCCTCTTGAAGAAAATGAATGTCAGAGCATGTTTCCCTACTTCCATCTGAAATACTCTCTTGAAAACAGTTATAGAAAGTGGGTGTAGAACAAATGTTTTTAATATTGCAAATGTATACAAAAGAATGCTATGAATTCATTTTATGTCACAGGAACCTACCCAGGCTTAATGAATTACCCCTTCTTGCTAACCTTTCTTGAAGTAATTTGGTACTTGTTTTATTAGTTAATGTTTTGTATAATTAAGGTTTTTGATATATTGCTACTATATCAGAGGAGATAGTATCTGAAAAGAAAAACGGGGCAAAAAAGTAAGTGTCACAGAGAATTAATGTTCCAGTTATAAATCTGCAAGCAAATCTGAACAGTCTGTTCTAAAGTATTTTGTACCTCTGGCACGGAAAGACAGAAAACCTGTGTTGTTAAGCTGGAGGAAGTTATGTGTTTGTGTGTATCGTTTGGGGGGAGGGGGTTGTGCATCTTAAATCTGGCCAGATCTCTATGTGGTCTGAAGTCAGTACAGCTTTGCTGATCACAACCAGGCTAATGTGGAGCTAATTGTTGGCTTTAATGTTATGTTGGAGATCAGGCTTGATATTCCCATCCGGTCTTGTACGCGTGAATTTGTGCAAAGTTTGCTTCATGAACTGCCTTTAATTTCTTCATTTATAACATAATCCCAAAATATACTTAATCGACAAGGAGTCCAGATTTAGATGACTAGTAACTATTAGTACTGTGTCTTGGGTCAAGGTGGCTAAAACCTATCCACCTCTAAATTATGTCTTTCTGACTTTCTCTCTTTTTGAGAAATGGGATCATTCACCTTTTTAAAACAAATCTTCCTTTTCTAAAATACCTTCAAAAATTTTTCAGACTTTCTTTCCAGAAGCTAGAAAGAGAACATGTAGTTTAAAATGTAACCAAAAATCAATCATTCAGAAAAAAACCCACTTGCCTCATTTCAGTTTTGCTATGGGTTTGGTGTACTAATAGGACACATATTGTAGCTTTGGCATGGTAGGAGAGGACCAACCTTTCCCACCACTTATTCCTCCTAAGGGGATTCCTAAGCAGGAAGGTAAGGTGGGCTGTCATGTTTTGCTGCTCAGGCCCATGAGCTGAGTGGAGGCAGCTGTGCTGGTGGGGCCGGTTGCACTGGGGAAGGTAGACAAAAGTTTCCACAGCAGAGTATTTCCTGAGGTAGCAATGTTGGTGTAACATGGGGTGGAATTTTACATCGTTACTCCTGTATTGCTTTACAGTTTATTATGGAGGCTTCTGTTTCGTTTGCCTGCTGTTGCGTTCTGGTTCCTTTCCTTGATAAAAGGTTATCTGTATGAGCAAGGCTTTTGTATCTCACCAGGTAGCAAGTGTTCTTTCTTCTGTAGCCCAGGCTTCAGGGGGGACAATAAAAATGCCGAACAGAAAACCTGAGAGGGATCACATGGATGGTCTTCTGAAGATGCAACTGAATAAATGTTTGTGATAGAGGTAGTTCTCTAAATGTGGTGTGCTCTTTCCAAGTATACCAGAAGGAAGTGTGCCTCCTTGACTGGGGATATTCATGGTTCTATCAAGAGATGGAAGAATGAATAAACAGAACACTTATTTAAACAAATGAAAAGAAAAAAGATCACCTCCTGCATACCAGAAGCAATGCTGTTTGGTTTGATCCTTTATTTGCACAGTAGGTAGTAATTGTAATCTCTCTGATTCCAATTATAGTGGCAAGTACATGTTGCCCATTTCACTTTTGTTGTTAGGTTTTCTGTTCCAAGTATTGTAGTCCATGTAGGATTGCCTGGAAATGCTAAGTTTGTTCTTGATGTAAATTCATTACTGTCAGTTGCTTTTGAGTAGGGTTTTGGCCGATACCCGATGGAAGAGAAAGACCAGCACAGTGGTGTGCTGTGTGATGAGAAATAAGTAGGGCAATCTTTACATCTTATCTAAGTGTCTGGCAGAAGATTCTTGTACTTCAGCATGCCTGTCTGTTTCTTCGAACTTGCGCACTTAAGCATGAGAACAGACTTTTCAATTACACTTCTAATCTGATCTGTGCTGTTGGATCACTTTCTGAGTATGATATATCTATGTAGTAATGGTGCTCTTTTTTTCCCACTTACGGCATCACTTTCCCTTTATTTTCATGGAAAGACTTAATGACGTAGGGGAGTTGAAGCTTAATACACAACCATTCAGCAGATCCATATGATAAATAATAGAACATTTTACTTACAGCTGATATCACTTGGAGATATGTGGCAGTTAGAGATGTAGCTGATGAACTTCAGCTTTCTTGTCTTTCCTTCCCTTCTTGGTCTCTAACCCTGCTAATAAGCTTTTAAAAACAAGCATAGTATGTTTGGTTTGCTTTCTTATCCCAATTCTCTTGCGTAAATGTATCCGCAAACTAAAGGCAAAATTAATATGAATGTCTTAGTTGCATGCTTGCATTCTTTTCAGAAATGAAAGTTTTTGCTCAGCCAAACACTTCAGTTGCCCTGGCTGCTTTGTTTATTAATACTTTCTCCTTATCAGAACTTGTCAGTAGTTTTCTATGGAACAAGAAAATGACAATTCCGCTAGTCTTTTCAGTTTTGATAAAAATCAATGTTATCTGAGTTTCTGCTGGCAAAGACTTCTCAGGTGAAATTATTTTCCAAAGTTGAGAGAAAACCACCTTTAAAACATGTTGCCTGGACACTCAGGTGGGGTGTGGGATACTTGGCTCAAAACCCCAATGTCTATCTAAAGCAGCAGATTGCTGGCTGGCCATGGGTGGCTGTATAACTCTCTTCTGCTCAACTTTCTATAATCGAATTTAACAGGAGCTTTTTCTTCCATACAGCAGCTGAGGGTCCTGATCAAATTGTCCTTTCAACCAGGTTTTGGCAGGATGTGGAAACTCACTGTGGCATAACCCAAAGCTGTCTATTTGTAGGGACTTGAGACATCTACTTCTGGCTTTCAATGAGGCACAGCAAGGGCTGGTAGCCAGTTATTTCATGTGGTATGGCTCCTGGAAACACAAATGTGCACCCAAAATTGATGGGTGTCATTCCTAGCCTGCACTCAGACTCAGTTAACACTGGCTGAGTCTTCACTGACGCTTTCTTAATGAAACTTTTGGCTATTCATAATCGTACCTTGTGAGATGACCTGAAGAGTTTCTGCTCTACAGGAGAAATCTTTCTGACACTGACATCGTGGTTTCAGAGCTCACCTCTGTCAGCAAGCATGGATGAAATCGGGGATGTTTCCATCAGCCTGTGCCTGAGCCCTGGAAATCATGCAGCTAAAACTAAGCACAGTAAAAGCCTCAGCCACTGCCAGTGTCCTGAGCAATGCATATTTTATATGACTTTGAAAAAGCCAGTTTCAGAGACTACAGACAAACTCTGCTTTGTAAGTGCTAGCTTATTTGCCTGCTGCTAATACTACTGGATCTGTGTCAGGCTAGGTCTGGGTCTTGATTATTTCCTGATAGACCACAGCTTTGGAGCTAGCGTATTATAACAAATTAACTGAAACATCTGCTTTGTAATAGTCACATTTTCTTTCTTAGACTGCTGAGCCAGCACTATGCAATTCTAATTTATTGTGAGGATATATTACCATTTAGTTGCTTTGTTAATTTGCCAAGTGTTAGTTGGCTGAGTTTTTCAGCAGCATTAGCACTTGGAACTCTCTGGTTTTCTTGGTTTTGTTCCTTTTGACTATTCTTCCATGTCACCAGCACACTGAGTCACCTGATACTCTAAAGTTATTTGGTAATATTCCTGGAACACTGTATAAAACAGTTTATTCTGAGAAGTTATAAGATAACACTGACATTTTCTTACTCAGCAGACCTAGTCCTCTTACTCATTAAAACTTATTCCAGTTGACACCAGAGGCAGCACACTTTTTGCTGCTTTTTGTTCCTGGTAAATTTTTAGTCAAATATGTCATTTCCCAAACCTGTGGTATCAGAACATCTCTCAGGAGGTGCTGTCAAGCACCCCTGGACAGCTCTATGTAGAAAAATTGCTCTCTTCAGAAATCTGCAGGAGGTAAGCGAGTTTTGATGACAGTGCAGCAGAGTTTATTCTTCCCTTCAAACTGCGGTGTTTGTGACATATAGAGTTGAGGATGATAGAAATGGAAGATGAGATTTACATAATTGTGGATGCACAGTACATTAGAAGAAAACCTATATATTTAAACATAAAAATGTCCACCATATTTATGGACATAAATCCCAGCAGTGGGTGGAGAGATTCATAATGAGTGCTCTTAGTTTTACAGAGCTGATACTGGCTAGTTTTGTATTCTGTCCCTACTTCCTGTGAACACAAGGGCGATTGATTATACAAAAAGTTATGGAGTGGGAATTTCTTGGATAAGGATTGTTTGGTGGCAACAGCTGTTGCCGAAACAAACCCCTGTGTTTTATATCCCTTTAAAGATGCATTTAAATGCCTCTCTTTAAATCATAACCAGAAAACTGTGGTGGTGGAAGGTACTGTTTTGCAATCGGCTAGTTCTAGGCTTGTGTGCTTTACAGAAGACATGTAACCTTTGGGAAGGAAAGGATCACTTCTGAAAATCCCTCCAAGACCACTGTTGGTAAAGAAATGTGCTTCCTGGCTCCTCATCAAGCCTCAGGTTTGCATCTGTCCTTTCAGAGTATGCTTTGTTAATGCTAAGGAGACTATGTACTGCTTTACGTGTTGTGTCCTCTAACTGGAGTAAGAGAAGTGACCTTTCAAAGGACAATTAACTGGATTTTCCTTCCATTATTTTTGTTTGCTAGTTGCATGCTGAACCTAAGCTGTAAGTGCAGAGACCTGCTGGCTATGTGGTCTGTAGAACTGCACCTTTCACTCCATCTCATCAAGGCAGCAAATTATAAACTCTAACATCTATTGATATTGAATGAAGGGCTCAGTGGGTAGTTAATATTCCCAAAATACATAGACATCATAGATTTGTGTAGAGGTTTTGAACAGCAAACAAACTTTAAAAGTTGCTGAACTTCTGTACACAGTATATAATAAGCCAATAACAAAATTTGAAGGCTAATTTGCAGGCTATTTAAATGTGCTTTTTTTCTTCTTTATATTGGCAATGATTGATGGGATGGGGAAGAGGCCAGGATTTTAGCTTTTGTTCTAGGCACTAAATGTTCTTTCCCATACGATGATGGAGCAAGCTGGTTTTTGTAGTTGGTAATCGCAACACTTGAGAAAGCACCCAATCAGTGGTTTGAGTGCTCAGAGGTGTTGGGAATTCACCTTTGCTCTAAGAGTGCCAAAGTTTGCAGTAACACCAGATGAGAAGGGGTGGAATAGCCATGCCAGAAACATGGTATATCTTCATGGTGGAGGAAATAGGCACAACTGTCATGCAAGTAATTATTGGAAGAAAAATCCACATAATATTCAGCTGGGAAGTGATCCTAATGTGAATGATAATGTGAATGATAATGCTCATATAACAAAGGCCTTAAACATCTAGAGAACTTGCATGCGAATTTTGAAAAGTTCACTTCCAGATTCATCCCTTCATATATGGGGCCCTAAGTTTACTTAGTATGCTCATCAGTTTGGGATGCTATTTCTTTTTGACACTGACATTTTCTGTATGAATTTTTAATTTCTTTAGAAAGTCAAAGAAATGTATCAATACTTCATGGAGTGGCAGAATGTCACGGTCGAGACGGACAAACGACACGTACGCATGCTATAGTACAAGCAAAGCAGTTTATAGTAGCCTTTCTTCTAACTC
>JAVJGG010000090.1:21967911-21981113 GCA_035590195.1 Aviceda cuculoides | reverse complement strand
TTTCAGCACAAATCCAAAACATAGCCCCATACTAGCTACCATGAAGAAAATTAACTCTATCCCAGCCAAAACCAGCACTATGCCTAAATGATTAAGACTGACTGTTTTGTTGTTTTTTTAAGCAGTATATATTAAAAATACTTTTCTAATATAAAATTACAGAGTTATGCACTCTTACTGAAATAGAAGCTGTAATTTAAGATGGCTTGATGTGGTAATGTGGATATTCTGTTTTCAGTTTGAAATTTTAGAAGAATCTATCTTAATAAATAGCTGAGTTTTATTTATATTGTGTTTTAATTCTTAGCCTTGTTTCTCTGGACACTTAATTACCATTAACAGCATAGGAATAGCACCTAAAGACACTCCTGTAAGTGATAGATTACACTAAGTACAACACTGGTGAAGTTGCCCTTTTTTGCGGGGGCAACATTTATCTGGTCAGTTGTAGCAGGTAAAAAAGGTGTCACAATCTGTTGTGGTTTTCCATTCCCAGCTGCCTTGTGAGGCAAAGCCTGTGCTGACGGAGACTGATCAAATTATCCTGCAGCTTACTCCTGTGATATCTCAAGGGACTCTTATCAAGCTCTTGTTATGGCTGGGAGTGGGTTGTCTGATGGTGTGGGCCCTGGCTAAAGAGGAGGGTGGAGGGAAAGAGGTCAAGTTGGGGGTGAGCTGGTCTTCTTTCAGACTTCTTTCAGCTGTTTGTTTTATTTGGGGCAATATTTCCCCAGGAAACCTGGTATGCCCCTATGTCTCATTAAGTTTCTTACCTGCTGGCTTTTCAGCTCTCTGTTACTCCTTCATGAGTTTTCTAAAGCAGCATACACTAATGCCCTGGGGCTTTTGATGAGGGCTACCAGTGTTAACATAATGTAAGTATATGACAGTCTAGTCCTCTCTGTCCAGAAATCCTTCCAAGTTACATCACTGCTAAAGCCTAACTGCCTCAGAGTCATGCTTTTATCAAACCAGTTTCTCAGCAATGGTTATAAACTTGTGCTAGTGGGGTCAGGTAGTTCTTGGCACTGGAACTGATCTTTCTTCTGCTAATGTGAAGTGCAGGCAGACTAGATTAACACCTTTCTACAGATGCTGTAGATGTATTCCAGCTAGCTGACTTCACTTGTAAACGGTTAGATGCTGGGTAGAAAAGCTATTTTTATAGCCAAAATGGCTGGCAGACACAGTGCAGATACAGAAACTAGAAGAATTCTTTCAAAAGCTGTGGAAAAATAATTGGATTATTTGAACTATTAGCTTCATGTACCACTGCACAGTAATCAGTAAGTCCAGACTAAGTTGCTGGAGGCAAAATGATTAGCACGTTCTATTAAACTTTCGCCTGTTAGAACAGGTAATTTGTTTCCTAGATTTCAACTTCACTGTTTGATCTCTTTTCTGATCATGCTGGAAAAAGATCCCTGAAGCTTTTTCTAATCCTATACCTTAACAAATTTGTTAGAGAAGCAGAGCTAGACAGAACATAATTATCTCAGCAACTGTTCTGATTTTTACAGCAATTTATATTACTTTTATAACTGATGCTAGAGTTGGTTTTCTCCCACTCTTCAACACTTAGCAATGCAAAACTATCTGGTGTTAAATGTCAGTGAACTGTTCATCCAGTGTACTACAATTGCAAAGACAATATGGGCTTATCCTCTGAGCAATTTTATCCTATTTTAGCACTAATCGTGTTGCTAGGAACACTGCTGTAGCAGCAATAAAAGTTTAACTGGAGTTGTCCCACTGTAATTTGTTCTGTGGAACTGTTTCTGTGTTTATATTCTGGAATTGCATTTGATAACATGGTATTAATCATCTCAGTCTTTTAATTAATGCATGTGAGTTAACCTCTGAGTCAGTCAACAGACCCACTCAACTTGTGCGCTAGATGGGTGGCACTCCTTAAGAGCAGCAGAGAGCTGCCACAAGCAAACTAATTTTCACCTTGCTGTGGTTTGAGTGGGCCTGTAGGAAACCTGTCTGTGAACTGTATTTCTGGGAAGGCTTTGTTGTGTGCTGACATATAAGTGGTGCTCTGGGACATGTTAGCTGGTCTGATTATGAAGACAAACTGGTGGTGATGGAGAAGATGGTGGAAGGCTCAATATGTATAGAGTGGAGAGACGTCTTTAAAGTAGCATCAAGGTTACTCCTGAGAGAGTACGAACATGTCCAAAAGGGCTCTAACTGATAGATGTTAATCTAGAACCAATACAATTTATGGGATGCAAGTCCTGAGTTATTTAAAACAAATAAACAACGGACCTTTTAAAAAATCCAAAAATATGTGTTAAATATACTTAAAAAAAACCCCAAACAGTACTGAATGTAAAGAGAAATGGGAGGGAGATAGAAAGGGAAGGAATTTGGAGAGCTACTGAGATAACTATACAGAGAAAAATGTGATCTTGAAAAAAAGAGCAGGGTGACTACCGTCAGAAACTGCTGTAAAAATACAGCTAAAATGAAAAGTAGTGAGAAAGCAAAGAAGATAATGAAGAATAAACAGGTAATTTTGTGTTGGTATCTGAACTGAAATGAGATTACAAATATTAGTTACAAAGTCCTCTTTCATTATTATAAGCTTATTTCAGCAGCAGACAAAATTGAGTGAAGGAACAACATGGACAATGATTCACAGATGAGAAGATTTTCTAGATATTTATTCCTTTTGAATTTTATAAATTGTGGACTTCTTGAATTATGAGACCAAAAACTAAGTATGTCTTCATTGGTGGAGAGTAATTAATAGAAAATATTGATGGTTCCCACTGTTGAGAAGTGATGTAATCTGCCATAGTACTGCATGACTCATTAATAACTGACTGGATCATGTGTTGTGAATGATAAATCTTTATAATTGCAAATGTCTGAAAACTGCCTTTAGAACTTTGACTGGAAAGTTTTTTCCCTGTGTATTTATGCAAGTAAAGTTACAGTCCTATACTTTTTCTCTAAGCAAAGGCAAAGTGGATCATGGCACAGTAGGAAGGAAGTAACTCCATTAAATAATTGAGTAGGTAACCATTTCTTCAGGAAAAAACCAAAATAATCTTATTTACTCAGCTGTTGTTACTGAGGTGATTAGTGGAATCATGGTTTGCAGACAAGAAGTGTGGGAGAAAAAACTATTCGCCTTGCTGGTGCTGTATGTAGCAACAGCCTTAGTGATGGATGTTCTGGGAAATTTTTGACTTATCAGTCTGAGACTAGCGAGATAGTCAAGCCAGGACACAAAACAGAGGTAACAGTTTAAATCTGTCATTAGATGAATGCTATGTTCCTTCAGGACTTGGCAAATACAGTGACAATTTGTCATTTCTGATTATTGGCACTTCTGAAGTTTATGAAATGCAGTCTTTCAGCTGTGGTTTCGCAATATATCTTAGGCCTTGTTACCAGACTAGCAGAGCACACTCTTGCCACCATTACAAAGCTTCTGCTCTTTGCAGCTGGACAGGAAGGCAATGCTCAGGTAAAGTCTTTGCTGTGATTTTTAGGTTTTGGCTCACTGATTTGTTTCCCACTGACGAGTACAGGCTATGGATCTGTGGGGTCCCGTAAAAATGACTTACAGGCAGATAGGGTTGCGGAAGAGGAAATGCAGCCGTCTCCTGCTCTCATGCTGTAAAGCCTCAGGTTTTTCCCCTTATCCTCAGATGTGTGCACCTGATGCAGAAATCCAGAGAGAGAACATAGCATTGAGGAGCTAGGGTTGTGAAGGAGGTCTGTAGCCCATCAATGGGGGTTTGCCATGGTTAAAAACCCCCACTCACGTAAACTTCTCAAGGTGGACCTACCTCATTTCCCATTTTGTGAGGTGCATGTCCTTGCAGTAAGGAGCTGCTCTTAGTCCCTGGATAGTTACGTTGTTCTTTGAGTTGAGCAAAATGTGAGGTACAGGACACAAAGATTTCTGTATAAGCATGGTCACCTTGAGATAATTGTCATAGCAATTTTGGAGGGAAAATAAAGTCATAGATAAAACAGCTTTTCAGTAAATGGTTTAAGATGCCAGGGTTGGGTAAAAAAAAGCTAGCAAATGTGAAACCTTTAGCTAATATAGTTAAAAAAAGCAAGCTTGATTCAGTTGTGTAATCACAGGCATCTAGTCCTGAGATGTTCTAGGATACCCTGTGGTGTTCATTTGGCACTGCAGCAGGGAACAGCAGTATGACCACCTACCTGTGTCAGATCTACCAGCCCCAGGGGAAATCTTAGCCCAAGGGCACTACGTACTATAAGGTGTTTATGCAACTGAGTCAAGACAGAATGTATATGTACTTCATTCTGACCATTTGCAGCATACTTCAAGATGTCTCACT
Source organism: Aviceda cuculoides (assembly GCA_035590195.1). Lineage (NCBI taxonomy): Eukaryota > Metazoa > Chordata > Aves > Accipitriformes > Accipitridae > Aviceda > Aviceda cuculoides. Next base: position 21,976,779 of record JAVJGG010000090.1, on the reverse strand, counting down.
CCATGTCACTGTTTCTATGAGGATATGCAGACACATAAAAATCAATGGAAAGACACTACCTGGAATCCATAATATGATGCTATCATGCTCTTACTAATTTGCATTCCTCTCTAAAGAACTATTGCACAATTTGGCTGCAGTGGCTGAGATCTTATTGCTGGTGTGATGAGGATTCATAGTTCTTAGAATCTGTGCACCTATGATGTATAATTTCTAAAAGAGTGCTTGGCTACGTGATTTGCTTCCCCAATATATAATTTGCTCCTCTTGTATTTTTTATTTTGCTTTCTACATTGTTGCACCTGTTTCTTTTTTCTTTCACTTAAAGTTAGAATTCTTTGTGTATTTTAATCAGACCCTGAATTGGGACTGCTATTTTAAATTTGAATTTTTAAAAGTTTTTTATTTTTCTAAAATTTTTTAGAGTTTGAAATTTAAGATTTTGAAATCAAAGCATCTCAAAGCTCTGGAGTTACTCAGTGCTACTGACAAATTATTAAATGGGTAATTCTACTGAAAGAGTTTACCACCTCTGTGAAGCTTCATTGTAGGAGACTGTAGGCAAGCCTGTGTTAGGATGCAGGCTTTGCCCAGAAAAGGCTATGGTCTGTAGCCACATAATCCAGCTAATTGGCATGTGCAGCAAAATGTTCTTTTTGACTTCTTCCTTTGCACTCTTTCCTCTATGTTTAGTGAACAATAGACCAAACATCAGTTTCTGAAGGGACCTGTGATTGCAACAGTACCACATATTTAGCAATACTTGGAAATGCTACAGTCATTTCCCTTTCCTCTGAGGTTGTAGGCTCCTAAACATCCTCATCTGCGCTGTAATTGGTGATGAACATCTCTGCTCGTAGTATTTGTTTAAATCAGTTGTCTACAGTACCAAGTTCTGGATATTACTTCATTACTACGCTTAGAGTGAGAGTGCCTATAATTTATTCTTGGGATTTAAAAGCAGATATACCTAGAGTTAATATGGAAGTACAAAATAATTGAGAGAACTTGAGAGAAAAGCCTCCTAACAACTTGTTCTCTGAAGGCTTTTGATTGTACAATGGAGAGACGTTATATATTCTCATTTACCACACATCTGTACAGAAAAGATTGGGCTATGCTATTCTTACAGGTTTGTTCTGACAGGCTCTAATTATATGCAGATTTTTACATTGTTTTTTAGACCCGATATGTAATCTGCATTTGTTATTTTATACTTATCATCACCTAGACACCAAGAGTGGTTTTAAAACTCATGAAAACAGCAGTATAACAATAGAGTATGAATTTCATCACTTTTATCAAGGAAGTAGACCAACAAAGCTCATATTTACAAAGTAAAAATTATCTAATTGTCAGCTCTTTTTAAAACAAACAAACAAACCAAAACCAAAAAAACCCCAGACCATCTGTCCAGTATGACTTGTTTTTTATAGGGAGCATCAATAGGTTAACAGTTTCTGAGGTTGGATACAGTTAATTGCTATAGTGTTTTTATTAATTTACATTTTTATCTTGCCAAATTTAATGTGTTTGAAGAATCGCCATTGTTTTGATTTTTTTTTTTTTAATTCTTGTTAGATAAGTGAGGGAAGAATGAGAGAATTCTGCCAGTTTAGCTATTTTAAACTTTTTTATCTTTCTTAACAGTAGCTTTGAATGATTAATGTGAGCAAATGCCTTTTGGTGTTGTCTGCCAGTGGAAAGTATACCTGAGTTCGTTCAAGTGCTGTTAATGAAAATGTTAAAAGCAGTGATTGTTATGATTGTTATTGCTGCTGCCATTAGTTACTGTTTTATGAATCATGTGATCTGATTAAATAGACTGTTATTGTCATGCCTCTGGTAACACAAAAGAAAAAGCAAGAGAAAGATATCTACCAGTTAACAATAAATATGTTTTGGGAAAAGGACCCTCTCTTCTTCCAACGTAAAAAAGAAACCAAAACAAAGCCACCAAACCCCCAACCTTTTAGTTATTTCCAGAAGGAAATATAAAGTTAATAAGCCTGCCAGCAATAAGGATTGCTTAACTCATGATCTGTTAGCAAAATAAACGCTAAATGTTTCATGCCATAAAAATGTGTTTGTGAGTCCCTCTGAGTTCTCTGAGGATGATTTTTTTTTTTCTCTCCTTCTGGATAATATCCTTTCTGCAGGGAGAAAGGTTCTGTCTGTCAATACACTACCTGACCAGCCTCTTTGTGTAACCCCTTCAGAAGACTGCATGCTAAGCTCCTTTGGATACAGAGAGCTGTTATCCTTGGTCATTACAAGTCTCTTCGACTCAGAGAGCAATATCTAGGTCTTCTGAATTTCCAATCCTAACAGAAATGGGAAGGCTTTTCATAGAGTAGTCCCTTGCTTATTTGTTTTTTTCCTCTGCTCAGGCTGGCTTTTGTCACAGAACTGCTTCCCTGCAGGAACTGATTTTTAGTAGTTCCTACAGTTTTTCTTTGCTGTGAGGCTGTGGCATCTGCAGCATCCATCAAGCCAAAGTCCAATGCACTGTACCTACATCCAAAGCTAACAGCAGCTAAAGCTATACTACCCCTAGCTGGATTTCCTATGGAGTCCTTGCTTACTGAGAGTGGTTTTACGAGCTGAATATTCACACATTCATATGATAATCCTTTTATATGGGGTCAGTGCAAAAGGAAAGGATTATCTCCTATACTAATAATCTCTTTTCTTACAACACTGAAGTAATCTTAAAGCTTTCTATACTAGTGTAGATTACGCTCAGACTTGCTTTGTATTCGCTTTAGATGTGCATAAGTTCTAGTTTGAGAATTTCATGAAAATGATGAATAAAAACCTGTGGAGCCTTAGGTAATTGGTGATAAGTTCCAACACGATCACTTATACTGTAATTCATGTGTTGGCATTAGAGCACACATACACAGTCACAATTTACCAATATAACTTCGTACTAAGCCAGACATCATATTATGCATTTGGTAGCTGTTGATAAACATACTTATCTGTCATCAATAAATCACTGTCCCTCTTCCCAAATGTAACCTATATTGCACACCACAATAATACCACAGCTCAGAGGCCCTAAGCAATTTTTTTTTTTTAAAAAGGGATTGAGACTTTACCTTAAAATATATTCACCTATAATATCTGATTACATTGGCAAGAGGAAGATCTTAAAATAACAACTGTAGTTTCTCCTCACAAGGTAGATGCCACAGAAGTGAAACCCAGTTGTTTGTTCACTGTCTGCACTGACCTGTGTTTTCATGCTTACCTTGTAAGGAAAAGGCTTAAATATTCACATTAAAAAAATAAGGGAGGTTCTCAGTGAGAACAAAAACTTACTGTGGCTGAGCAAGCAGCACAATGAACTGCTGTGAGGCTCCCTTAGAAGGACTAGGCTTTCCCAACAGAGGTTAGACAATGATTTATGACATTGTCACAAAAATTGCCTTTTAAAACTAGGCAGCCAAATTACAGCTTTAAGTAAACTTATAAAGCATGAACTGGCAACATGATTGATGTAACCTCAGTCAAATAAATGTATCCAACTGAATACTTCATTTCTCCTGTGAAATCATCCCATAGGATCAGTGTGATACTATCGGGGTTTATGGGGCTGCTGTCAGAATGACTTGTTCTTTGTATTTCTTAGAATAATGCAGCTTGAGAGGATGCTAGAAAGGTCCCTGATTTCCTATGGCTTTTAGTGTCTATGCTGAAGTCCATTAAAAGAATTAAGAGATTCCAGTTTTAATGAGACTTGAGAAGTCAGACTGGTTTTTGAATGTAAATCAGAGCGCTTTGATACTTGATCAATGAATCAGCAAGTTCTCTTTTACAGTTTATGCATGACAGAAAGAGACCTGTTTGTATTACAGTATGATGTTCAAATGTCAGGTCTGCTTGTGTCTAATCATTAGGACATCTGAAGGGAAAGCAATATATTTCTGTGTCTATACCCAGAAAAATAGACGAAATACTAATGAGTTTTATCACTGGAGAGAAGTTCAGGAAACACTAGTAGTATTATAGTATACTGTAGACCAAATACCTTTATAGCACATATAGCACATATTGTATGTCATAATTCAGCATAAAATCAACTCTATACCATATGAATACTACTCTTCATAGCTTAAGATTAAGCAAATAACTGTACCTCACAATTTATCTTCTTTTACTTTGAAAGAATATAGGAATAAAACAACAACAAAAGAGTAAATGTGGCAATGCAGATATATTTTCTTCTGTGTTATGTGTACCCAAATAAACATTTATTTCCTAGCAGCAAAACTGTTTTTTTATTTCAGGTCTCTCAAAACAAGAATATTGAAAATATGTTGTTAGAGTTGTCAAATATCAATAAAAGACTAGAATCTTAGGCTATAATTTTTGGCTGAAACTTTTTTATACTTAGTTTCTGCTAGTTTTTAGGGTTTTATTGAGGGGAAAGGAAAACAAAACCAGAACTCTTCCATGGGAAAAGAAAGGGGAGGGGGAATATAGTGCTTCATCAATTCTAACATCAACAGAACAGCTGAGCAGATTATTACTAATATTTGTCTACTGCCTGATTTCTCCTGTATACTTTAAATGTTAAACACTTGCATGACAAAAGAAACCTTTATAAATTTTCAACATTTCTCTTTAATTTACCATTGAATTATTGCCATTAGTTTGAAGGCTGCGTTTGAGTTTTTGATAGAACTTTGATTCAAGAAATTGTGGATAAGAATCTCTTTCCATGTGCGTGTAAATTATTTTTTGTGCTTCATCAAAACAGGACTGTGTTGGCTCTTGAATATTCCTTATAGTTGCTCTCCTTGCAAGACTGTCAATGTTAATCCAAAAAAACAAAACAACATTACTAAAGTATTACTGAATATATGCAAAGGGTGGGTAAGGAAGATTGAATTTAGGGGACCTGTACTGAATGCCATTTATTTATATTTTTTTATATACCCTCTAATCTAAAATCAGCACCTAAACAAAAACATCAATTTTAGCAGAGTGGATTTCTCCTTATAATGCCAGAAAACCCCATCTTATTAGTTGACCAATTTGCTCCTCTTTTGGTGTTTGATTTAGTGAAAGGTATGGTAGTGGCTGGATGGGGATCTTGCTCCCTTGGGGACAAGAAGCCTTGAAGACTGGGAGCTGTGTGCATTTCCCAGTCTGCCTCACATCCTTAAAGGAAAAGCCAGTTTAATACTGAATATTGTGATCAGTGGAGGTCGAGAGCAGTGGTAAAGTCACTGTTGCTGGGCCCATATGTAGAACATGGGTCCAAGGCTTCCAGCATTACAGAGGTTAAGTGGTATATGTTTGATTTGCTTGCTATTTGTAAAAAGAATAAGAACATGTGTATGACTTAGCCAGAGGAAGAAGTCCTGAGGACATGGTTTGCATGGAGTGGCTGCAGTGGAAGGAGTAGATGAAAGGTGCTGATGTCCACCCCCCCTTTCTTTGGCTAAGAATTGTTCCTAGAGCTAGGATTAGATCCCTGAAGAGGAAGCCTGACTTTGATTTCTAACGAGTCCAAGTGGCTGGAGGTGCACAGTACTGGTGAAAAACAATTGCTAAAATTATTATGACCTCTGAGATAAGATAAAACTAGTGATAGGAAAATATACTACATAAAATGGGAACTTTTGATAATCTATTAGCTCATGATGAATTACATTGCTTTTTTTCACCTTGATTTTGTTAGTGTTGAGAGGAGAGCTCTAAAATGTGAAGTTAGTGCTGATGTCTTTCATGGATTGCAATCTTGCTCTTCCAGAGGAGTCATCTGAGTTGCACCTTTTGAAATGCTGCTGAAATTTGAATATAAACTATATTTAAAATCCTCTTGAGCATCTACCTCTTTAGAGTGGTACCTAATTCTTGTGTTAATAGTGAATGTCAAGAAAATGTGAAATCAGTGTGTCTTGAAGACCTAGAAACCAGAGAGCCAGGAGCAAGATTCAAATACATACTATTTTAGAAAAAGAAAAAAAAAAATTACACAGCTTATTTTTAACTTTCCTGACTTAAGCCCTTACTTTTGATTAATCAATTTGTGGTTGGCAATACTGACATTTCGCTTTTGGAAATGCAAATGTCTTGCTGAGTTTCCTATAGCTGCACATGCTAAAAATAAAATAAATCAGAAGACAGAAAAATGCATCGTCTTGCCAATTGATGTTTAAAACCAACAGAGGGAACTTTCAGATTTCCTCAAGTTTTAGATTAGTGGGAGTGGTTTAGTCATTTAAAGCAGCAAATGCTCTCGGCCAACACTTTGGAAGCCAGCTGAGTTGGTTTTAGCTTGCCCTTCAGTGTCAACAGGGAGGCTGCAATTTGAGACTCTATAACAGTTTTATTGTTATGCGTAAACCAGAAAATAATCTAGCCTGATTTTTCAGTTATGTCAGTCTGCCAGAGGCAGTGTCAGTAAAAGCCAGTATTAGCTTATTTTTGCAAGGAGAGTAAAAAGCAGGAATAGTTAAAGGTCATAAAGCATGACTGGCTGAGCAGGAATGACTTTTTTTTTTTTATATAGCCACTTGTTAGAAAAAAATCACTCTGAAACATTTTACATACAAATCTGTTCTGTTTTTCCTAAATCTTGTGCTGCTGGAAGCAGGAAATAATTAATCTGTCCTGGAACACCTCTTTTAGCCCATTTTAGAAAGGGGACAGCACTGGGTAGAGTTTTTATGTTGTTCATTTATTTTTGCTGTTGCAGAGACCAGAGTAATATATACATGTAGCAGTGGCATAATCCAAAAATCTATTGAAGTGACACCAATGGCCCCTGGATCAGACACTAAAAAGATCAGAACAGACAAAAAAACTTGGTTCTTAATCTAGTTGTGCCTTTTGCTTATATCCTTGGTGGTTGTAGTTCAAAGATCTGCCTGTAAACAAGATATGAAGGCAAGTATTAAAATTCTGGGTGCAAAAGAGTTTGGGGAGGATGAATAGCAACAGTTTTCACTCCCTTTAATACAAGAGATGCTAGGCATTTGTTGTTATATTAGAAGAAGTAAAAAGCTCATGTTATTGTATGTCACCTTGCTGGGAGCCTGGGGTTGAATGTAACTTGTAAAAAGTTTCTTGGCCACAGAAATCCTTTTCCTCTGCAATGTGGTCTTCTTATAAGATTCACAAACTAGCCAGAATTCTGTTTTCATTGCTGTGCTCTGTCTTCAAGTAGGCCTTGTAGATCATAGGCCCATCTGTAATATTTCAGAAGCCAAATTCTTCCTGGTCTCTGTGAACACTATCAAACATATCCAAAGACTGTCAAGTATTTTTAAATTCCATTTCTAGTTTTGTACAGAAGATATCTAAGTATTATCAAATAATCATAGTCTGAGTGGAAAAAATAAGACCACCTTTTCTTGGCGTAAGAATTTGGCAAAAAAAACAATTAAAAAAAGGAAATAACTTTTTTATTGCTGCTGTAATCAAGAGAAGCAAAGCAGTTAAGAGTACCCTCTTCAGCAAATAAGTGGTTCTGCACCTGAGGATGTCTGAAAGACCTGTCAATGGAGTTTGACAGCAGTAATCAGTGGGATCTTGGCAAAGATTAAATTCCTGAGGCTGCCTTTTGTCACGTTGTGTCATACTTTGTACGGAATTAGGTGACAGAGTTGCTAAAATGCCTCTAGCCAGGAGAACACTTATGAGGCTTCACTCAGTGCTAGCACTTGAGCAGGAATGGTGCTTGCAGTTGTAAGATGTACTTTCAGAGTAAAACATAAATGGGCAAATACTTTGCCTGCCTTTCATAAAGAGTTGCAGATCCATTAGCTTTAGAGTTTCTGGCTTTTCACATGAGTACACCTTTGCATTTTCTGATGTCACTAAGCAGTAATGGTGATAGCATGCATGCCTACTGCTTGTGCTATAATTTTGTCTCTTTTAAATGTTTTCTGTTGTGCACTTTCTGTCTGTGCTTTCCCTGCAAACTGTAACATACTGGGTGGTTTGCTGTTAAAGATTTCAGTGACAAATCTTTTTCTGTATAGTTGTTACAAATTCTGTCTCTTAACCTTCTTGCTCTTTGTAGTTTGTCTGTAGTTTGAAAAATGCCAGTCCTTAGGAATAATTTTTAGAGGTTTGTGCTGTGATGTAACTCTGCACATGACTTTCTCATCAATATTTTAAAAAAAGTATTTCAGCAGTGATGTTCCAGACTGCCAGCCATACGAGAAATGTGGGAGAGCTCTGAGCCCTGAATGAGGCAGGGGGATGCTGGAGTGGGAAAATTCAGATTTGCTACTGCAGCTACAGTTCTTCCATACCCGAGATGAGGGTCTGAGTTACTTTCCATGGCATTACACTGTATAGATGTACCATTAGTTATGGTATCTTTGCCATACACAGGGTATACCCAAGTGCTTGCAGAAATGGCAAGTTTGGGAAAGCATTTACAGCATGCTACATTTAATTTCAGTGTGATGCATGCTAAGCATGTCACACAAAGTTGTTTTTCATTAGTTGCTTATAAGACAGCATACATTAAACTGCATAACATTGATTTTGCTTTGTGGGAACCTTTTTCAGTAATCCCTCTGTTGCCGAAAACTCGGAATAAAGAACTTATCAACACCAATTTAGTGCAGATAAGCAGACAGTTCTTTATTGACGGCCGGGTGTGCGAGTGATTGCTCTCACTAACAACGCACACCAAGCACCAAAATCATACATCTTATATAAGACTTACTCATGCATATTCACTAAATTTCCGAGAAATGTTATGCATATTCAGTAGTTTCCCGGGAAACTATTAACATATGCAAATGTCCTTCACGCAGGCGCATTGAAGGTCTCTGGTGGTCTTCTGGAGTCCTCTTGTGGTCTTCCATAGTCTTCCTCACTTGTCCGCTTCTT
>JAVJGG010000090.1:21943532-21958810 GCA_035590195.1 Aviceda cuculoides | reverse complement strand
GATCCTCCCTCCGACCCTTCTTGTAAATGGGAGTCACATTGGCAAGCCTCCAGTCCTCCGGGACCTCCCCCGTAGCCTAGGATCGCCAGTAGATGATGGAGAGTGGCTTGGCAAGCACCTCTGCCAGTTCCCTCAGTACTCTTGGATGGATCCCACCTGGTCCCATAGACTTGTGGGTGTCCAGATGGCATAGTATGTCCCTAACTACTTCCTCCTGGATTAAGGGGGATGTAATCTGGTCTTCATCCTCACCATTCGGCTCAAGGGAAGGAGTACTATGCCAAAGAGACAAAAGTTTTCACATTGTTCTGGGGCCTGGCCTGGCCTGTGCCTACTGAGCACTATTCATGACTATTCAGCACCGTCAGGGAGAAGAGAGAGTCTCTGGATCTGAAGACATACAAACAGACACTGTGACTTAACCAGAGACCCAACCCCCAGCTATATCAGTTGTGCCTATAATTGGCTCCAGCTGAGCCTGAAGGAAAGGTATCCCTTCAAAGAAGACCATGCAATTGACCACGTCAAGTGGACCACTGCTGAGGGACATATCCAATATCTGAGGGAATTAGCTGTGAAGACAAATGCCACAGCCTGGAACATACCTGCCCCACTGCCTTAATCCTTCTTGCCCCAGCTTTTATTGCTAAGCATGACATCATAAGGTGTGGAATATCCCTTTGGTCTGCTAGGGTCAGCTGTCCCGGCTATGTCCCCTCACAGCTTCTTGCTCGCCCCCAGCCTACTCGGTGGTGGGAAAGAGTGAGGAACAGAGAAGCCCTTGACCCTGTGCAAGCACTGTTCAGCAATAGCTGAAACATCAGTGGTTTATCAGGACTGATTTGGTCATAAAACCAAAACACAGCACCCTGTGGCCTACTATGAAGAAAACTAACTGCATGCCAGCCAAAACCAGTGCAGTGAAGCATGTGCTGCTCCTACCATGAGAGTGACACAAAGCAGGGAGTGTTTGGTAACATGGGAGGGACTGTTTTATCTCACAGGCCTTCAATCCCATCTCTTGAAAAGAGCCCAACAGCAGCCAACCCCAAAACCCCGCCTGCCCAGACAGGTTCCCAGTAGCAGAGACTTGGTGCAGGGGGCAGATGTGATTTTTGGAAAAGGACTGGGGAGAAAGGGGGTGACTGTTTCTCAGGACAAGAGGGAAAATCTCTCGCCTCTCACCCCAGCTGTGCCATCTCCCTGCTGGTGTCATAATGGACCTTCAAATGATGGGGGCTGATGTCGTAGAGGGGTGCACTGCATCACAGGGAGGTGTTTTGGGCACCACAGCAGTACCAGCACTTCTCAGTGAGGCCTGGGTGCTCCTGGACACTGCTCAGGGACTCCCCACTGCCACCCTTTGGAGCTGCTCCACAGCTGAGAGCGGGGTCAGGAGGCAGCAGGAATGTGCTGGGGGACACTTACTGACAGACAGGACGACATCAGAGAGGAGTTTTGGGTGAGGAGCTGGGAAGAGTGTCCCTTTTCCTGAGCTGAGGGCAAGCAGCAAGCACAATAAAGGGCTGCTGCACCATGGCCATCAGCTTGGAGCTGAGCTGCTTGTTCCCCACACTCCTGCAGCTCTCCACTAAGGGTGAGGGTTTTGGGAGCTGCTCCCCCAGGGGTTGCAGCAGGGCTGTCAGCTATCAAAAGCTGGGCTGTGAGGGTGACTGGACAGGCCTGGGGGCTGTTGCGAGAGCTCTGCCTCAGGATTACACCAGGCTTGGGGGACAATGTGGCTGCCGGGACTGCCATGCCCTGGTACTGGGGCTGCCCTGAGTATTGAGGCTCCTGTGGGTGTGGCTCAGTCCCCTCAAAAGTGGGACCATTCAGAGCCAGCTTTCTCTGGGAGCTCCACATCCATGGCAGTGATTTTCCAGGCACTTTGTGTACACCAGCATCTGTCACTGCTGGGGGAAGGAGCTTGCCGAGAGACAGTGAGCTATCCAGCCTGGAGCCTGACACCTTGTTCCCTTGCTTTCCAGAGATCGTGGCTGTCTGGGGAGCTGTGTCTGATTACATCCTAGGACAGCTGAAGCTGGACGAGGTGGGCTGGCATCCTGGTCCCCCTTGCCCTGCAGGGCTTCAATCTTCCTGAGAGCCTGGGCCCCAAGGAGCGATCCCTCCCTGAGCATCGTGGCAGCACACCGAGACCACCTCATGTGCTATGATAAGCTTCTTGGCCAACCAGGAGAGAGACCAAGTACAGATCCGGTCTGAGAAAGTATTCAGCACCCCACAGGGCTTCACTGTTCCCTGTGGTCAGAGTGGAGAGACAGGGGATGATGGTTGATCTGTGCCAAGGATAATCCCTGGGAAAAAGCCCCAGGGGTATTCCATGTGCTGGGATCTTTTCTAGCCAAGAGATATTAGCAAATATTTTGAGGAGGGGGGAAAAAAAATGGAGAACATGGGGTTTTTTCCAAAGCTTTCACTTTTCCTGTCTCTAAAGTACTCACTCATCAGCCTTTTTGTCTTTTCCCTGGGCAGGGTGTCCTGGTTGCAGGACTCAGAAACTTCACTGTGGTCCAAGAGCAATGCCACAGCAAATGAGTGGTATTTGTGGTTCACAGACCCATATTCCAGCTGGACATTGATGAATTATGGCTGTGGGAGCTTGCCTTCCCTACAGTGATTATCCCTGGTAAGAAGGCAGCAGCCACCCTCCGCTTTCCCCCTCCAGGTCTAGGAGATCATGGGTTGTGTGCTTCCTGTTCCTTGGAAAGGGTTGTGAGAAGTAGACAATTGCCACCAAAGGTCAGGGGACAGCCTGAGCTCCCCCAAAGCAAATGACTCCAAGAGCTGTTTCTGTAAACAACCTTTTCTCTAGAATTTTGTTATGAATCTTGCATGGAAATTTGGCCTGCTGTGGCACTGATGACATTCTTCCTCTTTTCAGACGATGTCAAGATTGAGCTGCTGAACTACAAGACACTATCATGAGCCACCTCCTTCCCATGTCATGTTCTGGAGAACTGTGTGCAAGAGTGTAATCTGAGACTGAGGAGACAGACAGGATCTTTTAGGGATCCTTTCCGGAATGATTATGTCACTAAATTTTAGTTATAATTAAGCTCTCTTTTCTTAACATGATACTGTGATTAGTATAGTGCTGAATTTACGATTAGAATACCACAGGATTTCTACAAGAAGAATCAATGTAAAACAATTTATAAGTAGTATAATACAAAATGTATAATACAACTTAACTTATGATTTCTAATCACCTGGACCCTCTGTAGATCGGGTCAAATATTAATAAGTGGTTTGCTGTTTCAGTACAACAATCCTAATCTAGACTTCAAAATCATATAAAAGAATATGAGTCACTGCCTCAGTCCTCAGAAATATCAGACAATGGTGGAGGCATGCCTGGCCACAGGGGCATCAGATGTCTTGATGTCCTGCAGCAGTTCTAGTCCAAGTTGCTCCCTTAGGACTTGTAAATGCTTGATTTACAGACAGTGCTCTGTCTATAAAAAAACCAGGAGGCAACAGGAGGACACATGAGGAAAAGGAGAAGGAGGCCAGAGGAGGCAAGAAAAACAGAAAAAGGAGGAGACAACAGGATGAAACAAGAGGCAGGAGGAGGCAACAGGAGGAGGAGGAAGAGGCAATAAGTCAACAGGAGGCAATAGAAGGACAAAGCAGAACACAGGAGATAAGGGAAGAGGAGACAACAAGAGGCAACAGGAGGAGAAAGAGAAGGCGGCAAGAGGAGGAAACCAGAGACAACAGGAGGCAAAAGGTGGCAACAGAAGGAAGAGGTAACATGAGGAGGATAAGGAGGAGGAGGAAATGGGAGAATCAGGAGCCATGAGTAGGGTTGAACAAAAAGAAGAAAAAAGAGGAGGAAGAGGAAGAGACAACAGGAAGTAACAGGAGGCAACAAAATGATGAGGCAACATGAGGCCACAAGAGGAGGAGGAGAATGATGAAGCAAAAAGAGGAAACAGGAAGACACAATAGAAGGAAGAGTAGCAGGAGGAAGAGGAAATGGAGGAAGAGAAGATGGAAAAGGAAAGAGGAGGAGGAGGAGAAGTAGAGAAGTAGCAGAAGGGGGTAGTAGATGAGGAGGAGGAAAGAGGAGCCAAAAGGAAGAAGAGGCACAGGATGCAACAAAAGGCAACAATAGGGAAGAGGAGGAGGAAAAGAAGGCAACAGGAGGCAAGAACAGGCAAACAGAGAAATAGGATGATGAGGAGGAGGAAGAGCAGGAAGAAGCAAGAGGAGGAAAGAGCAGGAGGGGACAATAGGAGGCAACAGGAAAAGGAGGACACAAGAGGAGGAAACAAGAGGGGAAAGGAGAACAAGACAAAGGAGGAGGAGAAGAAGGGAACAGGAGGCAACAGGAGGACAAGGAGGAAAAAAGGAGGTAACTGCAGGAGGAGAAAGAAGGAGGAAAGAGAAAGCAACAGGAGGATAAAGATGATGAGCAGTGAAGTAGAAGGCAAGAGGAGGGAACAAGAGGCAATATGAAGACAAGGAGAAGGACGCAGGAGTACAAAACTGGAGGAGGTGGAGGGCAACAAGGAGAGTAAAGAGGCAACAGGATGTGAGAAGGAGGAAGCAACATGATGCAACAGGAAGAGGATAAAAGAAGAGGAGGAGGAGGAGGCAACAGGAAAAAACAGGTAGCAACAGTAGGCAAGAGGAGGCAAAAACAAGAGGATGAGGAGGATGCAACAAGGGGCAAAAGGAGGCACCACAAGGAGGATGAAGAGGAGGAGGTAACAAGAGGCAACAGGAGGAAGAGAAGGAGAAGAAAGAGGAAGTAAGAGGAGGAAGAAAATGGAAAAAGGAAGAGAAGGCAACAAGAGGCAAGAGGAGAAGGAGGTAAGGATTTAACATGAGGAGAACAGGGAAACAAGAAACAACAGGAGGAAAAGGCAAGAGGAAGCAAAAGCAGGAAGAGGAGAGGGAGGCAATAAGATACAACAGGAGGAGGAGGTAAGAAGAGGCAACAGGAGGCAAAAGGAGGCAAGAGAAGGTATTTGAGGTGGAAAACCAGGAGGTAACAGGAGGATGATGATGAGGAAACAGGTGGAAATCAAAAGCAACAGGAGGGAGAGAAGGCAAGAGGCTTGGGAGAGCAGGAAAAGTGAACCGGAGGTAACAGGAGGCAATAGGAGGCAGAAGGAGGCAATAGGAGGTGAAAAAAGAGAACACAACAAGAAAATATAACAGGACAGAAAAGGAAAGGTGCATGAGGCAACAGATGGAAGCAGGAAGAAAAAGAGAAGGAAAAAGGATGCTAGAGGAAGCGAAAGGAGGAGGAGGAGGAGAAAATGAGATGACATAAAAGAAGGCAATTGAAGGCAACAAAAAAGGAGGAGGAGGATGATGCAACAGGATGGAAAAGATGAGGCAATGAGAGGACACGGTAGGACATGAGACAACTGTTTCTCCTGTTGCCTATTTCCTCTTCAACCTTCTGCCTCCTGTATATTCCTACTCCTGTTGTCTCATATTGTCTCCTCCTTCTGTTACTTCTGGTTGCTTCATCCTTCTCCTGTTGCCTTCTCTTGCTTCCTGTTGCTTTCTTTTCCTCCTCCTCTTCCTGTCGCCTGTCCAAAGCCTGAGTTTTAGAGTTCAAAGTCATCTTTATAGGGTCCAAAGGCTCATTATTGGGCCAACCCCCTCCTTTTCTGTTTCCAAAGACTGATTTTCTGTGACCAAAGCCCCACTTGAAGGTTTCAGTCCAAAATTTGAGGGCCCAAAGCATCATTTGGAGCCTCCAAAGACCCACTTTTAGGCTGCAAAGCCTTAGGTTTTTGTACCGTAGCATCATTTGAGAGCACAGATGTGGGCACATATTTAGCTAACGTCGGTCGCAAGAGCATTGCAGATGCTTTTAGAAGACCTTGAACAGAATAAACAAGAAGACAAAAAAAGAAAGATGATAATAAAGCCAATTAGAACACAGGTATGCATTCCACGATAAAGGGAACTTGGCACAAAAAACCTCAATTCGGCCATTTATCTTGACCAATTAGACTGAGACAATCTTCATGTGTTTAAGTTGATATAACCAATTATACCTTATGTTTATGCACGTGTACAGAGTTGGTATAACCAATCATACTTTATGCTTGTGCGCATGTACAGTGACTTTGCAGAATATGTGATTATAAATATGTGTGTGTTTTAGCAATAAAGCGTCATCTGCTTTCAACTTTACAGGCATCCGTCTACTTCAACCTTCTGCACACAGAACCTAATTTCAAGGTTCCAAGACTCATTTTTCACTTCCAAAGCCCCATTCTTAAGGCCCAAACCCTCCTTCTGAGGGTATGAACTCTCATTTATTGGGCCTGATCCCCTCTTTAGCAGCTCTAAGCCTCCACTGGAGTGCCCAAAGCTCTATATTAGGGACCAAAGATTCATTTCCAGGCTCCATAGAAGAACCAATAGGTTGCCTTCTTGTTTAGGGTCCAAAGTGTCATGTGTAGCTTCTAGACCATCATTTTAGTGCCCAAAGCCTCATGTTTAGTGCAGATATTCTCATTTTTAGATTCAAAATGATAAGGCAATATGAGGCCACGAGGAGTAGGAGGAGTCTAAGAAGGCAACAGCGGGGTGGGGGGGGGAGGGATTAGTGGAGGCAACAGGAGGACGGAAGAGGTAAAAAGAGGAAGCAGGATAAGAAGGAGGAGGAGGCAACCGAAAGATAAAAAGGAGGAGAACACAGGATGCCAGATGAGGTAAGAGAAGGCAAGCGGAGGAGGAGGCAGTAGGAGGAGACAGGAGAAGGAAACAAGAGGAGGCAAGAGGAGGACAGAGTAGGACAGCAGAGACAAAAGAAGGAGGAGGCAACAAGAGACAACAGAAAGAGAGAAAGGAGGAGACAATAGGATGAAACAGGAGGCAACTTGAGGCAACACTAAACAAAAAGAGGAGTAGGCAACAGGATGCTCTAGGCAGCAACAGGATGCAGCAAAGTGAGGAGGAGGCAGTGGGAGGTAAAAGGAGAAGGAGGAGGAAAAGACAACAAAGACGTAACAGGAGGTGACAAGAGGAAGGGGAATAGGAGGATGAGAAGTAAAAGGTAACATGGGGCAAAGGGAGGGTGCTAGAGGATGAGGAAGAGGAAGAGGCAAGTGAGTGAAACCAGAGAACAAAATAACAGTAAGAGATAGAGAAGGAGGCAATAGGGAGCAAGAGGTGGAAAGATGAAGAAGCAAAAGAGGAGGCAACAGGAGGACACAGCAGGACACACGAGGTAAAGGAGGAGGAGGCAACAAGAATCAACAGGAAAAGGAGGAGGAGGCAAGAGGATGCCACAGGAGACAACAGGAGGATGCTAGAGGTAAAGTAGGAGGAAAGAAGAAGCAAAAGAAGAGGAGGCAACAATATGCCATAAGATGCATGGAAAAGGAAACAGGATAAAACAGGTAAAGGAGGAGGTGGAGGAGGAGACTGTAGGAATTGGGGGAGTCAACAGGAGAATTAGGAAACAACACGACGAGGGAGGAGGTGACTGGAGGCAACAGCAGGCAACAGGAGGGAAAAGGAGAAGGCATCTTCCTCCTTCTCGGGCCTCCTCTTGCCTTTTATTGCCGCCTCCTGCCGCTTGCAGAGGAGGAGGAGGAGGGAATAGGAGCCTAATTTTTAGAGGTGCTGCACCGCTCCAAGTCCCAGTGAGAGTAAGAGAAAGTTGAAACAGTCAATATCTTGGGATTTAATACTACTTAAGTGCCTCCATCAGCATGCCCCCCCCCCCCCCCAAAAAAAAAAGGGATCTGCCTACTATGCTGAGCAGAAAACAGCACTGAACAAGGGCTTTCTCCAGGCATGAACTGGAGATGCCCCAGAGATACTACCTACGTATAGATCGTCCCCCCAGCAGGGATGATGGCATACAGCAGTTTTCAGCCACCAGTCACAACACTCCAGTAACTTGGTATTTCTTCCCTGTGATGCCAAAGGGTGACAATGTCAGGACCTCCACAGAGTCCTCACTGACAGTGGGTCAAGACAAGGGCTGTTGCTGGTAAGGTGGGCAGGTGACAACACGAGCACCTTTTCTCGTATCACAAAAACTTCTCCTGCATCTGAAAGAAGCAGACCCTGACATTTATCTAGATGGCGACGTTCAAACTCTAGTAACCACATCAGTAAAACTTTCCTAATCCTTGCCTACACGCATTCTTGTTTTGTAACTTGTCCGATGAAGAGATGGATGCCTAGAGCCCAGCTAAATAAGGACTGCAATTTTGTAGTCTGGGATTCATATGGTTTAAAACGGGCATCACAGCACAGTGCCTTCTCATGCTTGAAAATAAAGGCTAGGAGAAGTAGCTTACGGGACCACACACCCTGCAAGCCCTCACACTTGGCCCTGCTGTAAAGTTCAATTGGACATACTGCATCCACATCAGAAAAGAAAAACAGCACACAAATCTGCAAACTCTAAGCAAATAAACTCACACTGAAAATTAAGAGTCTCACTCATGGCTTCAGAATTACAAAGCAAGCATTCATTCACAGACTCCCAATACGATACCACAGAGCCAACAATATGCTTTTTTTCCGTTCCCAGAGAAAAATGCAAGAATAGACAGTATTAACAGCGGTACAAAGACTGGATTTGCTTTGAGGTGAAGTAAAACAGACTAAGATGCAATACAAAAAAGAAGTAGAAGCAAAATTCAGACTTTTCAAAGTTCAGAAATATTTGGATAGTGTACATTTTAGTTGATCATAAAAGCATTAATATTGTCTACCATGAGATTTCAGAGTTGCTTTCACGTTTGGTTTCTGGGTTGCTCAAGGAATACTGTCATGGAACACTTCTGTAAGTTAGGTTCAAGGAAGTGGCAGTGAAAAAAACCAAAACGCAGCTAAAAAGTAAGTTCAATGCAAAACCAGACCTTTAAGAGAAAAGCAACAACCTGACCCAGAGAAAAAAAAAACTGAAGGAGATGGGATGCCTTATCTTGAACCAAGCTGAGATGATAAAGGCTGAAGCCAAGTATTATGCAAAGAACAATGGACATTTTGGTCAATTGTTTTACCAAACTCAGCTATGGCTGCTTAGTCCAGAGCTTAATTTTATGCCTATGCACTGCTGAATTACACTGCTGCAGGTTTTTTTATCCTTTCCCCTTGCATATCTGTAATCACCTCTCCTGTTCTCGTCAAGCTTAGGAGCTGACAATGGGTTTTTTGATGCAGATAGTTGGGCTGGAGACTTGCAAGGATCAACTTTTGTATTAAATTCAAAATCAAATTCCAGGATTAGCTTTTTGGGGTTGGGGAAGGAAAAAAAAAACCAAAAAACAAAAAAAAACAACCTACAAACAAACCACAATCTTACTGAACTAACAATTCAAGTATTTGATTTTTATACGAGACTGTTACAATCTTATGTCACCTGCAGTCTGACACTCCTTGTACAGAATACAACACCCTGTGGTAGTACTGTACTGCAAAGACAGTAATATTCTGCCTGATACTAGAAAAATCAAATCTAGACCAGGGCCCTACAAATAAAACAAAGCAAAGCACTGCACTAAGACCAAGAAGGGTTTCAATAGCCAAGGGAGTTCCAAGTGGTTTCCAAACAAAAAAAAAAAAACCCACCCCTGTTTTAAATGTATGTGTGTACACACAAATATATATACACAGTCACAGAGTAGGTAGAAGGATATTAAAGAATAAAAACTGTAGGTGCATGTATACACATACACACAGACAGTAGGATATTAAAGGGAAAAAATGCCTGTAGGGGTGTGCATATATATACACGCATATAATATATGTCTGTGCATGTGTAGATATATAAGCACACCCCTACAGACAATTTTTTCTTTAGCTAACACCCTACTACTTTTTAATGAAAAGAAATGAATACAGAGACAACTCTTACTAACAAGAAACATCTACAACACCATTCATTTCTATTTATCACAATTTACTCTGGTTTTAGAACAACAAAACCAACAACAACAACAAGTCCTCTGTCAGTTAATATTGCAAACCTGAAGATACCAAGGGAGCTGCCCCTGTGGTAGCAGCTGCTATAGACACACTGGTAACACTCAGGCCAAGGCTGTTTGCAGTGTTCATACTGCTTGCCATGCTGACAACCAAAGAGGTGGTGCTAGGGGCTGAGGTCAAAGCAGCTGAAAAGATTCTTGAGAGCTGGAGCAGAGTTATGCTCTCAATGCTGATGTGCTAGAAACAAGACAAAAAGAATGAGGATCACAGAGAAAACAAACCACAGTGGAAGATGCTGGGGGAAAGAAACAACAAAAAAAGCCCCCAACCACCAATCCTTTAATTAACAGAAGCACATGCAAAAGACAGGCATTATCTATATACCAAGCAAGCAACTAAGTTTCATGCTTGTGATTTTTAAGTGTTCAAAGAAAATTATTAAGAGTTCAATTCAAACTGCTATATCATCACAAAATTATACCACAGAAACTTGAATCATGTAATTGCCAGTAGCAGGAGCTGTCTATGGGCTCCTTTGTTACAATTAGCTGGCTGAGGTTATCCTGTGAACAAGGGATATATGCAGCACAACACAGGCTTGAAGACCTCTATTTGCAGGATTGCACAGCACAAGACCCGTGCTTTCTCCTGTTAACTGTTCTGTGGACCACTGACTCCTCAATATATAGTAGTCTCTTGGTTAGGATCAGGCATGTGTCTTTGCCGATGCAAGGACTCCCACAGCAGCCAGGGCTGTGCTCCCCTGCCAGCTGTTAGGCAAACATCTGCAGCTGGAACCTGTGGCATGTTCCTCTGATCTGTCCATTCTCCACCTTGCACAGCAACACATTCAAAATGCTGAAACGTGCTCTTTTTATTGCTGTTAATGTTCAAAAATCTTGTTTTGGTCTGGTCAGCAAGGTATTTGGAAAACATCACTGTTGCATTTTGAGAACAAAATAGGTTCCTATCCTTTCCCCTACTCCCCAAACTATGTGGGATACAGACATTTTCCCACTGCCCCTGTATGTGTAGCCTGACTTTGTTCATTTTGCTGCCTCATAGCAAGAATATAGCAAACCACTGAGATGTGTGCCGTATGCTCCAGGCTGAAGACAGTTTTAAATGGTGCCAGTTCATTTTATGCAGCCATGCAGCCTGGTACATTTTGGGAGGACCACCGGGACGATATATCAGAAATTACTGAAAGTGAGGTGATACTGGTAGTGGTTTATTTTCAATGCCTGGTTTGGGAAAGAATATACTCAAATATTCTAAGATACAAATCTATTAGAGAAAAAAGAGTGCTAATTAAGGAGCATCATGCTGCATTTAATGCTAAATGTCTGCTTTCATTTCATTCAAACTAGAAAGTAAACAAAGATTGTACCTGCAAAAGAATTGGAATAGCTGTCTGTTTCCCAGAGTGAGCATACAAGCACTGGGGAGCAGTTTGCAGGATCAGAACTGCAGCCTGCTCTGGGTGATACACCCACAGGAGAGGAAAGAGAAGCCCCACTTTTTTAAATACAGCTCTACTTGTCTTAATAGTTCTTCTTGTCAGATTGTGTTGGTGATCAGACTCTAAGCATGTGACTAAACTGTTAAAAAATCAAGATATTCAAGGATTATTTACTGTATTAAATCCTCTTACAAGCAGTGCACTCTATTGCCCTGTGGATAGTATGATGTCATGACTGGTAATTTTCCTTTTCTAATACAAGGATGCATTTATGAAGGCAAATCCATGGTACAAGTGGTGCCCCATGACAAACCGACCTGTAAAAACCCAGACATCCACTGTTACAAACTGGAAGAAGCTATGGGCCTTTGCTTCAGACTCTGCAAAAGATTTACCAAGCCCGAGGAAAATGACAAAAAGTGACAAAATGCCACAGTGTGACTTTGAGGTGGCAAGTAAGTTTTCCATCCATGTTCCTCAAACATAGCAGCCTCGTTGTGTTTGAGGATCTGGCATTGGAATCAAACTGCAAGACCAGTTTTCTTTACTGCACTTGGTACTGTAGTGCAAATACATTTTGTGTCCCAAGTTAAGTTGCCAAGACTCTAGTTAAACCTCTGCTTATGCAGAACCTAAAACTTTCCTTAGGTTTTTGGCTTTACCCTTTTAACAGATCTGACACAAATGGGAGGCCTGAGAATGCTGCTTTTAGCAGGGGAACATGCCCTGACTGCACAAGAGGTAAGGAACTCTCTTCTCTCTCTTACTGTGACCTCTCAGTTTAAAGAGAGCTATGAAGAGGAATATTTGACCAGTGGGAAATGAAATTTAAGATATATATCTCAGGTGGGACTGAATTGTGAGCCCTGTGACAGGAGTCTTGTATCCCAGCCATGAATGCAGAGGTTGGGCCCAGTTTTTATATCAGTTCAGTATTAACTCTATTGGGTGAGTGTTTGATCAGAGCAGGCAAGTATGCCCCCTGAGAGGATGTTGTCACAGGTGGAAGGCTTGAAATACAGTGACTGTGTTAACATACAGGTGGTTTGCAAACTCTTTTGGGCAATGATTTCATCTGCTTGTGTAATGCCTCACACAACTGTGGCCTTGGCACCAATAGCAAAATAAATACCTGATAACTTCCATACGGTCAGTGTCATTATCTATGTGTTCTGAAACCATGCAAGTGCTAACAAGCAATCAAAGTGTTGCAGGATATTCCCATTCACTAGGTCTTTATGTCTAAAAAGAAATTTGTAGTGCAGATGCCACCACAAACATTTTGTTTTTATGAAGGATTCTAGTAAGTGTTCCTGCATATCTCTAGTAGTGCAGAGACCTCTGGTTTTTTGACCGATGTTTATTTATGATCTGGGTTTTGGGCCAACTTTGAAAATTGTTCAAAAGGTGCCTTGTATGTTGGGTAAAATAGGTAGTTGCTGCCGTAAATCTCTAGCCTGGAAAGAAGAGCTGTGGAAGTGAGGAGGGTTTCTTTTTTCTTTTGCTGTTGTTACTGGGAGGAAAAACAATAATTAACTCTCTCTATGTGATGCCCCCAAATGCCAAATGTGTAGTGGACTTGAGATGGATTGCTCCTGTACTGCCAAGACTGAACCAAGGCTCCTCAGCGCTTTGCACACTGGTGTGATCAGTGGAAGTCTTTGTGCAGCTATGGGTACCAGCTTTCTATGCTGCAGCATGAAACCCAAGAAACACAAGGGTAAGACTGGCAGAGAAGTGAAAGAAATTGATTATTTTGTGCTAAAAGGAGACTGTCCTGTTGTCTTCAAGCTTGGAATCTCTCTGCTTGGAATTTAAAAACTGCTTTTACTATGCTGTTGTTTAAATGAGGGGAAGGTGTGTTGTAGTCACAGATGCTCAGTTCCATGAAGAAGGGTGTTTGCCTTCTGAGTTGAGCTTTCTTGGTTTTACATGAAAAGTGCCTCAAGCAGTACAATTTCAGATGGAAGTGAAGGAATAAAATCTACATGTGGATTTAGAGATGTATCAAAAAGGATGTCGTGTGACTGTTTTAGTATATGAACTTTTAAGATCAGGATTTTTTTTTTTTTTTGAGCAGAAGACCCACTTCCCATGGACCTACACAAAGCCCATTTTCTCTGGTAGAAGCATGCAGTATGGCTTGTGATACAATATTTGCTTTAAGTCTACGCTGCACTATGCTGTGCTCTTTTGGGCTTATAGTATTCTTTTGAAACCTGGCCCTCCACATCAAAGAGGCAAGCTGTGTAATCTGCTTTCCCCCAAAATGTAGAGCAAAAGAACTGTCATAAATAAAGCCTGAACAAAACTAGTGGAGGGATTTGCTGGCTGTTGTTAGAATCATGATGGGCCAGAAGTTAGCCCCTACTTACTAATGAGTTACTGTATTTTAATTGTCCTACGCTGTCTGGGAAGCAGGTAGGTATCGGAGCACTTTCCCAGGGAATAAAACTGCCCCTCTCCAATTCTTTCCAAGGGTCCCCCCTATGTAAAATTCTGCATCCTCCAGAACAATCTGGGTGCTTGGTGTTCTCAAAGGGACCCAAATGGATGAAGTTCAATCCTCCTGACCACATGCCAGCAGGAGTTATGTCTCCAGCTGTGCTTCTGTGCAAAGAGAAACTTCCTCAGTTTTTTTGCTTGGCAGACCAGGTGTATCTTCCATTCTCCTCAGCTTCCTTTTGATTCAGTGTTTCAGTGGTGACTGGGTACAAAGCAAATCTTTCTCAGGCTTTTTTTTCCCGAAGTGCAGTAATGATCCTGAACCTCTTTAGGCTTGGGTACCTGAATGGCACTTGTGGCTTCCCATCCTCGGGCGTGTGGAGGGAGGAGACGTAGGATGTTAATCTTTGCATGCCTATGGGACAACCTATGTTTGGATTTCCATGCTTCCGCTTGAGAGCACTTTGGTGCTCCAAGCCACGTTTGGGAGGTTAGCAGAATGTGCTAGGAGGTGGTATGACAGGCTCAGTAAGAAAAACTCAAAAATTAATTATGGAATTGGTAAGCTGCTTTTCTCTTCAGTGGAAGTTTTTTTAGTTCTGTTGCTTTACAGCAGCAGCTCATGGCCTGTCTGTAGGTCCCTCCCCAGAAGATCTGTCGTGCGGTCCCGACTGCGTTTGCGCTCCCTTTGCACCAGGGGAGGGCTGGGAAGGGAGCCCAGGGGAGAAGGCGATGTGCTGCAGGGGCCGGGCGGTGCCCTCCCTTGTTCCTGCTGGGCTCCAGCTGCGGGTCGGGGCTGGAGGAGCCCCAGGTGTGGGCGGTGAGGCTGAGGGGGACGGCCCCTCCCAGTAAAGGGGGGCGCTGCCGGTAGAGGTGCTGGTGTTGCGCCGTCCCGGGTGGCCGAGGCGGGGCTGGTGGGAGCATAAGGACGGAGCGGAGCGGTGGCCGGGGTGCAGACTGCCTCGAGGGAGAAGGTGGGTGGGGACCGAGCGATTGACCGGCAGGTCCCAGAGAAAGCCCCAAGGGGGGCGGCGGGGCCGGCGGTGTCCGTGTCGGAGGCACGGAGCGGTGGCTGCGGTGGCGTAGGAGGGCCGCGCCGTGTCGAAGCCAACGGCGGGGGCTGCCTGGAGCTGGAGCAGCCGGGCGGTGAGAGTGCGGGGCAGCTGCCCGGAGCCCGTCGGCGTGGTGGCTGTCAGCTGTAAAGGGAAAGAGCTGCCTCGGAGTTACTGCTTGCCGTGCTCCAGTCTCCTCCATACCTCCTCCCTGCTTTCAGCGGGCAGAAAGCTAGAGATTGCAGAGATGCTTTTTCTCCTCCATTTGGGGATGGAATGGATTCCCTTCCCGATATTCCTTTCTCCTGGTTTTAGCGCAGCTGGCAACAAAGGACCAGGCGGCCGCTCGCTTACTCCCTTCCCCCCCCCCCCCC
>JAVJGG010000090.1:21887532-21927601 GCA_035590195.1 Aviceda cuculoides | reverse complement strand
GTCATCAGAATCGTGTAGCTCCGTACAGTCAAAACATTCCCTAACATACAGTGCCACCCCACCACCTCTCCTACCTCACCTATCCCTTCTGAAGAGCTTATAGCCATCCACTGCAGCACTCCAGTCATGGGAGTTGTCCCACCATGTTTTGATGGCAACTAAGTCATATCCATCCTGCTGCATGATGGCTTCCAGCTCCTCCTGTTTATTGCCCATGGTCTGGATAACTTATTCTTTCTCAGTGCTAGCAGTATTGTAGAGTTTCTTATGCGAGGCCTTATGTGCAGTATTTTAACTTATTGGATCAAAAGATCCGCCAATTTGTGTAATGTCTGTTCACATCACCCTCTTTGCTCTCTTCCTGCATGACCGGTAAGAGGAAGCAATGTGTCATTGTATTCTAGTGACTTCTAAACTTTCCGGTCTACTCCTTTGAAAAAAAGAAGGAAGTCTATGGAAGTGTTTCATATCAGCAGGAAAATAGGTGACAGGCAGTTTGATTCTGGAGACACTGGTGGCTGCTATATATTTTTTTGTTCTTGAATGATAAAATGTTATATAGAAGAAAATTCCCATTGCTTTGCTTCATAAAGAAATCCCACTGCAGTCAAGAAAACTTCTTCACAAGAAGAGATTGAGAAGGTTTGTGTTCACTCTTACTCTCAGATTAAACTTGTGATGACAAATCAACACTAACCTATTTCTGTTTGGGTTCTAGACAGGCAAACAACTTCCAGTCAAGTAGAAACTTGTGATCAGTCTCACAACAAGTAGTTTACTGTTTTGTTTGAGTTGTTAGGTGCAGCCTCCAAATACTGGTCATCTGCTCTTGACTTAACTGCAAATCATATTTCTTGCACGTGTTTTGAATGAAAACTAACTGATGCAAATAGCTCAAATGCATTGGATTCGCTGCTACTTAGCAAAAAAATTATTTCAAGTAAAGCAAACTAACATGCAGGCTGCAGAATGAACTAAGAAAAAGTGTGCTTTGTTTCTCCTCCTTACACTGATCGCTACACTGATTCCTGTTTTGTCAAAAATCACAAGATGGGGAGAATTCGTATTCAGTGTAAGAATGCCCATGTTTTTTCTTTACCCGGGTTTGGGCAGGCTAGAGAGAGATTGCCTGCCTTTTGTTTTCCATCACAGTTTGTAACGCTACGTGGCGCTCTTGTTCAAATAACAGCATTTTTATTTTGTTTGCTTTCTTTAATCTGTCAGTGACAGGTTGAGACATGTAAAGGATGTCCAAAACGGGAAATGTTCCTAGATGAACTAAGCAGAAAAATTCTCAAGCTTTATTAAGAAATTCTATCTTTAAATGCAAGCCAGTTCATAGAGATAGACATTATGAAATGGGTGTTTTCTTGTTATCTATGAGTGAGCTTTTGTTTAAACACTTATGGCCTGTTTTCTTCTTTCACATGTGTAAACTGTGCTCTATGTGACTACATCCCTTTTCCAAACAACTTAAGATGAATGGCAATCATTGAGGAAAACCTGCAATCTTTTGCATTTCAATGCAGAAGGTAGTGTCTCAGTGATTTTAGACCTGTGCAGGCTGAAGTAGGAAATACTCCAAGTGAATAGAAGGATGGTTAACAGGGATGATCTAGTAATTCTGAGAAATTCTTTGCTCACATCAGTCTGATCCCAAATTCTCAAAGGGGTTTGTGTGAACGGGGGGGAGCTGTTCCATTCACTTACCCGAGGGAGTGCCACAGCAGAATCGGCACAGGACAAGGGCTTCAGAACACGCTTGGTGCCATCTGTTTGAGCTCATACATGAGCTAATTCAACCACTGCATAGCTTCTGCTGGTCTTTCTTGTGCTGTGCAAAGTGACTTTACATATTGTAAACAAAATATAAAGTGCTATGACAGAGTTGCATTTTGATCTGTTTTCCATGCCTTCCCTAATGAGTCTTAAAGCTCTCTTCAGTTTCATGGCTTCTGAGCATGGAGTTGATATTTTCAGAGGACTATCGAAAATAATGCCAAGGTGTTTTACTTCCTAGCCAAGAGGTTTGTAACAATGACTTAACAGCTGCTTCTTATCCTGTGTATGGTTAGGGTTATTTCCTTTTTTTTTTTTTTTTTAATGTTACTTTTAGTGTATTGGTAGTGAATTTCTGTAGATTTACTACACATTCACTATGCTGACATCTCTTTTCAGTCTCTGTTCTTTCAAACTAATCTAAATAAGATTATGTTGGCAGCAGTGTTTTTGCCCGCTTTTCCAGATCATTTAAGTTTAAAGGCAGGCACAGAGTATTGGGGAATGCAGGGGATGAGTGCTGCTGTTAGAAAAACTGCTCATGACTACTACATATCACTCTCCTGCTCTCCCACTTTTTGGTGTATCCTGTTAAGAACCTTTTGAGAAGATGTAAAAATAAATAATAATAAAAAAACAGTTGAGGGTAACTCCCTCTGCTTTCAGAACCAACAAATAACAGAAGAAACCTCAGACACGCCGCCCCCGCCCCCCCCCCCCAACAAACAAACAAATGAGGACAGACATAGAGAAAGTTTACTATAGTAAAATTTATTTGTTCTTATCTACTATTCCACTCGCCAGGTAACCATCTCTGACAAGTCCTAAAATTTGAGATTATTACCCACTTCAGACTGGGAGCCACCCAGTGTTTAGAGGCTACAAGTCAGCTGATTACTACCGTTGTGCCTCAGTATGAGGTAGTAGCTTCAGTTTCCTGCTTTGAAACAAGGAAGACCAGCAAAAAAGTTATTGTTGTTTTTTGCTGGTGCATAATTTGAGTCAGTTATATTAAAATAACACAGCCTGAGCTTTATCTGTCTAGTGATTCAAACTGGGCTAAGATCTAGCAAAATAAAGCTATCATCCTGATTTGAATATGAGGATGTAGTGCTATGAGGCACTTCCCCCTGCGCCCCCCCCAGTAACTACATACTGGAAAAATCTGACTTGCATGTGATTTTTCTACGTCTAATTGTACCTTATGGCTGCTTTAAGGGCCCTTAACTCCTCCCTTATGTGGAAAGAATTAACCTGTTCCTTGGTGGGAGCCTTGGATCTTGCTGGAGAGCTGTGCCCAGCAGTGGCTGCACCTGTAACAGACCTTCTGCTGCAGCTGCAGGACAAGCCATTGGCAACTCAGTATTTCTGATGGGAGGCTTGCACTGATTTTTAGCTCCCTGTCCAACTGAAACCTGTATAATAAGCAGTTCTGGTTTGTGTTATGGTTTTGGGTTTTGGTGGGTTTTTTTTGTTTTGGTTTGGTTTGAGTTTTTTTGTTGATGAACAGGCACTGCCTGTCTGGCAACCAGTTTCCTGGAAAAGCAGGGCTTTCTGAGCAAGCTAGGAGGTAAAAGTATGCTTGGGAGGTCAAGCTGTTCATAGTGTTATGCACAGGATCAATCTGTGAGGTTGTGGGTGGGCAGCATGTATGTGGCATGGAGAAGGGAGCAGGGTCTCAGGACTGCTATACTGTCATACCTAAAATAGAAGGGTGGGTGGACTGTGGAGGTCCGGAAGGTGGCTAAATATTTAAATACTGACTTTACTATTTTTTTGTTTGTTTTGCTGTCACTTAAAAAGGAATGCTTTAAATTTGGGGCCAAGGTGGTATGCTTGAAAACTCAACTTCTGTATTTACATTTCTTTCTGTTCCTATCACTCATGTCTATTTTCTTACTAACCAATGCTTTTACCGGAAAAATGCTGGGATGGCTTTTTCAGTCAAAATCAGGTAGATTGGCACACTTTGAAGTAAAACAATGTCCTGTGAATTTCTGTGCAGATGGGTGTTTATCCGCTCTGCGTATCTAGCAACAACATATTTCTGATTGGGGGAACAGATATGCACATGTCTTCATACTTGGATATACACTGCATTTATGGTCTTAGGTAACTTTCCATTACTTTCAGCAAAATCTAGGATATGATTTGTGTGTATGTGGCAGTTGGTCACATCTAAAATCTGTTAATGTCCATTGGATTACGCAGAGGGCAAAATAACCCAGATGCATAAAACAGAGGAGCAAAGCAAGCATTATGATCCAAAAAAGGTGTGTTGAAGAAACTCTTCTTAGCTTTATTTTGCTTTGAATAGTAAATTTTACCTCCGTGTCATTACAACTGTTAAATCACCTTTTTCCCCAGCTTTGCCATTCTCATCCTCAGAGCTGAAAAAAGAAAACAAAACCATTACATGTTAAGATGTAACTTTCTATTTCTGATCCAAAATCACCTTATTTAGAAAAATGAAGAATACACATACCTCCAGTGGTTAATCCAGCAGAATAAGCATTGGTTTAGTGTTATAGAAAGAAATCAGTAGAAGACATTAGTTCTGGTAATTTTGCAATAAAGGGAGTATATTGAGAAATTACTCCATTATCACTATTCAAAAATTAGCACAGCTCTTTTCTAACTGTTTTGTTTGTTACCTTCACTAATGTGTTGCAGACAGATAGTACTGTCCTTGACTAGATGCTGACAGATTAAAAGGATGAATGAATAATTAAACAAACTCTTTGTTTAAACTAAACTCAGTGGGAGCTGTAACTGTTTGGAAGCCTTTTTCTTTTGTGTTGATGTTCACAGAAAACTTTCCTCTCTTCTTGGTTTAGTGAGTCAGAGTGGGAGTTAGTCATACTCCTGATTTAAGTCTGATGGAGTAACTTAGTATCTGTATAAACATCAGTATGGCTATTCTCTGTAACTGGGTATAATGTGGGTTAGTTTGAAAGTGACAGTGCTGGGCAGATGATTAAATGTTAAGATTATTTTTAGAACAGCAATATAACGCTGCTGTTTGATATGTAAGAGCCTCCCCCCACAATGCAGTTGATCTGAGAATGCAGTGGGAATAATCTCCAGCTCTCTGACCTGTTAGTTTGAAGAGTCACCCAAAATAGCATGTCTCATTCCTTCATCCCACATATGTCTCTGTACCGAGAGACCGGGGGTCAAAGCAGCTGTTTACTTGATTTATGCATGTCAGCAAATGTCCAACTCAAGTTATGTTTTGAATGCTGAAGTTATTGCAAATCAGAGAAGCATCTGAGTGTAACTTTATATTATAGGGCCACTGATGTTACGCTTTGCTCTTAAAAGACCCTGTGTACTGTTTGCAGACCAAGGAATTCTGAAGGATTCAAGTCCTGGTTGTGGTTTGAGAGAACAATGTCTGATGCTTCACCTATAGCCAATAGTCCATTTTTGCCTTGCTTTATGCATTACAGAAATAGATGGCATGCATGAATCTTTCTCTGTTAAAAAGGATTTTTTTGTAGGTTACGTTCTTCAATGCAAATGGAGCTAAGTCTCCATTGTGTCTTTTGAAGGTTGCACACCTTCCAGTGGTAGAGGAAAAAAATTAGCTCATTTAGACTAGCTACCTGCCAAAAGCCTTGGACCTTCACGTCCCATGAGAGCCTCTTCCACACTGTCAGTAGGTTTTACTGCCTATTCAGCTTCAGTTTTTCCTTTCCTTATTCATTCCACTATGTCTAGCCTTTGTTCCCCCCCAAGGACTTTTAATTTCCCTAATGAGTATTGAAACTTCAAAACATCTACAATAATTCATTTAAGTGAAATTTAAAGAAGAAAATAAGCTCTAATAATGCAAAACACTGGTGTCCTAATTATAGCATTATCCTTCTCTCTGTATGGTTTTTCTGAGGGCACATACTTTGAGATATTGGTCCCCCGCCAAGCTCATGGGGAAAGGAAAATTGCTCCCATATGGAAAGAGATATGTTCTACATTTCTGTCAGTTTAGGGGCATACTGAAAGCTCCTAATTTGATCTGATATTTCTCTATATAGACTGGCACATGGAACAGTTCCTCTGCCTCCTACTTGTCCTTGGCCATCACTAACTTTTTCAGTAACTTGCTCTGAAGGTTCATTTCTTTCACAAAGTACAATTGTTATATAAGGGACTGTCTCCCTGGTCTGTCCTGTGTGCTTCCTTGCTTTCCATTCTCTTTCAGAGAGTCCAAAGTGACTTTTTAATGTTCAAATGCTGCAATTGCCTCCCAAAGCTTTCCTTTCAGAGAGGATTATTTTTTCTGTTGTACAGTTTGTTGATCCAGTAATGAATGATGAGGTATCAAAATAATTTTGACTCCTCTCTTTTCACTGGTGGTGTTTAGTGTGAACCTGCTAGGCTGGGCTGCTTTGAAAACATTTTATTTCCCTAAGAAAAAAGCTTTGTGTAATACATTGTTATAGATTTGAGGCTTTCCTGCTTTTGTTTCCTTTATAGAAGTCGCAGTAGGATTACAGGACCGCTTGGGAAAAATTGAGTCACTTCCTGGCTTTTTCCACTGATCAAAATATCCCAGGGAGTGGCAATAAATAGGTGCAGGGGTAAAGAGGAATATGGCTTTGTTCCAAATTCTACTGGGCATTTAAGACACTCACTTGGAGGCAGTTGCTAAACTGCTTTTAATTTAACTGGGACCAGTTTTTTCCTAATTGGCTATTTTCTCTTTAGAATACTTGTAAGTAAATGAGTAAGACCAAATACAGATTAACAAAACAGATTCCCAAATGTCTTTGCCAGATTTGCACTTATCCCCCTTCCCTGAAAGTCAGTGTTTGTTTTCCACTAACGTCGAAAGAGAGAGAACCCAGATTGTTCAGAGAGTGTCTGTGAGTGGCAGGGAAAATTGAAGTTTCAGACGCTTCTTTCAGGAGACAAAAATAGGCAAAGATTGTTACAGATAGAGGTGCTCAGCTAATGTCTCATGGCCTTTATATGGCCCCCTCAAATAGTAGTGCCAGCTATTAGTTACTTCTTGGAAACCTCTTTCCCAGGATCTGTTCAGGAGCACCCACGCAGTGGGCTGTAGGATGAATTAATTGTTTCAGTAGCAACCAGCTGGTGGGTGGGTGAGTGTCGTTTCTCTGTTACATGCCTATACATATGTGATAGGGGAGTTAAGGGACTATCACCCAAATGCAATGGGCTGGAGCAGTTACCGGTTTATTTTGCCTGTACCAGCTACTTTTGCTTTCAGTTGCTGGCATAAGAGTTGCTGGCAGAAACCTTTGGTCCTGGAGCACCCAAGGAAGTGCACAGATGGCAGGACTGGTGCTTGAGAGAAGCAAAGGTCCTCTCAAGTGATAGAAAAGTACAGTGGTCTCATTGCAGAAAGGCTGGGCAGCACTGCTGGAATATTTCAGGCTGTTGTGTGCATGACTGCACAAGTTTGATACTCCTGTAGACAGAGAGCCTTGCTTAACTGAACAGCTCTTCACAACCAGTACGTACTGATGCAAAAATACTTGAAACTCCTTATGTGATCCAATGACTACCCTCTCTCCTGGCTTTACCTGTATTGTAAAAAAATGCTGGGCTGCCAGTACAGCTTAAGGCAGGGCCCGAACTTAGAATTTGCGGCCAAATTGCAAAATTATTCAGAATATAGTCTGGAAGAGAAGCAGGGAGAGAATGTGGGATCAGGACCCCTGATCTTCCTATAATTCAAGCACAGTAATCTTTCCTTGCAGTGGAATGTGACTACTGTCTGAAATCTGTTCTGTAAATACTTAAATACAGTTTAATTGTATGCAATAAAGTGCGACATAATCATAAAGAATAGCTTTCTGTGTTTCTGAAAGATCTTGCTATTTTTCTTTCGACCTTTTATTCTAAAACTTTATAGTAAGAAATAGATAGCTTGAGTATTAATAGAATACAAAAAGTGTTAATAAATAACACTATTGACTAACCACATGTACCAATGAAAACTGTTTCATTGCCTTTCAGAGGCTATAAAAATACCTAACTCAGGTTAACAAAAAAACGTTAAAACTTGCATAAACATTGTGAAGGCAAGGTTGGCAATGCTGATTCCAGAAAAATGCAAAGTAAAGCTGGTTATTAAACAGTCTTTCTGATTTAAGGAGCAATTTGGATTATCTAGGAAGTAGTTAGAAAGCAGATAGGCACAAAAACATTTCAGTGAGGAGACAGTGTTAAGAAGCAATGCTGTTAGTTACCTGGTAGAAATGAAAACTAATTCTGCTGATTGAAGTACTGTTAATGGAACTTTTAATTGTCACTTGAAAGATAACCACTTTTAATCTTTGAAGGTTACAGAAATGGCTTTTCTGAGACAGTTTATTTTCCAAATTTTGATAAGGTAACTAGTGCATTGCTAAAGATGAAATAATTCAACAGTACCAAAATGCAGATTGGCATTTGTTAACAAGCAAAGAGCAAGGAAATTATTAGTAATTGCATATTAGTCCATGAAGCAATCCAAATAGTAAAGTGAAACAGTTGCTAGCAGATAATAGTATCAGTTTGCTACATGAGTGAACAGCAGTGACATGATCTTCCTTTTCTATTACCTGTTAGTGAGGGATCTTCAGTACCATCGCCAGATACCTGGCTGTGAAGATGAGCACGGTGTGTTGGTGAGCTTAAGCGTTCCTCTTGTTCTTGCAGGGAGATGGAATTTTTGTGGGGTACCTTGTTCAGGCTCGCACCCAGACTGCTCACAGGGTTCGTCTGTGGGACTTCTGTGACTTTTCTGCTTGGTGGCTGATAAACCTGACTATAGTGGCCTATGGGATGATATGCCGGTTTCTCAGATTTGCTGTCATCGTCATCGTCATCAATGATAACTAATTCTGCGCGGATAACCCCATCGTATCGTGACAACTTTTGGTCTGCCTCTGCATCGTCATCATCAATGCGCTGATAACCCATGAAAATCATTGTTACTGGTTCAGAATCATCCACATAACATGGTACAGCTTGGACAATGCTGCATTGAACATCTTCCTCATCTTGAGGTGCAGGGGATATTTCATTAAGATGGCACGGACTTAACCTTGTCTCATTATGTCTTTCTCTTGTATTCTGGTAAGGTTTTAATTCCTCATATGCAGCTTTTCTTTCTTCATTATGTACCATGCTGTTCTCAGGATTAGTGTGCACTGTCTTCTCTGAATGGGAAAGTACTGGAGAGGGAGACTTTGGCTGTGTTACCTTTGGAAGATCAAGCCCATTCTCTTTATGTTGCTGCATAAAGGGCTCTGTTTTGGAGGAGAATTCTGTCTGATGATTGCTAAATCCATTAATCTCTCTTCTCTGAGTGTCTTCCAGTTTTGGTCCAGGGACTAGTTTGTCTTTCTGAGGAGTAACTGGCCTGCAAAATTTGTTTGCAAACACAGGCTCATGATACTGTGTGGGAGACTGGGAATTTTTTTCAGTTGCTTGCCGTAGCAGGTCCTCCACCTCAACAGGAGCAAGTTCATCCATGCCATTTTGTGTTGTACTGCCATTTGAGGACACTGCATAGACTGACTTCCTGCCATCATCATACACTTTAATCCCTGTCTCTTTGAACTCCTTTGAGGGAAGAGGTATTGTTGATAACACTGTGTTTTCTCCTGTCTTCATGTCTTTTTCAACTTTAATTTCCATGGCAAACAATGCTGTTGAAAGAAACAAGTGCTTAAACTGATGATGCAGCAGCTGCAAGAAATATTATAGAAGAGTTCTGACAGTGATAGAGAATGTCTGTCAGAATGAATTATCACATACATAACCAATATATTGGATTCTTATTTCGAATGCTCCCTTCCATCCTGTCAAAACTTGAAGTGGAAAAAAATATTTTTGATTTGATCTAATTCTGTGAGGAAAGATAAGCTGTTGAGTCAGTTTTCATTACGTGATTGACTGAGAAAGCCAGATTTAACCTTAGCCCCTGGTGTTGTGTTGGGCAATAGCAGTTGAAAGAGCTCAATGTGCTACAAGAGTAAAGAGTCTTAAGCCCTCAGAAGGGTTAGGAGGCTTTGTAGTGGTTGGGAAATAACCAGACTACTGCTGGCTGCCCAGTAGGTATAAATGCAGATAGCAAATGTGAAATGTATAGTATGAAGGGAGGAACTACTTAAGGTTATGCCAGGTAGAGGAACAAAATGCTGGAAAGAAGTCTCAATGTTGAAAACACTTGATTCTTATTCTCAATGGCACATACCTTACACCAGTGTCTCACCTCACAGTTTCGATGACCTCATTGATAATGCAACACAGCTTAAATGACAACAACATTGTCCCGTATCTGTAATGTTTATCCTTCCCTTAAAGTGTATTAGATTCAATTTATAGGAAGTCTTTGCACATATTGCCACCCTTTGGAGTTACTAATAAGCAGTACCTTTTCTCTTTTCTTCGTCATCGGTGGCAGCATGTGCAGTACTTCTCAGAGCGGAAGGCCTGAAATACTTGGGAAGGTCAGGTATGTTGGTGTATATGTAGTCTGCTGCCTCTGAATAAAGAAGATCCACGAAACATTTAGTATGTTTTCACTGACTTCTACATGAATCTTTTAAAAAATATTTTTTTGACTAAACATACCTTTTGCAACTCCTGCTTTTTCAGTCTTCACAGACTAGGAAAGAGAACCATTAACAGTAAGTGTGATTAGTCAGTTTTAAGATGTTAACTAGGCAGTGCTTTGCTTTACCTGATAGTTTTAACTTTTTATGTGAACAACTTCATACCAAGAAGGGGCTTAGAGTGGAACATACTCAGTTGGAGTATGGCAGTGGAGAAAGTGAAATTTTTCTGGTCTTTTTTGCCAATATGATTCCAACTCACACAGGGAAGGACAGGACATTACAAGTGTTAGTCAGTGACACAGCCTCACACTGTGGCCTGAACTGAATGGCTTCAAAGATTTTCAAAGGCTCTACTGTGGCTTTCTAGTTGTGCTTATCTCCCTACATATCTATAGAGAGAGTGTGTAAGAACAACTGGCGAATTGGAGTTTAGTTTCATCACTATGTTTTTTGAGATGGTTTAAGATGAGTTTCAAATATCAAAATGACCTTTTGACAAAGACTAATGACTGAAAATATTAAGTCATGTTTCAGTAGAACCTCTCTCAGGGACTTGAGGGAAAGCATGATGCAGTTTAGCTGGGCACATCACCTGTTGGAGTATGAATACATCAGCCTCTACCCACTCTGTACCAGTTATGTCTGTCTCTGTCTGAGATGCAAAGTTGCTGGTTGGTGCCAGTGTCAGTACTACTTCTTTGAGATGTGCTATAGATGAACAATGATAGGAATTGCTCCTCCACTCCCATAAACAAGCAAATGGAGACATTCGGCCACTTGAACAGTCTAACATCTTGACCCCTCTTGTATCTGAACTACTGTCACTTTAGACAAAAGCTCATGACCACTCAGGATCCAGCTAGTTCCCCTTTTGCTGGTTATTATGGTGAATGAGTAATGAATTCTACTTCTGGAGTAATTTGACACTAACCTTTATTATGTCTTCTGTTGTTTTCTCAACAGACTTAAGTTTCTTTAAAATTGCTTCTTCCTTAGCTGAGACTTCCATTTCCTCTCTTTCCAGAGCCTCAATTTCCTTCTCCAGTCTGCAATCACAATTCCCTTTGGTTTAATACCAGGCAGAGAAAAACATTGCCGATTCAATACATTGTGAATATGGAGATTAGTGGGGATGGTTCTACTTGCACAGACAAATTTTGGTCTAATATGAGATCAGCATATAATTTCACGTGCATCAGGAAATACTGTGAAATAGTATTCTCTTTTTTTTTTTTTTAAATGCACCTGCTGTAGATTTCTTCTGAGCCTACTTAGAAAACAGTGGCTGAAATGAACCTATTTTTCAGGAGGGAATATATAGGGAATATAGGCCCCCACAGCATTTCCTCATCTCTAAGCAAATTTTCTCTCCTACATTGTCTCAAGAAATGTGATTACTCTGTTGTAATTAAGGTGTAGGAATCTAGTATACAGGGTTATGTCTTTGTTTGTTTCTTAGTTTTGTACGTGTATTTGTACATATGATGAAAAGAAGCAAAGTCTTTCATTGTGAGAAAGAAGAATGTTCTTGTACATGGTAGTACTTAAAGGGTGAGAGTACATCACCTCATATGCTATATTTTATTAAATGTAGCCAAACTGTATTCAGGAGGATCCCCCATGGAGGAAAGTTCTAGTCAATCTGTAACTAGAAGCTACAATTCCAGAAGGACCACCTCAATCAATGGAAATCAAATTGTATTTGTGTTTCTGAGGGGTAGAACTTTTTTGATAAAATAGTAATGGCATTTGCAAGTACTTTCTGTAGGTAAAACAGCCCAACTATTTTTTTAATAGGAAAATTAATATAGCTAGAAATCATTATAGTGATGTGCTTTGCAGGCTACTTTTATGAAGTTGTAACTTCAAAATTGTGTGGATTTTGGAAAATAAGCAGCCTGCATAGTGGAAGGATGCTCAAGAGACTAAAGTCTGAAGCTTTTTTGTTTTCTAGTCCATCTGAGATTGAGAATGAAGAATTTACAAACACCCAGGATGGTGAAGGGGGTTTCTGAGGCAGGGGTGTTTGTGTTCAGCTCCAAGATGCCAAGACAGTTCTCCAAGGTTTCACATGTGTGAACATGGGTTCTGGGATTTCAAAATTCTTTGCTTTGGTAAAACAGGTGTAACGGTGCTTGACTGACAGCTTGAAGCTTGATTCTTTAGGAAAAAAAAATCTTGATTAAAAATGCAATATATTAGTGTTGCAGGGTGGGTGTTATTGTAGCATTCCTGATAGGCTAGACCAGAGCTTGTGTACTTACAGACTTAAACATAGTAGTAAATTTTAATGGCTCCTCTTTGGAGCTGTGTACTAAGGCTTTTACGGACATACAGGCGTCCTTCTGAGTCACTTATCAGCATTTTGTGTACTTAATTCTCTGAGAAAAGTACTGAAATCTTGTTTCTGGAAAGCATTCCTTTCCAGCAAAACAGCAGTCACGCAAGACGCACTGGTTTAATGCACCTAGGACAAGCAACTGGGAAGGTTAATGTTTGCAGTGTTTGCTCAAGTAATATCCTCACAAGTATTACCAATGAATCTGCAAGAGAAAACTGGTTAGTTCGCATAGGTGTGATAGAGGTTGCATCCGGTGCTAATAGCAATCACTTTCTAAGATTGCAATTAGGTGAGATTTCCAACACTAAGAAACAATTTTTAAGGGTCTATTTATTAATGGAGGAGCCTTGACTATACCCAGGTCTAGTCAGTGAGAGCTTTGTTTTACAAACACTACAATCCTACCTCTTATGCATACCAAATATACTAACTCTGGATATTCTCTAAGACACCAGGATATTCAGCAATTGACTTATCTCTGTCAGATTTTAGCAGTGCAAACCAGAAGTATCTTGCCAGTTAAGACTTGGCTTGGCAGTCAAAATTTCTTTTGGGCTATTGACTTCTGCTGTAGGTTTGTACATTATTTAAAAGGAGTCACAGCTCCCTTTCCCTCCCCTTTTTGTTACATGTTAAATGTGTTACATGGTTTCTTGTATGTTAAAGCTGAGTACAATGTTTAAGGCATCTTTTTCCTAATTAGAAGTTTTATTTTCTTAGCACTAAGATGTTTGATGAAATACTTCTAGACAGAAAGGTCCAGGATAAAATATCTAATCTCTACACATGTGAGAGAGGGAGAAAGCTATGCCCAGTTAAAGCACACCTCTAAGTTAAGGTATCTCAGACAAATTCTGTTCTCTGGTGACTAAGGCAGTGACTTAAGCAGGTGTCCCGTATCTTATTTATTTCCTCTTTCTAGTCAAGACTGTTCCTTTCTACATAAGTGCATATTTGTTGGGTTTTAGATAGAAATTTGCCTTATTAGCCTAGTAATTGGGAAGTCACTTTTCCATGAAGATCTAGAATCAAGTCCAAATTTAACTCTGAACTGGGACTTGAACTGGATCTCTCATGCTGTAGGTGAGTCCCATATAGCTTCAGTCTCCTGGTTCATCTACCTTTTCTTTTTGGGATCATTTTTGGAAGAACTTATTTTAACTTAAAGGAAAAAAACAAATGTAAATTTCAAAACCTTCCATATTTGAGTGAAATATATCTTCCATTGTTTTTGAATCCATGTCAGAAATTGATGACTGTAGACTTAAGGCAACTGCAACTGGTATCACTAGTTGCTGAGATCAGTCAGAATTGAGCTACAACTAGATGATCCGAGACAAAGTTACATATAAAGTAATGATGACCTGTAACCTTGATAGAAAAAATTGTTTTATGTTTTGACTTATTCTTTATTATGTGCTAGGATCGATGATATTACACCAAAGTCAACATTAATAATAGAAATCTGTCATCCCTTTAAAGTAAGCAGACCAGAAAAGTTGAGTGTAGGCTGGCAGAGAAGCATTGTTTATCTCCTTCTGTGTGACTGCTTGAGGAGTCTGAATTAACACTGTGGCTCTTGCCCTATTTAAACTCAGATTTGTAGAACAACAATAATAGGATACTGTGTGGACTTTTATCTGTTAGTGAGAATATCCTCTTTTTTGAAACACAAAGGTATCACAGACCTCAGAACCAAGATGCGAAGAAAAATGCATTCAGGATGAAAGTAAAACCTAAAAAAAATATTTAGAAGCAGATAACACTTTGGACCTGAGCTCTGCAAGACACCTTTAGGACCCTACTCAAAGTTACTGATTATAGTGCTAAAATTTAAAAAATTTGTAATGAGGGGGATGAATATTCTTGGAGGGCTATAAAAGAAAGTAATGCAATGACCATGTGCCATATTTCTGCACTTCTTACAAGAATACTATTTGTTTAATATATCGAAATGTTGTACTTTTACGTGAGACTTGATTGTAATATTATCATAATGCAAAAATTAATCATTAAAAGATCACAGAAGCATAATGAATGGAAGAATCATTAACTTATACTATGGGTTTATTTCAGTCTGGACTCTACATGCTTATAGACACGCAGGTGGAAGAGGAGGAAAAATCCTGGAAAGGTATTAAAAAAAAAAAGTGGGGGTGGGGAGAGAGAAAGAGAAAACACAACCCCAAATAAATCAAAGATGATAAACCCTGTAGAGTTATCTGGGAGATCAAGAAAAGTATTATTTAAATTTATATATGCTGTCACATCCATACCAACACCCACTTCACGTGGTAATTAAGAGGACTGATTCAGTGCTCAGTGGGGTTAGGGAAAAATCCTCATACTGATGTAATGGGTGTTGTATCTAGACCTTAAGTATCTCTTTT
Organism: Aviceda cuculoides; assembly: GCA_035590195.1. Taxonomy (NCBI): domain Eukaryota; kingdom Metazoa; phylum Chordata; class Aves; order Accipitriformes; family Accipitridae; genus Aviceda; species Aviceda cuculoides. The sequence goes on along the minus strand of JAVJGG010000090.1, from coordinate 21,912,512 downwards.
GCATTTTTTGTGGTTCATTTTCAGAGGATGTTGTGAATGTGCATGCTGGAATTTGTTGAAAGGAAACTTTTAAAAGATACAATTTGTATAGTTTGAAGAAATCTAAGTCCTTTTGACCTCGTGCAGTTGAAAAGTTAGGCCAGGATCTTTCTGGTGTGTTCAAATCTTTAGAAACTTCTAAATAAATGACATTTTTATGAAGTTACATCACAGTTTGTATTTGTCTTGCAGCTACACTAGCAATTATAAGAAACTATCTTTCGATGGTGCTGCTGTGTTTTGTAGAGAAATGGAAGTATAACATAGCTACTGTATTAAATCAATCCTTTGGATATTTGTCCTTCTCTCCTTGAGTAGAGCTCATTATTTGAGAGGGTAAAATAAGCAGTATGGAGGTGCGGATGAAAGAAGGAGCCTTAGAAACCAGGGTACTAAATTGGAGGTTTCTCTGCCAAAGCAGTAGCTGAATTAAGAAATTCTACAGAGTATACCCTATACCCGACTTCTGCTGGCCACCAGCTGATCTGCTGGGCGTGGCACCACTGCCACCCCAGGAGAAAAATAAATGGCTTAAGAATGAAAAGCAGATAGGAGGGTTCCACCCTGGAAAGTACCTGACTGAGAGGAAAAGGCAGTTTAGCAAGTCCTCACATGTTTTGAGGTGAGTCAAGTGCTTTAGCAGCCCTGGAGTCCGTCTAGCCTTAGCCTGCCTTCATGTATCACATTACAAAACATTGAATAGACCTTAGTTAATGTGATGTTGTTTGTGCATTTTTAAGTATGTTGTTTAGCAACTAACTCCATCAAGAATGAGTGCTATTAGCTAAAGATTAAATGAGAAAACTAATTCCTCATTCAGCTTGTACCCTGAACAAGGACATGCTCACTTTGCTCACTGTAACTTCTAACATGTAAAGAGGGTGAATAGGACAGATAATGTAAATGCTAGTTTTTGTCTGTAACCACAGCATTCAGCTATTTCTCTGGAAGGTGGTTCAGGCCACTTGCTATTCACTGTTTTGTTGTTGATACAAAGAATGGAACTCTCCCTTTTATCAAAAAATGCTCAAATCCAAACTGATTAGCAGACATCCACTAGCTCTATTCAACACCCAAGTAAAGAATGTTTCAAAACAGGGGTCCCATTTAGGAGGGTGATGGAAAGGCCCATGCCACTACTGTAAATATTCTGCCTACAACTGTGATTGTCCTCTCAGCAGAAAGAAACAAAGACTGGTCTGAGTGTATTCAAAAAGTCTTTAAAGTGATTCAGATTTTTTAACTGAAGATAAAACCCATGCAGAATAATCATCAAAGTGGACAGAATCTATCTGAATCAAGTGAAGTTTAATAATCAGATGCCCAGAAGAAAGAATTCTACTGAGCTTCTGAATAATATATCTTATTGCTACTGCATGACATGTGTCTACATGATCAGTTTAGCAATCTTTGATTTACAGGGCAGGTCAAAAGTATGACTTCATATAAATGTAGTCAGGCAAGCTTTTGTTAGCCTGGGTGATATCTATGGCATAGCAAAAGCACTGTGCAAGTACTGTACGGTGTGTATTTTGTGCTTTTTAGTAGACTTTGTTCATACTGAACTCTGTATTACTAGGTTTCTGTATCGCTGCTGCCTGGTTTGAAACTGGGCTAGGTACATCTAAACAAAATATAATGATATATGGAAGGCAGCATGGATGTTTTTCTAGAGGCCTTTGCTAGACAGCTATTGAGGAGTGGTAGGAAGTATAATTTATAGCAAAAGATGCTTGATGTGAATAAACCTGCTTAAATTCCTAGTTCAGAGGGAAGTTCCCACATGACTCCAGGTATGTTCTTCTGTCTTCATTCTCCCTATATAAAATCAAATGTCCTTTTCTGAGTCCTCTGTGTATTGTGAAGATAAAAGCTGCCAAAGACTCTGAAGTATGTAGATTGTTTGGTTATGGGAGGAAGTATATCAGTAATGAAAATATTTCTTTTGATATCAAGGCCTTACAAACCTCTAAACTGTCTTTAGAACTTCAGCAATGGTGAATTAAGTCCTCTTAATTCAGTGTGGCTCAGGAATGTAATTAGGAGCATTTCCGTATTGATTTTAATTTCTGGGATGCATTATACCTGTGAAGTTGTTAATGTAAGAGTGAAGACAGTGTGTCATTTTGTATTATACTTTTTGTCAGTTATTCTTTTCATTTTATGCTGATGTAATTTGTCTGATTCATTTCACTACAAATAAATCTGAAATATTCCAGATGTATGTCAAGAAGTAGGAATCGTTTTAAGGAGGTAGCAATTTGGTGGAGCTTCGCAGGAGAAGGTCACAGGCAGGAAACATTAGTTGGTAACACTGGTTTTGACAACAAATGGCTGTGGAAATACTTAGTTTGCTATGAAAAAAATTAATTGCCATGAAGGAGCAGAATATCTAAAAATATAAGAGGAACTATTCCCAGCTTTCATTAACGAGGTGTAGTAAAGCAAATAGCCTTATATTCTTGGAAAAAGAATAACATTTTTATTAAGAGGAAAAAGGCCAGCAACTACAATCAAATATTTATTGCAGTTTTCTCCACTGTAGTGCTTACAGTTGCAAATAAACATATTTAATTTCATTTTCATCAGCATTTAAATTGCTGGTTTATGGTCGGAATATCAGCTATCTAAATAGACAAACATTACTTGTGCTTGTAATTAACTGAATCTGGAACTATGTGGGAAAAGAATTCATACCTAATACATTTCTCCTAAATGCAGGCATATAAATAGAAACTATTAAAACAAAACAAAACAAACCAACAAAAAAACAAACCACAAACCAAAACAAAGACAACACAACAAAACAAACCTGTCATCCCTGCATCCCACCTACGTGGGAAAGGAATTCTAAAATGTTTTTTTTTCTTTGTGCATGCTGACACTAGGCTGAATGTTAACTAAGTCTGGCAAAGATTTCAGTGGGAAGGTAACAGGCATATTTCTATATGTAGGCTGTTACAGGCTCAGGCATACATCAAGTGTATGAGTTGAGGAATCTCTGCCTTGTTTGGCATAATGTGTGCGCTCTTGGTCATGTGATGTAGTACTAAATGTGCAGTCTCCCCATTCACAGTGTATCTGCATCTAGTCCTTGTAATTATTGAAAAATAGAGATGGGCTGAGATGTTACTCCAGGATCCATGCTGTGATTTAAGAAAGCAATCAGGGACAAATGCGAGGTTTGGCACTTTCATTTCTCCTTCCTTAAAGCACAAATGCATTTAGAAATTTTCCTTTAAATGCCTATGGGCATCTTTTAACAGACCTGGAAGCTTCTAATTCAGATAAACTTTAAAATTTATAACCCCTTGTCAAATTTGGATCCAATCTAGAATTAAAGCAGAAGGAATATTCCTTTGTGATGCTAATTTACCGGCATGAATTAAAGGAGTTTTTCAGGTTCGAAGCACCAGTTGGATTACTGTTTTACTATTTGTAATAGTGATAAATTCTAGTCATGCTAAAAAAAAAGTTTATATGGCTATATTCAGAGAAGTAAAGCTCGCTATGTGTGTTCAGTTTTGGTCTCTGAGGAAATAAAAATTAAGGCCACTGAGCTGATGACAAATTCAGGACAGTAATTATAAAAACAGTATCAAAAGACTCTACAACTGTAGTTACAAATGCAGGATTCTGAGAGACATGGAAATGGCATTATGTATGTGAATAATCACCCGTATTTGCTGAAATCTCTGAACTAGTATTGGAGGAAGGTTTTAAAGTCCTAATCCTGCATTCCCAGTCTTCCCAGGGGTAGGATGGAAGAGACCCACGGCCAGCGTTGCTGTGAGATAGCTTGATTACCGTGACTCAGGTGCAGAGAGCCCTAAAAGCATGTTATGAGGTGACAGACTAGATTTAGATGCTGGAGATACAGCACACTTCCTGCTAAAATGTTTCACTGTTTTTAAGACAGTAGTATGTCAGGAATTCAGTAGCTTGCCTTTTTGGTGGCATAAACACTTACAGACCTCCACTATAAAGGCATTGCTTGTTATTTACTTGGGTGTTGTCAACAAATTGGCAACAGTATAGGTTATGTCAGGAGAATAAAAGCATCATTCCCACAACATAGCCACCACCAAATCCAGTTCTTGACTTGGTTCTGAGACTTAAAAAACCCCAACAGTCATTTTAAAGATCTCCCATCACCAAATTTCTTAGGGCATAAAGGAGATCTCGGGTAAACCTCCAGCTCTTACTCAAAGTCAACAGGACTTTGAAAATCTAGTCTATACTCCCAGTGCTTGGAGAAGGGCTAAACTTCCAGTGGGCCGGCAGGGAGTTACTTGCTCAGCGCAACTTCCCTGTTGCTCCTGAGCCAACCCTTCCCCACATGGCTGTCTTTCCTGGTGATCACACTGTTGCAGGGACCCCTCTTGCATGTCTTCATAATCACAACCTGCTGGGATGTTTTTAGAGCACACTGTCTACCTCCTACCACTGCAACAAAGAATTCTACAGAGGTGCGTGAAAAGCTGTTCTGTTGAGAAAAGTGCTTTCGAGCAAGAAGTCAGCATAATTATAGGACAAACTAACACTAGGCTGCTTCCTGTCAGCCAAGGGAATTATTGTTTGTGTCTGAGGGATGGAGTAAGGAGGGAAGTGGGTGGGAGATAACTGGAGGAGGTAGTCTTGGTGACAACTTTGCCAAAAGAGCATGTGTAGGAGGACAGTGGAAGAAGAGAATAGTATGGAGGAAGATGCTATGGAACTGAAATAGAGGAATAAGCCTCAAAAAAGGATGATGAAACTTTCCAGAATCTAAAGAAACAGGAACACTTCATCTTTCTGTGGATGTTAATGGGTAGTACCAGTCAGTATGCATGGACCCAGGGAAGGAGCTGATTGTGTACAGAGCCCTGTGGTATTTGGGAAAGGCTAACTGCAACTAATAAGTACCTAGAATCATCTCCATAGTAAATAAAGGAGTTGTATGTGAGACTGTTTATGCAGTTTGATGTTAGCCCTATGTGATAGGGTTACACTAGGCAGTGAGATTTGTAGCAACATCTCTAATAAAAGGTAGAAAAAGGCCTTTGCTCTAACAGGCTTCTGGGAATAAACTGAGGACAAAACAGCATGGAAACTAAATGAAAATAAGGCAAGTGATACTAATGGGGCTAGGTAGCTTGTCCTGTTCTCAAGTGCTGTGTTATCATAGAAGGCAGGTATTAAAGGCTGTGCAGGACCTAGTGAAACTGAAGAACTTCTAAAACTATTTACTCTTATTTTGAAACTCTGATTCAACAATTGCTATCTCAGGACAAAACCCATGTACTGTGGCTTACATCTATTGACTATAGCATGAAAGGGATATCTGGAATTAGAGGAACAGATATTCTGCAAGAGATTTATTGTGTAGTTTGATAAAATTCACAGTATGGAAGCTTGCATTGTGTATTCTCTAATTCTAGCTGACTAGAAAATACAACAAAGATTGCTTTACTCTGTGTATAAAACTGTGTATGTTTAGCCCTTGCTGACATATTAATCTTTTACAAAATAAGGTAGGACTTTTAAGAAGTGACCATTTTAACCCAGACAGAAGGGCAGGAGTACTACCCTACCTGAAAATGTCTTGTTCCAGCTCATGAGTCCGTTGTTGGTCCTCCCGATTCTGCTTTTGCATTTCTTCTTGCTCTTTTGGAGTGAGAGAACTAAGGCCGTCCAAGAGCCATTTTTCTCGCAAGGCCTTTTTCTGATGGGGAAGAATACAGACAACTAAGCGTACCTTAAAAGTTAGGCTATTCAGTCATTTACTGTACTTGTCTTGATGCCATAGGCGTGATCCACATTCTTATCCTGTATCTAGCATAAGGCAACCTGACAGAGGTGAGTGCCACTGAAAGAGAAATACTAAAAAAGATTTGTGTTTTGAGATTGTTCTTAATGAGCTTGTTTTAAGTCATTGTCCCATTTTATTAGTCCACCCAACGAATACATAGAGGATGTCAGTTGCTACCTGTAACAGATTAATATTTATAAGTGGATCCAGTGGCGTGTTTGTCTTCAATAAAGCAAAACAGTTGTATCAAAGCATACGTATTACAGACTTGTGCAAAAGGCTCCAGTCAGAAGTGCTATAGTTTTATTTCAATAGCCCTGATTTCTGGGGTCATGGCATTGCATAAATTCTGGGATGGAGTATAAAAAGTGGAAAGTTTCTGTAGATTAGATAGTATAGGGGGAAGAGATTTCTAGGGAGTTAGTGATGCAATAATATCTGGAGTTTACAAGGAACTTGGGTAATTACAGTAGTGAACTCGCATTTCATCTGGTGAGGATGTGTGGGGCAAGAGCGGGACTAGAAAGGTGGAGCATGGGTTGCTGATTTCTGGTTAGTGTTTCAGCAAGCCTCCTATGTATTTAAAACTGCTGTTGTAGGGGAAATCCAGGGCTTGTATATTTAGGTCTTGACCTGTATAGTGCCTGTGGAGTTCTTTCTGTACAGCAGTGGCTTATAAACAGGTGTATTGCATGTGTACAGGTAAGTGGATCTCTCAGCTGTGTTTTCAAATTTTGAAAAATATGGCTGTATGTACTGATTGCTTCTTATAGCTGCTTTACAATATGAAAGGTGGTATCTGAAAGTTGCCAGAGCTCTCTAAAATATTCCTGGTGTAAAAAAAAAAAAAAAAAAAAAAAGGAGATAAGTTCATATTTGCAGGCTAGAGGTTGTAAACAATGCAAACTGTCATGCACTCTTTTTACTCCATTCAGTCTGACTTGGGAATATTAATCTAGTTCCTGCCTTGGGGAATAAGTGGGAGTCAGGGCTCCTTAGAAAAACTCTTTCACTAGGGGAAAAAAAGCACTCACACAAGGTTTTTAATTAACCATGAATTTTCCATTTGTAATTTAGATTCCTTGAGCTGTCTGATTTCCATGTTAGGATTTTTGGTTTTTATCCCTATATAGTTTCACTAATTGTAGTAAGTGGATGAAGATTAAATTGGATTTTGACTACTGCTGCTTTGAGGCAGAGCTGTGCCCAGCACTGCTGAGAAGGCTGCATTAACCTCAGTGCTGCTTGCAGCAGCTGTCGGAATCTGCCTGCATCCTGCCTGTTCAGTCGCTTAAACTCTCGCTTCCTGCGCTTCTCTCTTTACTGTGTACTTTACGTGAGGTTATTAACGAGGCCCAAGTGATGGAGAGGGATGCACGTAGGACTTGAAAATTGCATTTAAATGCTATCAACTTGCTTGATGTGTGACATACAGATGTGACAGAAACTGTAGCTAAATCAGGTTTCTTGGGAATTCTGTGGTACTCCATGCTACTATTTTTTTCTGTTTATTTTTTTCTCTTTTCTCTTTTCTCTTTCTCTTTTTTCTTTTCTCTTTCTCTTTTTTCTTTTTTCTTTCTCTTTTTCTTTTTTCTTTCTCTTTTTCTTTTTTCTTTCTCTTTTTTTTTTTTTTCCTTTTTTTCCCCTGGAACTTAGGAGCAATGTTGACAGTTGCCTTAACCCCTGCAGGCTTTCTCTCAACACTGCATCCTAGGAAATCTGTGGGAAACAAGGGCTGCTCAAGACTGATGTCCTGAGCCTTGACTCTGGCTGTAGGATCACTTGGCAACACTTACTGGCAGTTGTGTCTTAGGCTCAAATGAAATAAATGAAGATTTTAGTAGAATGGTTTTACCTGATCTGGTAGATACATGTAATGTAATCTGGTGTTGGCACAACTCTTACTGACCACAAAATGCTGTTTTCTCAAGTTAGAGGGAACACAGTTATTAATTCCCTTTCAAACAAGCTGTTTAGATTTTAATGATAAGCAGGGCTCCTAGAAGAGAGATTTTAATCCTGGCTGGAACTGAATTAGTGTAGCATTGCTGTCTCCAAAAATAAATCTATAATTCCTTGTGAGAATTACAGCAAGGCTGGCACTGTAGACCTCAGAAACTGATAACACCCATTGAAATCAACACAAGCTTCGTGTATGTATAGGGTTAGGCCCAAGAAAACAAACTCCCTAAATACAGGCATAACACAATAGTGTTATTTTTGCCTTTTCCTAGAATAGTTTGCTGCTGCTCCCAACTAAATACCATGTAATCATTTTAATTTAATTAGCCACTTTTGAAAGAATGACACATAGTGTAGTTTGGAAACAGCCTCTGAACATCAGACAGTTTCAAGGCTGCTCCGCTGAGGCACGGGCACAAACCAGAGCGGGAGCAGCTGCTTTGGGGCTGTTGGGTTCTTTCTGCTGTCTAGCATTTCCTTCCGCTTAAAGCATCTCTAGCTCAGTACTTCAGCACTTCAGTAGGTTGTTCAGGTCTTACAGCACTTGTATGAAAGCACTTTCATTTTGCATTAGACTAGGTATGTTAAGGGAAAGGTATACTTGTACCTTGTGCTGTGATAAGACCCTGGGAATGGCCAGAGTGTTGGAAAGCAATCACTGTCTTTTGTAGTTCATGATCACAGCAGGAGTACTGCGACAATATTCTGCAAATTCTGTGAATAGCGTCCTATGCATGCTCCAGGTATAACTCCACTGTAATTCTTAGCAAGGCTGGACTAACACTGCAAGATTCATCCTGTGCTGGAAGGCACAGGTGTTATGAGTTTGTGGGTCTTGCTCTCCCAGTGGTATGGCGATTCACCTTATGGCACGTTGGGGGAGGCATAAATCATTTTCACAGAGGATGTAGTTCAGCACTGTTAACTCCTGGAATAGGAAGGTATGTGACCAGCACGTACAAGGTAGCACTAATGGAGTTCAGGCATGTCAGAAGCCAAAATCTTAACAAGCTAAACTAGAAAAGCTCTTGGAAAATGCATGCAAATCTGTGCTGACATGCTTTCAAGCAACTGTCTGGTCCTTTCCCTTGTTGCCTCAGTGAGAAGCATTCTAGGTAGGAGAAGGAATTAGTTGCTGGCTGTATGTACTGATTGCCTCAGTGAGAAGCATTCTAGGTAGGAGAAGGAATTAGTTGCTGGTACATCTAGAATTACTTTGGAATGAAATTTCCGTTGTAGCCTCACTAGCAGCCCCCGTTACCCCTTGCAATTCCCTGAAGCCTTAGCCACAGAGGTGTCTGTTTTCTTGCATGTCCTCTACTTTATGTGGTAGAAGCACATATGTAGGGAATAAATACTCCTTCTCCAGTACAGTTCTACTGGGTAACTAAGACCTGCTATGACACCTCATCTGTCTCTTTCTAGTAAGAAGTTAGCTTGGGGACAGCAAACAAAGTCATTGGGAAGCTGGAGCAGAGATTCCGATTTACAAAAAGGAAGTTTAACAAACAAACAAAAAAGAGTTTAACAAACAAACAAAAAAACAACCAAAAAACCCCACAAAACAAAACAACCTTTTAATAAACCTGTTGCTAAGGATTATAAATAGGAATGAAAGACAAAATGAGGAACAGGATAGTGATATCCAGCTAACAGGAACATCTATATGACAGTGGGATTTACTAACCTGCAGTAGTTTCCTAAGGGACAGGTGTGAGTTATGTTGAATAGGTCATGGAGCTCTAGATTTCACCATGTACAACTGGTAGGAGTACAAATGAGTGGAATCAACCTGACTCGCTAGGGAAATGAGCTCTCAATAAAAGTTACCGAAGTGCCTAAACACTTTAGAAGTCTAAATCTCTTTTAAAGCGATTTCTGCACTTGATTCTTTTGTTGTTTGACTCCATTGAAATATACATGAATTAGTCTGAAGCATAAATGTTCGTTAAAGGACAAGGCTTCTGGGGCATCAAGCAAAGGATGTTCATATAGTAATGTTGCATCTGATATTAGGTGCCAGTCTTAGTACTCAACTGGAAAAAGTAGTCTCCATTTTTGGCGCTCCAAATGGCTAATGATATGTATGTATTTATACACCATATATATATTTTTTTAAACGTGTGCTTTATCACTCTTTGCCAAGTGAATAATTTCCTCTACAGATCCTTGATTTGCCTCATACACAATATGACTGATTTTAATTTTAAAACTTTTCTGTATGATATCTGTATGATTTGTCATAGAACAGGCAAGCAAATCACATCCTCTGTCCTCTTTCAATAGTATTTTTCCAGGAGCATTTTAGCTTCTGTAAAATTCCATAAAACATCTTCAGAATAAGTGTAGGCTGGGTTTTTGTTTTCTTAACTTCTAACTCCATTGTACCTAGTAAAGTTAGCTGAAGACACGTACTAAATCTGTAAGGAAGCTGCCCTAGGACTTTGTCTGCACACTGCAGCAGTGAAGATTAGCTGGTTGTCTAGAACAGATGAGTTTATCCTTCTTAAAAGAAGGGCAAAGGAGTCATTCTGAATCTATATGCATGGAAACCTGAAAATAAAATTGCAGTACTCCATGTAACCACACACTGAGATGGAGGAAGACAGTCACATGTTTGCTGCTCATTAGTTACAGGACTTGGAAAAGATACTCCCCTCTCTTTTAGGCAAGACATTACACAATTTGTCAAGCCTCCTCTTATGGTCACTACCTTCCAATAAAACCTACGCTTGGGTGACTTTTGCATTGGCTTGCCTGGCCCAGTGAACTAGTTTGTCATAACTTCTCATTATTTTGGCTTGACACAAAAGAAGAGGGTGGATGAAACCCAGGATCACACGTCTATCTTGGAGAAATCTGTTTTAAATATGCTTCTCCCACATTTGCTCAAGGAGGCACACCACGCTCCTGGTATTGGATTCAACATACCATTCTTGAAACCGTTTATCCACTCACATGATTAAAAGGGTACTAAATTTTGCATGTTTCTAGAAGCACAGATTTTGTCTTATCTCTCTAAATGACATGTACTGCCAAATTGCAATAGATGTTTAAAGAATGGTGGTGTTGGGTAGAAATCACTGCAATTTCAATTGTCTACAGAGGTGGATCTTTTAATTTCTTAGTAACTTGGACTTTGTAATTCTGAGTTTACCAGGCCATATTTCAGGACAACATTTGCAGCATTTAAGGTTTGGGGTTTTTTTTGTTTGTTTTTTTTTTTTAATATACAAAGAAACAGCATTATTTTACCAAAGAGTCATTAAGCAAGCTGACAAAAGGCTACAGCAAAATAAAAATAGGCTGCTTTTTTTCCAGAAAAAAGTGCAATTAGACCTCATGATTGTGCTACACCCTGTACAAAGCAAGGTTGCTGTAGTGGAATTAAGGAGTGAACACGCCCAGTCTGAAATGTGAGGCTTAATTTTCAGCTGTGAGTTATTCCTGGTTATGATCTCATTTTATGCCATAAAAAGTGATCAAATAACATTAGCTCCTGAGTGTAATTTTTTTTTTTTTTTTCCCAAAGGGTGATGCTTATTAAAGTCAAATGGAGTCCTGGCAAAACTCCAAAAAGCTGTGGAAATTTGACAGTAAAAGCATGACTTAAATGCAAAAAGATTTGCATTCCAAAATCCAAAACCTTTATTCATGCTGAACGACTTGAGGCTATCTTTAGTTACATAAATCAAACACTTTACTTACCTTTAAATGTTGATGTTTCATTTTTTCCTCTTCCACTTTTAGACGTTTCTGTGTAATTTCTTCTTGCAGTTTTCTTTTGTCCTACAAGTTAAGAGAACAATAAAACTTTGTTTAGAGAAATTACTTGTTGCTAAAAAAATTAAGTTATTCAGTAGGGTGAAATTAATCCGTGCAAATAAAGCTTTATTTTAAAGCTTATATGGTGCTCAGGCAGTGCATAATTCTTAGCAGTAACAGCTCATGTGTTCTATGCAGGTATGGTTTCTATTACTCTTTCTCTGAAGTACATTTAAACATGTTAATGGCCACAAAGGAGGGATGATCCAAATTAAAAATAATTTACAGCTGGGAAGGGTAGGGAAAGAAAATAGGAAGAAATAACATTTGAGCACAATCGTACATGCAAAATGAGGTTAGAAATGGGTCCTGCCCAAAATTCCGAAGGCAGCCCACACATCATTTAGGAGAGGAAAGAGTCTGCGTGGTCTACACTGTGCATGCAGCTGTGACACATCACTAAATGAAATGGGCTGTTGGTGAATCCAGCACTGAGTTTATGTATCTTGTGAAATAAATAGGAGTAAATAAAGACTTGGAAATTTATTTCATTAGTCAGATAGTGGTAAAGATCAACACAGAGAGATGTAGTATGCTTCATATATGTTGTTGTTACCTCTCAATTTAAAAAAAAAAAGAAAAAGTCTGTGCAAAGGCTGTTTTTGTGGCTGCTGAACTTTAGAAGGAAAACCCTCAAGTAGCACTGATCTATCATACTACCACCTTCCTCCGTTTTGCTACAGATTATAGAAAAAAGGAAATGGGTGAACAGTTTCTGAACGCTGGCGACACTTGAGCCTCTCGTGTCTTTGGATAGCTGCTGTCATGTGGCGTATCCTTGTGGCTCCTCTGTATGAGGCCAAACACCGATTTAGTACTTTGTGTCCTCAGCAGCCAGTGGGAAAGAAATCATGCCAAAGGAAACTAACTCTTACTCTTACAAGCTGTATTAATAGCCTATTCTCCTGGTCAGCCTTAATGCTATAAAATCCTGTTATTGGACATGGCAACTTTTGCACTTTTTTCTTGGTATATCTTAGGGAAGTAAATTAAATCATATGTTGTCTTGTGCAGAAGTGTTTGACTGGGGGCTACTCCACCCTTCCTTTCAATTAGAACAGATTACTGATAGTTTTTGTGTGGTTTTTTTTAACAGAGTCTGTTTTCAGACAAGTATGGTTTAGGAGGCAGTTAAGTTCTTCACAAACATAGGAAGAGACTTGCCTTTTCAGCCCACCTGAGGAACTAGTTTTGTGTAAGGAGCGTAGAAAGTCAGTAAGGAAGTGCTGGGCATAAGGCTGGGAGTTGTTCTCTGCTGTTTCCCTAGGATCTGGGATTTGGAAACAGGCAGAGCTGTAGTGTGCTTGGCTGAATCACTTCACTGTTACTGGAAATGAGCAGTGGGGCCACAGGCTGTAGGCATGCTTTGTTGAAGGACAGGAAGTAGGAGAAAGCACCTGGCCTTGTGGAGATCGAGGGCAGGACTACAGGCTGGCCGAGCATGACTGGGGGTGTGCTGGGGGTTAGCAGGTGAATGAGTGTCAGTGATCTCGTCTTTCTTGCAGTCCGTAAAGTGCTGTAGCCACCTATAAATGCTATCTGTACTTTACAGTTTTTCCTTGATGGTGTTAATACGCCTCTTTAATACACCAAAAAGAGTGGGTAGGGATCTTGCCTCAAGATACATGCTACCTTCATCTCTGTAGCAGTTTTGAGTTTTGCCAGTGCTCTTTAACACAGTTAACAAAGCTACTGATTTAGGATCACTACAACATGTAACTTTTCTGCAATGTCCCTTTTTAGAGACTTTAAGAGCTTCTATGCTGGATTTCACTCAGCTAGTCCTGATTTTGGAGACACAGCATCTGGTCTTTGACCTCTACATCCTTCCTCAGGAAATATTCCTGATCTCACTGTATAAATGGCCTTTCAATAACCCATCATTAGATAGCAAAGCATGACAAGAGATTGTGTCTACAGATTGTTACAATTCTTCGGAAACCCGCTTTTTCTCTTTACTAAAGTTCTGGAGAAGATTCTTAGCCAGAGAATGGACTTTTACGTGGTTTATACTATTAAAAAATATTATAAGTGAATTTAAATATTCTTTTTGTACCAGTGGAGATGTGTACTAAGACTTTGAGCAGTCTGAAATGACAAGTGGTACATAAAAATACTGTGCGGAAAGAAATCAGAATGTAAAGGCACAAGTAAATGCATTTTAAATTAACTGTGTAATAAGGAACCTATTCAGTAATGAAACTTGCCTGTTTCTTTTGTTAGAAATCTACGTTCCTTTTGCATCTGATATTTTTTTCTCTTAAAGTTTTCTATTTGTATCCTTTGGTGTTCTAACGTTTTAATTTCACTGGTTGGTAATAAACATCCATTATACAATTATCCAGATTAAATAGGTTGAAATAGATTGTCTTTTATATATCTAGTCAAAGAAAGCTGAAGGTCCAATGCCAGGAGCTAAATTTAAGGAACCTTTTTGAAACTTATGTTGCCAGAATAATTTTTAAAACCTGTTAGGACACTTCCTACAGTGTATTCTGCTATGCTTTGTCTGTAAATCATGTCTTGCTGTACAAAGCTTTGACTGTACAACTGATGGAATAAATGTTTATTCTTAGATAGCTAAGGCATCCATACTTATAAACTTCATACTCTGCCCCTGTAGATAATCAGGTTGCTGGCAGAAGTCCTCTAATCCTCTCTTACTATGCTCTTGTTAATGTGGGCAAGATTAATTTTTCGTGAAAGAGCACCTTCACCCCTTCGTCTCTGTTGTGCATTAATGCAAGGTGAGACTTGAGCCTTAGTCCTAATTTTCATTCTTACTGAAACGTGTAGGAAACTTACCTGACTTTTGAGCACAGAAAAGAATTGTCTTCTAAACTGGATCTGTCTGAAAGGAATGGAAACACATCTATGGAGCAGTGTGTTGCTAGGAATCTTGTGTGCTAAGTCCATTAGTTTGTGTCAGTGTTCCACAGTGGTGCCAATGTTGGTCTGCTTGGTCCCGTAGCAGATGCCATGTACTGTCAAAGCCAATGGGGCAGCTAATATTTTCATATAATTTTCCAGAGGTAATGCTTGGTTATTGAAGTATCTTATTTGGAGATATGGACACTTTAGTCTGATGGCATGAGACTGCAGAAATGTCATAATTCAAATCTTTAATCACGATTGAAATCTATCATTTTTGTTTTCCTATAGAATGGAGGATTTGATGAGAAAGGATTAAGCCTAAGGTTCCTCTTTGACTGTTTCGTCTCGATGTTTGCCACAGCAAACATTAAAGCTTTTGTATTTTAAGATACGACAGTCTCTGTAGCAAAATGGATGCATTTGATTTTTTTACTTGTTATATTCCATATACACCAGCAGCAGGTGGAAGCTACATAACAGAGAAAAATGTTTCTTTCTCAGTGCTGTGGGAGCAGCTAGATGCTGTAAAGGAGCCAGAAACCGAAACAACAGAACCAATCAGGTTTTAGCACAAGAGTAGTCGTTTACTGCTCTGAGTGCCCCTTGCTATCCTCTGTTAGATCCTTTACAACCTACATCTTGTAGGCAGCCCTTGAAATTCCCAGGTATGTTGCTTGGGACAAACCTTCCCAGAGCCACAGATTAACTTGTGATTGTAATGATAATGTGTTGTTTTCTTGGACAACTTGTACTGCAGATTCTTAAACCTGATGATAACTTCACCTTATTTAGGCTCCTTCACTTCTGCAGTGCATTGTAACGAATATGCTGAGTGTTTCAATTAAATGCTCTCAACTGATGAAAGTAGAAGCAAATAGTTCCTTTACATAGCAAGTGTAATAAATGAAGGCATGGCCAGAACCTAATATAATTTTCTATTTCCTTTAATGCAAGACACTAGAAACTGTCACAGTTTCCCAAAAAAATGCTTCTCCAGTATTCGTCTGGAGGCAAAGATGCAGCCAGAAGATGCTAACCCTAGTACATTTGCAGGAGTCCTCATCAGGCAAGCGTGCTGCCCCATTTGCCTGCGAGATACCAGGAAGTACAAAACACGGCAAGGCCTGGACTTCACTGGCGTGCCAAAACATTTCTTATCTTTTGAGCCCATATGCTAGAGACAAAGTCCAGGTTATGAGTCTGGTTCAAACACCATTGCAGTTAAACAAACAAACATTCTAAACCCCCTAAAACATTTCAAATTACCTTACTGTGGGCTTGAGTCAGGTCTCAAGTATATACGATAAATGGGCCTGTTGGCTTTTATCAAGTGACATAATTAAAACCCAACCAAATTAAAAACCAACCTGTTCAACTCCTGTAGATTTCCAGTTATGCCTTCTCACATTTATTTTGGCTCCAATAAGGTACTTTTAAACTCTGCCCACCATTTATTCAGCCAGTAGTGTTTGTTTCACAACTAATCTGTCATGCTGATAGTGTGTTTGTGGTGCTGATGTTTGTTCCCATTATTTTTTTTTTTTTTCAATATGCTGTTTTTTATTAACACATCAGTGAATATTTTATGGGTATTCCAGAGGTTCTGATTCCTCTTTGAGTCTTTGAGTTACCATCATACCATCAATTTGAAAGAAAAGATTACCTTAATTAAAATACTCATCTTGCATCCTGGATGCACTACCTGTGAATCTTAAGTCAATGTGTATAGCTGATAGGAAAATATACCTATTGAGTCAAGAGTACTCTGTTACTTGGTAATACTGAAGAACTGCAGGCTACAAGAGAGGCAGTCTGTCAGTCCTCACAGTTCTGGAGATCACTGGTTTGGCAAGTGATTAAGAGCCATAGCTAGAAAGGAACATCTGGGGGAAAACTGGATAACCCACTCAAAGCTCAGGTGAAAATGTGTATCATGGACTGCCCAGATAAGTCTTTGCTGATATGGAGATGGGTGGGTTGAGTTTGTGTGCAGATCTTGCATCCTAACGAATTCCAGAAGTCACCAAGCTGTGGTTCCTCTCACTAGTCTGGGCTTCAAAACCATGTTTCTATGCAAATAGAAATATTGTTATACATTCTTAAAGGACTAATGTAACATTAAATTGTAAACAATCAGTTCACCACTGAGCAAGGTAGCTGAGATGATGAATGGATTTGGAGCATCAGAGCAAAAATGGTTTTGTCAACCAACAGCATGATAAAGGGCAGACAAATAGGAATATGTTGCACAGCACTTCAACCCCAGCTAATGGGTAATTAACACAGTGAACAAAAATTTGCATCAGTAAATATAGCTGTTGTGACTGAATTCTCATACTTGTTTTCCTAAAATTCTATGTTTAAAATCTGTTAACAGGCCACCCAGAAACAAAGGGTTCAGTGTAGATCATATCAAGTGACTCATTTCCAGTCTGGCACAGTAGTTATGGAAATACATATACATGTATATTTTAATTTGTGGGCTGAACTAGGAAGAAAATCTCCTGGTTTTCTCAGCAAAATGAGAAACCAAAATATTTGATCTGTATAAGAAGACATTTCTTATTTGAAGATTGTAGTTCTAACTTTTTTAATGTTGCTTCATTTTTATATATATTTTTTTTTTTAAGGGTAATAGTTTGTTTTGAAAATATTGGATTAGAAGTTTTTGATCTCTCATAAATTTGATCTGAAAATACCCGTCACTGGATGAAGGAAAGAATAATTGGGGCTCTGCCAAAATTTCACTTTTTCCCCAGCAAGCAGTCTATTATTTGGAAGAGCACTTATGCATATTCTCTGCATACAATTTACCAGCAACAGTGGGCTACAGCAGCTGATTAAGACTACTGAGCTTAAACCAGAAATGCTTTTGTGTGTTCTCATTACTGTTCTGGTGGGCAGTCCTTCATTTCTTGCATGCGTAAGATTTTAAGCAGCTTGCATGTAGGTGATATGATCCAGGAAACCATTTTCTTCTGCTTTTTATCAGTGAATCTTTCTTCAAGAAAACTCAGAAAGTTTCATATTTTGTTGCTAACAATTTAGTCTTTCTTGATTAAAGTTAACTGCCTGTTCTTCCCAGAAATGATCTATTTTTGGCAGCTTTTTCTTAATAGAAAATGTAAGATTATTCAGCTGTGAGTATCGCCTTGGCCTTTAAATATCAGTATTATCAGCTCTTTGAGGTGCCTGATGGTGCTTGTGGATGATCAAATCTACATGGGATGATGCTCTGCTCCTCAGACTTTCTTGCCCTTCTGAACTTTTTCTGACTAGAAAGAAGGCGGCTGTAAACCTAAACTTGATATAAGCCTTTTTCTATTATAGGCTTATCAGTAGTTTACAAACTTGTTTGCTACATTGAAACTGGATAGCTGAGCATGGGCTGAAGTAACCTGCCTAGATTTTCAAGTCTTAGATGTAAACACCTATTAGTGAAAGGAAAACTATAACTTTATTTTTCTAAGCAATTAAGGCATAGGGGGTCACCAGCTTTAGCTTTATTGGGAAGGGAGGAGTCACTGCAACAGCAATTCCAAACTGATTTTTGGATGGAATTTCTGTGGGCTGTTTTCCATCTTGTTTTGCAACATTGCAATTGGATTTGATATTTAAGTAGTGTATTAAATTACATTGGTATTGAGAATACATTACTGAACCTTTCAAATGAATTACTTTAATTATCCACAACTCGAATAGCTGTATTCAAATGGCTATCTGCTGCTCCCCCTGCCCCACTCCAGTTTAAGTAAATCTGAACTCTTAAAAGATTCATAACCTGGGTGTTCACTTCTGTATGACTCCTTTCACAAAGCACTCCCTGGCACAGAGAACCTGTGTGCCAACACTACAGTAAAGACTTGAACTGCCTGAAAGGCTCTTTGCAAAGATCTATTGGTATGTATGAATGCTGCAGAAATGGCTGTTTCAGAAGAAAGCTTTTGACTGCATGAACTAAATGAAGTGCAAGTCTGGATGAACACACCTGGGGGAAATACAAACAGAAATAATGAGAAATAGTTTTTTAGGAAACGCTCTTAATGTAAACTGGCAATGTTCTCCTCTCCTCTCCAAACTGTGAGTTTTCTTTGTATAGAAGCCGTTCCCATAAGATTATATAAATGTCACAATTTACAGACCATAGTGGTCTTGGGCACTCCGTTCCTTTGGCTTACGTTTGGGGCCTAACCTAAGGAGCCAGGTTTCTTTAGGTATTGGGCTGGATCACAGTTGCTCAAGTTCTTTCTCTTGGACTACTTAATCTGGGCATTGCTAGAACATCACTTAGGCTTACCAGGTTTTAGATGTGATGGTTTCTTTGTGCAGTGGTTACTCTACAATGATTAGTGCCTCACTGTTGGAAGCTTTTGTCACCTGCGGAGAAAGGATAGCTCAATGTAGCTCATAATGGCAGCTCTGGGTATGACTGCCAACACTCGATGCCAAGAACTAGAAAATTTCACTAATGATTCCTGATAACCAAGTGAATTCAAGCAATAAGCCGTTGTCTTCTAGAAAATAAGAGAACAAGTGCTTCATAGGTCCTTTGTGCAGGTAGCTTCTTTGTCGCTTCCTTATTTTTTCCTCCTTTCTGCTGTTTCTCTGCTTCCTGCTATCTTTGATTACTCCATCTTGGTTGATACTTGAAAAAGAATCAAAAGAAGAGTGAGAAACAAGTCTTGCTGGCAGGTAAGGACTTTGATGTAAGAATGAACTAATCGGCATTTCTTGTTCAGCATTTGAACAACAGCCAGGCTCCTGCTTGGGGATAGGCTGAGAAGCCTGTAGCTCTCCTGTTGGCAGTGCCAGACACAGCACGTGCTCCTACCCAAGCCAGAGAGGAGTATTTGTGCAGAACACTGCCTTCTGCTTCCAGGAAGCGAGATGGCACTGGCTCAGCTCCTGAACTCACCATGGGGCTGAGCCAAAAGGACCATTGAGTTTTCCCATGCCACAGGCCAGCTGAGGAATAACGGTGGCTCTTCTGGCTGACAAAGCATTTCCAAGGGTGCTTATAGGACACAGTGTGCAGTGGGGCTGTTGTTACCCTGTTCACCTAACTTTCTACAGGGTTTTTATAGTGTGGGGTTTTTTTAGCAGAAAACAGTGAACATACTGTTGCATTCAGGGATATATGTAAAATATCTGTGTCTGGTTGTTTGTGACCTTCCTGCTGTTTTTACTTATTTTCCTTTCACCCACTTGGGAGAACTGCACCAGTGTGAGGTTGAAGACAAATGTAGTTCCAGTTGAAGGGTTGTGTTGGTGTTCAAATTTGCCTTGTCAAAAAGTTGTGCTAAAGTATAAATATGTGTGTGTCAGCAAAAGTGTGCATGTGCAATTGGGTAATAGTTTACAAATTGCCCAGAAAGTTGGTTTATGAAAGAGAATACTTTGTCTCTGAGTTAATAAGGTCTATTAAGTGTGGAATGTTGTATTACTTATAGTAAAGAGATATCAGTGATAAAATTATCTCATTTACAGATTTTGGTTCACCCTGAACCTTCAGTATGTGTTGTACAAGACTCTGTGCATGCAATATTCAACTGTGTGAGCAAGTAAGTTTATTATGGGCAAGCCCCTGGCAACTGCAAGATTTAGTAAAACAAACATTTTCAGGTTCGTGTACTAGCTGTTTTTCATGTGCAGTTGTTTCACAAAGACAATGCTGATGAGAAGCACTTGCTGTTTGCTCCTACTGTATCACATTTTGTAATGATAAATGTGTTTTGAACAGAACGATATTGAGTCCATAAAAAGAAATTACTCATGTGTAAATGGTAGCAAAAGCCCTGCCAAGGGAATAATGAGACTCTAGGAGTGTACTTATTGGTATTCAAAGAAAGGAAAATGCTGAAGGCAATGGTGTCAGCCTATTTTTTTACCTCTGGTCTAAACCTCGAATACTGGTGTAGTCTTTGAAGCTTGCAGAGAATGTGCACAGATTCATTCCATAGGAGCTCTGTATATTGCTTTAGGGCAATATATTTCTTGAGTAAATTCAATTCCTGTAGCATAAGACTCATCACTTGTTATATTTTAATTTGGTATATTCATCCCAGCAAATTAATTGCTAAGATGATCAATAGGAAAACTCTCTTTATAGGTAATAATGTTGAAGGTGGTCTGTGGACAGACAAACTGCACTCATGAGGCTAGGAGGAAATAATACATGCAGATGAGTGTGAAAGTCTTGTCTTTATAACCAGTGCTATTTTCAAGGAGTCCAGGTTTTCATGTCCATCTCTACCTTGCCAACTTTTCAGATCAAGCTGCAGGCTGTTAGATTTTTTTTTAAGCTGTTCTTGTGTGCTCTAAAGAAAAGTCTGTTCCTCAACTGCTATGTGGGAGAGGGGGAAGAAACTTATGGCTGTTCTTATATATGTCCAATGATATATGTAGCATTCTGCAGATTGACAGAATGACAAAACCAGCCAGGGATCAAAACCTTTACAAAATTAATTACTTATTTGCTAGGGACCTCATTATTTTAAGCAAATCTTTGTCTCCATGCACAAGGAGACATTGACTAGCTGGGGTTGGGTATTGGGGGATTGGTTTGTTTGGGGTGGAGAAGGGAGTGTTTTGCTTTTCTAGGAGGAGGGGCTTAATACAGCAGGAGCTACCTCCTCTCAATATTTTTCCAGAGGGGTTGTATTTTAGATGGGTTTTTCCTTTCTTTCTCTCCTTTTTTTTTTTTTTTTTCCTTCACTTAGTGTCTTGGTTTAATTTTCCTGGTTAATTTTCTTTCTAGTAGCTGGTATAGTGTTATGTCTTGGATTAGTATGAGAATAATGTTGATAGCACACTGATGTTTTCAGTTGTTGCTAGGTAGTGTCTACAGTAAGTCAAGCATTTTTCAGCTTCTCCTGCCCAGCCAGCAAGAAGGCTGGAGGGGCACAAGAAGTTGGCACAGGACACAGCCAGGGCAGCTGACCCAAACTGGCCAAAAGAATATTCCATACCATGTGATGTCATGCCTAGTATATAAGCTCGGGGGAGTTGGCCTGGGGGATCGATGCTTGGGAACTAACTGGTCATCAGTCGGCAAGTGGTGAGCAATTGCATTGTGCATCACTTGTTTTGTATATTCCAATCCTTTTAGTATTACTATTGTCATTGTACTATTGTTATTATTATCATTATTACTTTCTTCCTTTCTGTTCTGTTAAACTGTCCTTATCTCAACCCATGAGTTTTCATTTTTATTTTTTTTCCCCTGATTCTCTTCCCCATCCCACAGGATGGAGGGAATTGAGTGAGCAGCTGCGTGGTGCTTAGTTGCTGACTGGGGTTAAACCATGACTCTTAGTCACATATGAACTTGTAAAGATTGCTAAACATCTTAAATTTATCACTTCCAAGACTTGTGATGGAACAATAAACTTTTTATCAAACACTCAAAGCCCAGAAAAATATAATATACTTTTTTTTGTTGTTGTTTCTAAACAAGGATTTTATAGCCATATATAACAAAAAGATAGTTTGGTGCTTGTTTGGGGGTTTTTGGTTTTGTTTTTTTGTTTGTTTTGTTTGGTTGCTTGGAGTTTTTAAAGTTTTCTCCTTTTGCTTGAGGAGAACAGCTAAAGCACAAAAGCTGTTCCAGATGCCCTAAATTGGTTTTGATCTCTTGGTTAGTTTCCTGACAAATGACATTACAGTCTGGATTGAAGCTCTAAAGAAAAAACCCGTCTAGTACAATGGGAAGGCTCAATTGTACCTTATACTGGCTGCCATGGATCCTATGATAAGATGTCTGATGGCAGAGAAGCAGGATGGAGAAAATAGCTTGACTCAGCCAGAAGAAAAATTCCAGGCTCAGGTGGTGAGTGAGTGCTCAGAAGAGCTGAATGGTTGGTTATAAGCTTAAGTGGTTGGTTTCAGATTAGCAAATCAAGTAGTAGGTATGATAACTGAAGACATGAAATCTTATTAGCGTCTTGAGTCTATGGCTGTGGAGTTGTCAGTTTGTGTTTGAGAACCATTTCAGGTTGATATGTGGGTTGTATATAACACTGTTCCTTCAGTGGGAAGCAGGTCACACCTGTTAATCTAACCATTTCTCACAATGTGTCTGGTTTTCCTTGAACAGAGATTTCCAACAAGTGGTCTGTGGAGAACTGGTATGCTTGTGAACATTTAGCTGTGGATCATGGAGAACAGTGTTTTACTCTATAATGATCTTTATCCTTCCCCCCCTCTATTATATAACACTAAAACTATACTATTATGATTTTTAGCTGTTTCTACCATATTAAGGATCATATTATTAAACTTTAGCCAATGCGCATTGAAAGGAGTTTTTAAAAAAGGGTTAGAGGGCACTCTGGTAGGCTTTGATCTGAACACTGAGATTGCATTTAATCTCTGGTGATATACATGACAACAACTTCTTTTCAGCTAGTGAAATTATTAGTTCAGGAAATAGTTCCTAATGAAAGAGTAGTAACATAGGATAGGAAAGATCACAGCCCACCAAAGTGCATCACAACCGCTACCGAGCAGCTGAAAGTCTCATCTTCTGAAGTGCGTTCTGTTGTATTACTTGGGATTTGCTTCAACTTGTTTACAACTTTCATCAGTGATGGTTTTAGTACTTTTACTACAGCAATACTTAAGATATTTCTGTTTTAATTACAAAAATCTTATACTAGAACAACTTTTCAATACATTTAAAGATTAATGATACACTAAAATGGATTAGGAGAAAAATAGTACATTGGTAAGGTGAAGACAAATAAAAATGTGCTCATTTTGTGTTTTCTCTTACAAAATGGAAACAGCTTCTACTTGTATGAGGTTTTCTGCCCCTTCTCTTTAATACAGTTTTTTAATGTCCTCTGCCTTGCAAAAACAAACCTAACAGATTAAAAATTAGACTAATTTACATGAATATGACCTATGTATTCCTTCCCAATTTACATATTGAAGTAACAAGGGCAGACTTCAAATTGTGTGTTTATATATTTCTGGTTTTTTGATTATTGTTTTTTTAACCTTTCCAAATCACATGTCAAGATGAACAGAAGGTTTTGATTTGCCAACTTTGTACTATTCCTTTCTTAACAGAAAGGTGCTGTATCAAAGCTAGAATAAGTTTTCAAAATATTGGAAAATAATCATCCAAACTATAAGACTGCCAAAAATTACTAAGAAACAACATTTGTTTAACACACCGTTATTCAAAGCACATGAGCAGTTGTAGATGACATGATGAAATCCTCCATGCATTAGGCAAGTTACTCATTCCCTTCCATGACAAACTAAAAATCTGTAACCCTATATATGGATCACCAAGCCTCAAGCCACCAACACACCATCTTTACTTGTATCTCATTCTTCACTGGTGCTTTTTTTGCTTTGTTTTAATGAAACTGTGGTTGGCTGGCTGCGTAAAATAACACGTGTAGGTCTATCATTATAATAATAATTCTTTCTAATAATTATTTTTTCCTTGCAGAGCTGTTGGCAGGTTACTTAGGTTGTAAAACCAGTACTTCTGCCAGAATATTGCAATCAAAGTGCACACTGCTACCAAATGCTTTCCTTTGAAGCACTTGAATATAGTACCTGTATGCTTAAGAGTTTACACTCATAAATGAAAGGGAATTCCCCATGGCTGCATTATCTCCTCTTTAGATGTACTATTATGTTGCAGAAATGCTAGCCTGAACCAATTTGTATCAAATGCTTTTTTATGGCATAAAGGAAATATTAAAAATGTGGTATAAATCAGAGGTAAACTTAGTTTTGCATGAACCTTATTTGCCTTCAAGTATTCTTATTATAATGACTTGGGGGGAAGGGGAAAAGAAGATATACTTCCACAGTAGGAGCTACTCAGCTAACTAATGCAGTCTGCATCGTGTATCAACACATTAATGGTAAGGTCATGAAGTTAATGATGTTTAAAAATGTATTGTAAAATTTGCCTCAGCAACCTCATAAAAAGTAGCAACTAACGAAGTACCTTTGATTTGTGGTAACACTAACCTTGTTTCTTCAACTCCAAAGCACTAGGTTCATAATTGTAGCTGGAACACTGCTTTGATTTTTATTTTATTTTTTCCAGCTACAATTTTCACACCTATTTTAATGGGCTAAAGAGAACTTGTACACAGAGAATAGCGTCCAGCCTTCCAAAAGGTTCAGTGCTGTAGGCAGTCCTCAGAGGTTTCACTGGAGCTCTGCACATAGAGCTTCATTTCATGTAAGCACCTTGGATTGTTAAGCCTGATGACACTCTTGCAGTTTGCACTGTGCAAGAAAGAAAAACTTCGATTTATGATTATAGAATACTGAACCTGGACATGCACAACAGGGAACATGGTTAGAGTTTAAGAATTTACTGTTAGTCCAATTGTTACTGATTTGCCACTAGTTAGAATTAATTGTATTTGATTTTAATAGGAATATAGAATTGTAAGAAATATTTTAGTAAAAATTGTATACCTATTGTGTTTTGCACATTTAATTAATGGCTGAC
>JAVJGG010000090.1:21872321-21887432 GCA_035590195.1 Aviceda cuculoides | reverse complement strand
ACCTGACAGGTAGGAATTTCCTTAATGCAAGCTTGTCCAGTTTTACTTTTCAGACAGCAATGTTTATGACAGATCATCAATAATTCAGAAATTGTATTTAATTCCACAATGCAAAACAAAAAATCTTTCATCTCTCAGTTTTGTTGTGAAATGGGAAAATTGATTTGTTCTGGAATTCTCTAGCCGCCTTTTGACCTGCTGTCCTTCAGGCAAACATTCAGTTGTGATGGTAGTAATATGTATTTTAGACTGTCCAGTTGTGATTTGCACACATACTTTCACTGATTTGAATTTAATTTGAAAGCGCAATACAACCCATAATAAAGTCAGTACATGCAACTTTGCTGTCTTAAAGCAATAGCTTATAAACCAGAATATAAAAGTTAACAATTTCAAGCAGACATAAGTCTCTCCTTTTCTGTTCTGGGATAAATCATTCTTCAGAAAACATGCAGTAGCTCATTAACACAATACTACTACTAAGCTTTTTTTTTTTTTTTTTTTTAAACTGTGAGTTATAACTATAAGCACTTACTGTTATGGCCTGGAATCTTTCTTTCAGCAATTCGGCTTCCTCCATTCTAGAAATCAAAAACACACAAGTAGAGAAGGAAAACAGAATGAGACCATAAGCAAAAAGCCTCCTGGTGGGGCTACAAAAAAAGCTGAAGTGATTTGATCCAATTCCAGAGCAGAAAGAAGGCAGAATTTTTGACTTGTCAGGAGAGTCCCTGAACAGATGAGCAGATCGGTCCAGACAGACACATGTAATGAGGGTGTGTAGAGGAGGCAGACGTGGAGAGTGCTGGCATGAGTTGACTGACAAGTTGGAACAGTGGAGCACAAGCCCTTTTCCTTCAGAAGCTGCCAACTCTTTGTTTTAATGTGCTCAGTTAGTGTGCCATTGCTTCTTTAACTGTTAAGTGCCCAAACCCGAATCTTCCAGGACCATGGTAGAAGTAAACCTTTATTATGTTCCTATTTCTCTTTCTTCCCTTTGTGTATGCTTCTGATGATAAACAGGTATTTTAAAATTATTAAGTATTCCTGGTTCTTATGAAACTGATTTCACCTGTGTGTTTTAACCTGCTGTAATCTTAGCACTGTAGATGGCATGGGTTTTTTTGAGACAGCAGTTTTAATTTAGTTTCCCAGATGAAATTTTTAGAGAAGCTGTATTCATAGCTGGAAGAATGTTTTAGAACGGCTAACTTAAAGTAAAATAAACTTTAAGTAATCAGGTCTGTCATTGAATGCAAGTGTTAATCTGTGCAATTACTGGTCAGCTATCTAGGACTCAGGGGAAGCTTTGTCTAAGTAAGGATTTCAGGATCATCATTTCAGTGTTACCGAGATGAGTCTAAAGTGCTAGTGGCTCTTACACTGGATTTCCATTCAGCTGACTTGAAGGTTTTTTTGCTGTGGACTTCTGCTGAAAACAGCATTATGCTCCTTAAGGGATGGCGTACATTTTGACCTTTCCAATTATATGAGTAGGAGTCAGCCTTCCAAAATCAGTCTAGGAAACCTGCAAAACAAGTGGAACTGCCTCTAGTAAAATCCAGTTGTGGAAGAAATTCTAAATGAGATAAAGCTGAATTGAAACAGCATAAAGATGTAATGTGAATCTGAAATCCCTTTGTTACCCTCAGTATCATGTAACGTAAGTCTTTGTAAGGACACCAACAGGAGAATCAGTCAGCGTGTTCGGTTTTTTTCCTGCTAATTCATTGAGATGACTAAACTCAGCAGGATTTGGTGAGTGGTTTTATTTTACATGTCAGTACCGTGATCTGAATCTTGGTGGCAAATCAGGCTCATTACTAGCAAATTCTAAGATGTTACAGAGTTGAACACTTGATGATGAAGCTGCATCCTCATAATTCAATATGAATCAATATTTAATTTCAATTTCCACATTTCTAGTACGTCATCACACATCCAAATACACAAGCAGACTACCCATTTCCACACTGGGATTAAGGATGCATTAATGTTTTGTTTACACTGTGATCCACCCTGAGGTTTTGTTCAAACTTGCAAAGACCCCATCTTTTATTCTCCAGTGAATATTATTTTTTTTTAAATATTAATATATGCCTCATTTGGTCAGCACCTGAAATTAAAAATATTACCACATAAAAGCAAATGTGAAGTTCAAAGGCAAGTGTACTGAGGTATATCAAGAGAAAGATTACATGGGAATTTAAATCCTTTAAGTTTATGGATTTGAGAATAAGTTCAACCACCCCACTGAATTAAATACATTCTTGCTGCAGAAGCCAATAGAGAGACAGTCTTTCTGTTTAATCTTTCATAAGTTAGTATAGCCTGCCTTATATTTTGAAAAAAACCCCTCACAAACTTTTTTCATCTTTGTCTTCTGCGAAGTTCATCTTAAAATTTAAATGCATATGTGGACTTCAAAATGCTTACAAATATTTAAAGAAGCAAATGATTACATCAGAAATAAGGAAGTCTGTTTGGGGCCAGAATCAGTACTCTGATATAAATGAGATTCCATTCTCAATGGATGGAGAAATGAGATCAGTATTTCAAGTACAAATTAGAATCAATGGGATTGCAT
Source organism: Aviceda cuculoides (assembly GCA_035590195.1). NCBI lineage: Eukaryota > Metazoa > Chordata > Aves > Accipitriformes > Accipitridae > Aviceda > Aviceda cuculoides. The sequence goes on along the minus strand of JAVJGG010000090.1, from coordinate 21,884,845 downwards.
TGCTTTGAATTTTTATGATTTAAAATATTTTCCTAAGTTTATGCTCCAAAATTATATAAATGCTTTTAAAAACCTTACTTGAGGATGCTATATATTTACAGACCAAAAAAGTATTTAACATGTCTTTTCCTAATCTAAACACCCAGCAAGTTGAAGTAACCCAAAGATAGTTTCTAAAATGTTGCTTCCCTTTTTAAGTAACCATTATTAAGAGAGTATTTAAAGCCCACTTTAAACATTTTAAATTGTTTAAATCATATATATCCCCTTGCTAGGTAGGATTTGTTGTTCAGTCAATAAGTTGTTTTCCAGTTATCTTAATCCTATTCTAAATGGGATTTATGTGCAAGAGAAGAAATGGACCAGCTGTCACTTTGTCTGCCCTTTAAGCCTGGTTCACCAATAGGAGTATCCATGATGTTATAGGTTAGGTCAGTGAATCTGAACAGCTGTGTTTTCAGTCCACAGGATTCTTGGAACAAGGTTTTTCCAGAGGAAACTATCTACCTATTCTGTAAGTTTAAGAAAAAACCAGAACAGAACAAAACAAACAAAAAAACCCACAGAACTTTTGGGAGAATAATGTGTTTCTGCCTGTGTTTCTGTAACTGGCAACTGTATATTCTTCTTTTGGTAGAACAGATTCTCTGAGTTATGCAGAAAATGTTTATTGTATCACATGATGAGTCATACAGGTTGGATTTTTTTGGCTTCACTTCTTCCTTTGTTTATTTTCATTTTGCACTGGGTACCTAATGTAGGAGTAATAATGAGACTCTAAAGCACAAGGTGAAAGAGTTGCATTATGAAGTCTTACAGAAAAGTGGGTGGGAATTCAGAAGAATGCGATATCCTGAACCAAAATCTAGAAGGAGGACCACAGAAGTACTTTCACAGCTGGAAATGCAAGTTCCGTTGTCCATTTCTGGAGCAAAGTCTGAGTAAATCTTGTCATTCCAGAACTGTAGCAGCCATCCCTGGCCACACTCTACAAACATAATAATCCTCAGTTTTACCGTTACTCATCACACTGAGATTTCTTTTAAAACAAATCATTAACCTAAGGTAATACGTGGATGGTGAGTTATAGATTATTGTAGTAGCAAAAAATTGCTTCTAAGAAGAAACATCTCATTAAAGGTAAGGAGCAAGAAGCTTTCACTTTTTGAAAAAGTGAGTTTGAAGTGAATGGAGTTGATCAGATTGTTATCAGTTGAAAACATAGCCTATACTTTCTGGAAAGAGGGGTTACTGAGTTTATGAATGCCATTTTGTGCCTCTTAACTAGTCTGATTATTTTGCTTCATGATGAAACAAAATGCAGCTGCCTTCTGTAGCTGTGTTTGAAACGGGAAAAGGGCTTTTGGGACTTGGTAACAAAGTGAATTTTATATTCTTACAGTGACCAAATATACTGCCGCTGTACATCTGTCTGCATATAGCCTTGAAACTCTGACAGCAGAGGAATGGAGAGGAGATAAATTTTATTGAAAGTCCCTCACTGAAAATGTTCACTGCAGCATCCTGTCAATTGACCCAAAGGTCTGGTGTCTGGGATGCCTCAGCTGATTGAGAAATGGCCTCTTCTCCAGCTATAGAACCAAGATTTTGTATTTTAAAGATGAAAAATAAGCCAACAAGAAATAGAAATTTGAAGATCTAAAAACTTTTGTTTATTCCAGATGAAATGCATACAAATAGACAACAAAAGCCTTTGGGTAGTTGCTCCCAAAACTTTTTCTTTTTTTAGAGAGACTTTCTCTTTAGCTGTATGTTATTTCCCAAAAGAAACAAGGTTCATTTGTCTCACTCAAAGGTTGGTTTTGAAGGCCGTTTCTACCATTAGTCTGCAAAGTACTTCCAGCTGTTTCAGTCAATAGTGCATTAATGTTTCACAATAAGCAGCGATGGTTTCTGTCTAGGATATATCCAGTGAAAGAACTCTTCTGGGGTTCATCATGGTGCTTTTTTTTTTTTTTTTTGTCTAAAAAGATTAAGACAGTTACACTTCCCACCAATGGCAAACTTAGCCCTCAGTAAATAAAAGGCTTGAAGTCCAGGGAAAGAAAACTAGCAAGAAGCAGCACCTATCGCATTAACTTTTTTTAATTTAACCTGATTTCTTTTGTAGTATAAAGAACATATTTTCATGTATCCATCAAGTCATAAATTCCAATCTAAACTGGAAGATGTTTCATGAAAAGTGTATGTGTTAATAATGGGGAAAAAAGCATTAAAGTGAGGATAACCTAGAGACACAAAGTTAAAAACTATCCCGAGAATATTATTTTATATGCATGAATTTGTGTATATATGCAAACATATATATATATATATAAAATTATTAGTCATTAGTAAAGATATTAGGTATCTTTATGAGTACTTGTACATGTTTAAATATTGCATCTAGGGGTACATATAACTACAAGACTAGTTGTGTGTAGCATGTCTATGGGGAGACTTTCTCATCATTTGTTTTCCTTCTGTGGCTCATACATCTATAGCTTTCTAGCCTCTCAGTTTCTTTTGGTCACTAAATCTTTAATCTAATGACCTGTTTAGCATGTGGGATTGCCTGACGCTTATCAGGTGAGTAAAATTTAAGATGCTTTCTCTTATACTTTAGTAAGAGTGCAGATTGTATTAGCCAGTATGCTTAAAGATATGTGATAAATCAGGGGAGAAAAAAAGAAAAAGCCTCATATCCCTCCATCAAATTATACAACATTAGAAATTATGAAAAAATGTGTACATTTTTAGGATCTTAGAGGAAGTTCATACCAAAACCTCTGCCAGCTCTCAGGAGGGATTGAATTTTGCCTTGAAGGCCAATTTTGGAGAAGTAATTCCCTACTAGGCAGGTCTTTTAATGTAATGAATTTCTTGGGTCCTCTCACTGGAGCAAAACAATATCTGAGGATCTCAGTTTTATACAGTTTTATGAAGCTAAATTCTATCTTCTTTACTTGTTTGAGTAGACACACACCCTGAATCTCTGGGAGGAAAAGCCTTGAACTATTATGTTTCTGTTGGTACAACTCCCTTCCTGTTGCTATTCATAAGTATGAATGTATTAAGTCTTTAAAATCAAACTAAAGAAACAGCTGTTGGTCATTGCCTTCAATTGTTTTTAAAACACTGATTATTTTAATCATATTTTATACTAAATCTGCTTGTCAGATATCTTTCAATATTATAGAGAAGTTTTAGAATGCAGCACAGGCTTCGCTGTCTCTTCCATGGTAGGTGCGTGTATTATATGCACAGCAGAGACTAGCTGTATATGCTATTGTGGTAAATACAGATCATCTTGCCCCTGTTTTCTAAAATTACACAGTAAACTTTGTTAAAGTCTATTGATTATTTTTTTAATCAGTTAAATATGTTTTTTGTAGCCTTTTTCATGCTCCCAGACACTTGTCAATTCTTGGCCTCATGTATTTTGGAAATGTTTTATGAAACTCTGAACGTGGGAGGCTTTCCAAAGCAGCTTTAACAAACTCTGTTGCCTCTCATTTAAAAATCACACTTCAGTGAATAGTTTAAGTGTAATTAATGTGGTTATATTAAACATGAAAGTCTTAACAGAATGTGTTCATCAGGTGCCCAGATAAGTGATAGCATTGTGGTGGTTTTTTGGGTTTGGTGTTTTTGTTTTTGTTTTTTTTTTTTGTTTGTTTGTTTTTTTTGTTTTGTTTTGTTTGGTTTTTTTTGTTTTTTTGTTGTTGTTGTTTTTTGGGGGGTGAGGGGTGGGGGGTGTTGTTGTTTTGGGGTTTTTTTTGTGTTTTTTTTTTGTTGTTGCTGTTTTTTAATTGTAAACTGAAATAAATAAAACCACAAGGAGACTGAAAGACTCAGGATCAGACCCTTAAACATGTTGTGGAATGCATTGCTTGCAACCCAGCATTTTCCAGCTGCTATAGATACGCACTTCTAAGAATAGTGCAGAGTTTTAAATCCTACCCAGCCAACTGTGTGGGGAATTTTTAGCAGAGCTCTGAGAACCAGCTTTAGTTGTTGTGTAGTTAGTGTTTCATTAAGCGAAACCAAATACCCCATAACCAGGGTCAAATTCTGGGGAAAGGAACAAAACCCACACAGGTACTGTGCTGTCCATAGTAAGGTAAACTGCGTGACAGATTCATCTGATTCTTGTTTTCTGATACTCTCGGAGAACACAAAGAGAACTGTAGTGGTGTTTCGGTCTAATAGGCCTCAGTAGGATTGCAGAGCAAAATTAGGGCTTTGCAGACATATTTTTGTGAACGCTTAGCACCAGATGTGGTTTCTCTGAGGACTAGTGCTGCTGGTGGAAGCCTTGAAAGTCTAGATGATTTGGTCTAGAAGACAGAGCTGAAGTAGGAGTTGCTTAGGAGAATACCTTTCTTCTGCAGCTGGAGCTGGGGGGCAGTGCAGAAGAGGCAGGGACAAGACTGGAGGTGGTGAAGCCATTCAGCATGTTCCCCTAATGAGCAGCCTCTTGTTTGCAGGCTGAAGAATAGAAGCTGTGTAGGTTCCCATCTCCTGCGGCGTGGGCAGAGTTCTCACCCTGCTCCCCCGGGAAGCTGCCTAACCAGCCTGTGCCTGTAGCAAGGTCTACCTTGAGCACTGGAGCTCAGGTGTTCTGCAACATGGGGTGAACCTTATCTGATAGCTCTCAGCAGAGCAAAGAGGAATTACTGCGTTCTCCACCCACACTTCCAGCCACATTTTCCAGCCACTTTCCTTCCTCTGACTATTCTGTGAACCAACTGAATTTGCTAATCTGTCAGGAAAGCAATTTAAAAAACCCCAAACAAAACCAAAACAAACCTAAACCATGAATGTCCACTATGCAGTAGCATTAGAGAGTAAGAAGAAATGGGATGCTGGCTGTGAGATGAGCAGTGAGAGGAGAAAGATGGAGGAAATGTGACTCTTCTGGCAGCAGTGAGTTGCTAGATGAACTCAGCCATCTTGGAGGCCTCAGGCTTACCTTACCACAGTGGTCCAGGGACCACGAGACACCTTATACTGACGTGTATAACAAGCACGTGTGCTTAGCCGTTTATCTGAAACTTGAAACTGCTGTGAAAACATGATGACTTCAGACTCTGGCAATCCTTCCTGTGCTTCCAGTTATTCAGTATCCTGCGCTGTGGGTGGGCAAAAAATATCCCACATAAAATTTGTTTTGCGCAAGCCTCTCTAAGTATTAATGGAAAAAACTGCATGATAAGATTATGCAAAACTTCGTTGTTAGCAGAGCTGATAAGATTACTTATGGCAGATAACACTTGTTGCAAATACAGGCCTATTTTCTTAGTGAAGACGACCTTTTTTTTTGCTGAGGAGTTCATTATTTGAAAGCAGTGGCTGAGAAAAACTCTCAACTTGTCAGTCATTCAAACTGTTAATTTCAGCTGTCCCCTGCTCGTTTGCAGTGCTGGCTAGGTCATCTGAATAACACGGGGACTCAACGGCTGACGCCTGCTGTGTGGAGTGCCAAGCGATGCAGCACAAGCAGCTGAAGCTGAATAGTCATCTGGATGCCTGTGAGAGTATGTCACCAATTTGTATTTTTCAACAGATTCAAATATTTCACTTCTGTTTCTCATAGCACCATATATTTACTTAACCCCTCACTTTAGAGTGGTGATTATTAACTACGAGCAAAAAAACTTCGTATAATATGGTTTAATTATTTTTCTGGTAAGATTTGTTTTGATTGTCAGGATTTCAGACCTGTTTCATAGCTACATTTTCTTACCAGAAAGGTAATATTATCTTCCTTCTTTTCAGCTGAATCTGAAATCAATCCTCTGAGTGATATTATACTGTTTACTTGGTATTCACTTAGTGTGAAATTACGTGAGAATTTTGAACTGATGTAACAGCTGTGTGGTTCTGAGAAGAGGCATCCCGCTTCCCTCCCTCTCACTCCTGGACACGTATTCCCACAGCTTATTTGGCTTTCTGCTCACTGAATGCACTTGCTAAACTGGCAGGGAACTAACTAAAGGTGGCTATTGCTGAGCTGATGAGCCAAACCATTGCCCAGAGAAGTCTGATGACATGTTACCAAAACATGGTAAAGGAAGAGGGCAGAGGGTGGAACTGTGGCGACTGGAAAATGCAAAGGAGGGGGAAAGAGCAGGGGATGAGGAGGGAGGAGTAGGAAGAAAGGGAAGTGGTGGTAAACTGTTAGATAAACTAAGCTGTTAAATGTAAATTTACCTTTATAGACTACTTAACACAATGTGGGGAAACTTTTTTCTTCCACCTGAAGGCTGAGTAGGCCTTTCAAATATTGTTGGCAGATCAAAGGTTAATATTTTATTCCCATCCACAAACAATGCAAAAAATAATCTGGCTGCAAGTTGTATGACAGAATATTTTGGGGAGTATAAAAAGCTCTTTTCTTGTCATATCTTCTCAGATGTGAACAAGTTCTTTACCCAGTGGTATCAGGAAAGCCAAACTAATCTGCAGCTCATGGTACTGAGTGTCTTTGCAAATTTGTTTTCAGCCTAGCAAGCCGGATCTTTGGTTGATTGGGAGACCCATTATGGTCTTTATAGATTTCTCACTGTCTAAATGCAGCTGGAGACTGATGGCCTGAAAAGGCTGGAGTTGGATACTATTTGAATCATCTATTTTAGTGAAACATTTTAAAATTTGAAAACATTAGCATTGCATTTAGCCTGTAGGTGAAATGACTTTTTAAAAATGGTTTTAATGCATAATGTTAATCTGGAAAAGGGGATCTAGCTATGTTGTCAGACTTACAGCCGATGCAGTTAGGAGACTTCAAGAAGCCGATTCTTGGGGTTTGAATTGGAAATTTAATCCACATTTTTTGCTTATAATCATCACTTGATTGGATACAATTAATTTTGGTGTTTGGAGGAAAGATCAGAAACACTCCAGCAGTTCTAGTTAACTGCTGTCATCCTTTAATTTAGTTGGTCTGTTCTCTTATTTTGGCTAATGCAGCTCAGGATTGTAGTCAAAAGTTGTCATTATCTCATGGCTGCTCAGTGGTTGTATGAGAAGTTTTATATTCTTGGTTTCCAGTGGACTGTCAGCAATGGGAGAAGAACCAAGGAATGAGTAGCATGAACAGTAATCTGTCCTTCCACTGAAGGAACACCACATGTCGGTGTACATATCGGCATCTTTTCACAAAGTCTACACTTCAAACACCAGCAGAAGTTAATAATGGATTTATTTATATATGTATAATTTTTTTCTGTTGAGATTCAAGAACGTTCTTTATGAAAATACCCTTTCTCCAATTTTATGAAGTATGTCATAATATAGGTACGTTCACATTAATACTTGATTCTCTTAGGAGACAGCCCCTTGTATTAGTATTGCTTGGGATTTATACCATAAATCTCAATAACTGTTGCACTGATTTATTGTTGAGTTGTTTAATGTTGTAGCTCAGAAATGGAAGAGCTAAAGTTAGATAGAAGAGATAAAGTTAGATCAAACAACTTCAGTAACATCAGTTTAGACCTCCACCTGTCCACCTGGCAGAGGAAGGCACTTTTGGGGATCGAATGATCTGTCTGAAGGAAATGGGGACTTAAACACAGCTGAGGCATCTTAGCTCTCTTTACTCCTAAGAAATGTCCTACATCAAGGTCATACTATTCTGAAGTGAGTCTTTTTACCAGTTCGAGTGTATGGAATTTATTTCATGGTTGAGACAGCTTCGTTTCATATGTGTTGGTCATATCTAGAGAACTTCATGCCTTTTAATCATATAGCCATATTTCTTATATCATCTCCTACCCTCTCATTGGTTTCATAATTCTGTAAATAACTCAATACAATTCTGACAGGCCATTATTTCAGGTTCCTATTTTAAATACTGGCTGTAGCATAGTAAGTTAAAAAAAAAAAAATTTAATTTGCATTTTTTAAGAGCATACCACCACCACCACAAATTGAACAACTTCTGCAATTAAGAGACATCTTGAGGGATACCTGTTCTTGACAGAGGCAGAAAATGGCTTTAATAGTAATCATTTGGTTTCAGAGAACTTCAGAAACAAGTTTCCCTTGTTGGGAGAGCTGATTGCTGGCTTTCTGAAGCTAATTAAACCAATTTTTTAAGGTATGTGCGTGAATTCTCAAGAAGTGCAATATAGATCAGAAAAGGAGCAATTTCTACACATTATGACCACAACTCTCAGCTGTGTTTTAGCTATGTTTGGCTATGTTCAGATCGTGATGTGGGGACCTGTCCTGAAAAACAGATGTGTTGGGAATTTTCGGAGCTGTGTGAGTGTCCTGTGCTTGCACTAACTGTGTTGTCCAGAGTTGATCTAACACCGCCAGTTGTGAGCTACCATATGCGTATTGGCAATTAGAATTGATGATGCTGGTAGTGGAATGGGTCTGTTCAGTGGCTCCTGCTAGGGGGTTAAAAGCAACTTTTCTTCCAAGTCCTCATTCCTTTGACTGCAGACTTTTGTCTTCATTGCCTTACCGTTATGACAACTTCAGCAAAAGTGACAGCAACACCTGAGCTCTTGGCTGGTACTTTCTCCAAACTGAGCATCTGCTCTCCAAAAAACCTTGTGTGAACCTCAGCCTCTTCCATCTCCTCCTCCCACTTCTGCTAGACATTGTGCTAATCCTCAATCTTTCTCCTATCCTATATTAATCCTATAAACCCTGAGCAAATCTGTCTACCTCTGTCAGTGTTTGGTGAGGGAGGTCCAGGGTGACAGCTCTCAGTGTGCACAGCCCGCACTGCCAGGCAGTCAAAACTGACCACAGTTTGAATCCCCCGTTTTAATTGTCCCCAACCTAAGCAATTATGGAACCCTCACAACAGCTTTAAGCACTCCTAGGACATTCTGAAAATACTCCTTACGTACTGGTCCCTTAGGTTGTGTTGTGTATAATGCTTGTGGTGTAGGACTGTTTTTCAGTGAGTGAAATTTAAATGCCAGTTTTGCGAACAACACTAATAATACAAGAATAGATATATAGGACAGACTTTGAAAGATCATGAGCATGACTGAAGCAATTGGTATTTTATTCTGGTTACACAGGGCTTTCAAAGAGGAATGTGAATCAGCAAAACATCTTAACTCTTGATTCTTCTTGTTTCTCTTCTAGAAAATTACTTTAAATTCTTTAATTAACCTTTCCTTGGAAGTACTGATTCATTTGTCATTTTCTAATTCCTGTAGGTAAAAGCTATCTGTAGTACAGCTTGTCAAAAACATTTAGTATAAAAGGCAAATATACTAGAGATTGCCACAAATTCTCCTGTGCCGAAACATTTTCAGATCCACTTACTGTTCTGTTCCCCCACCCCCCACCATGTACTGCTGTCTGCATTCTGTGAATGAATACTGCAGTTATTAGATCCTACAATCTATTATCCTAGATTAACTTCTTAGCTGTATTTTTTATCTAGTTTTGCGTTCGATTTACTTACTTGAACTTTTCTGTGATTAGCCAACAAACTTTTGTCTGATTTACAGGAACACTCCTCGCTAGCAAGACCAATGACTAATCTCTCTAATTTACAGTTACCTCTCTTATCTAGATACCCTCAGTTTCAGATGTGAAAGTAGGATAAGAATTATTTTAATTCTTTCATTTGTACATCTTTGATTATTCAATTATTTTGTCATTTAATCATTCTAAATAATCGGATCCTCCCGGATAACGAAAAGGCTTACAGTAGTTCATGAACAAGGTACCATCTCTTTCCTCATAGATGGGGGATGATTAATAAACAGTTTGAGATCTGTCATGCATTCTCGTTTATCTGTATGCTAAATTAGTAGTCTGCCTGGGTTAATCTCAGCACTTCAGAAGTTTACAGAGAGTGTCTGATGGCATCTGCCTCCAATCTGCTAAATTACAAACCACTTAGATTTGCCTAATCAGGCTTTTGTTTTTTTCCTTTCAAACTCTGTTTTGCAAGGCTCATATCAATAACAAAGCATTATGTAGGAATAGCTGAATATCTCTATTTTCCTTTGGACTTCTGCAGATCGTGAGGATTCTTCATTAGCACTGTTTCATATTTTTTCTCTGGCAACAATGCCTACACTTGGCAAATAGACCTTTGCAGCTGCTCTCTGCAATTCAGAGATGGCAAACTGCTCCATATGTGTTTTGTAGTTCCAAGAAAGTGAATCTTGTTTTTTCCTTAAGGGTCACATGTATAAGAGACATAATGTAAATGACAGTACTAGTTTACAATTATTATAATTCAAAACCAGTACTGCTTAGAGCTAAACCAACAGTACCATATTCACAGTGGTTGAGATTTTGATGTGCCATTGTGCAGTAGGAAGGCTATGCTTGTTAAATCAAACTGTAAGGGCCCTTTTGTTCTCATCAGTGTTTTGATCTGTGGCACTTTTGAAAAACAGCAACTGAATCTAAAACCATCTCATTCAACTGATAATGTCTTCGTCTTAGGTATCTTGATCAGACAATTCTTGCTTGAGGATTAATATATTGGCTGGGAAAATAATGTAATCATTGCAAATTCTTTGTTGTTCCTTTAAACAAGAATTAAAAAATGCTAGCAACTTACGACTTTTCTTCATTGCTATATAAAAACTCTTTGCAAGAGAATCTTGTGCTATAGAAGTAGAGAATAAATTAACATTTTGAAGAGAGTTGAGTGAATACCAAAATTAGGTTTTTGTGGTTTTTTTCACCCGTGAACACCATGAGGGATCAGAATTAGTGTTCATAGTCCTGCATTAAGTGAAAAACAAGTAATGCTACACAGTCAAGAAACAGTTTATACATCTACCACATCATACTAAAGTTTGACAGAGTTTCTACTGACTTCTAACAAATGGTGTTACTTTCCAGCTGAAATGCTGTGATATTTGAAGACACTAATAGCTGCTTCTACAAAACTTTAAAGCCCTGGCTGCAGTTTCTCTCCTTTGCAGATATCACTTTCTCTGGAATGGAGATGAATAATTTTTTCTTAACCATTCTTTAGCACAGTAAGTAGAAGTGCGGTCTTTGACAAAAGTTATTGATTTAATCTGTAACATATACCGCAGTTTAAAATTCCTGAGAGAAATGTGCATTGCTATTAAAAGAGGTAGATAGTATGACCCAGATTAATTTTTGGCTTATCAGTCTAACATAATCAGTTCCAGAAAAAGTGTTGGTTAGGCTGGTACAAGATCTAATAATGCCTTAAAGGAAAGTGATATGGTGAGTACCAATACATGGGAAATAAATTCTAATTTGATGTTACTTCTAGAAAAGGTAATAGACACATTATTTTTATTTATACTTTCATTAGGAACCAAATTTACATAAAGCCAACTCAAGAACACAGAGGTTGTGAGAGCTAAGAAGTAAAGATGCCAGTTCACTGGCATGGGGTCATCTGGAACACTAGCAGACTGTATGCTCATAACCAACATCCATTTCAATACTGTCAAAAGCAGAGTCTTGTGTTTGGGAAGGATGAAATTTCTCAGATTAAGGCACTGCCCTGAAACTTCATCATGCTGAGATGATCTTGGGAGTCATGCTGGATAATCAGATGAATATTAACGCTGATAGCAAACCTGTAGCTAAAATGGCTAATGTTCTAAAGAGATTTAAAGTTCCTCTGTATTTGGGAATGAATGCAATTGCTGTGGGGAATAGATTGTCCAATTTTGCTGGCAGTGTTTCGAGAGGAATGGTTAAAAACTGACTGGAATATTGAGAAATATGAGAAGAATGATAGAAGGATTTAATAGAAACTATATTCTGCAAAAGGAGCTTAACTTATTAAATAGAAAGTGGTTCTTCAGGAACACTCTATAAGAAACAGAAATTTGACAATAAAAGGCCTCTTACTTTAGCAAAATGATAATGAATTCAGTGATTGGATGTTGAAGGTTGAAATTTCTGCGTACTAGAAGAGATTTTTAATAGGGATATTAAGCAGTTAATGCAACAAGGTCTGAGTGCAGTCTCCAGTGCTGCAGACTTAAAAAAGCTGATTCCTTTGGACTTACAATCAATGGACAATAATTCTGGGGCAGTAGCAAAAGCAAAATGGTGAAACCTATGACAAAACCTGACAAATTTCTTAACATGCTTAGGAAAGTGACAAATTAGATGATACAAAAATGGCTTAATCAATGGTCAGCTGAACTTGTTAGTACTGTTTTGGGCATTTACTGAAATAACGGTATTAAAAATCCCTGACATAGGGCTGGTGTTCTCTTGTCCCCAGCCATCAGAAATACTCTTTGCTCCTCCACAGTTTCTCTGGAGCTGTTTTCAGGTTGTGAGAACACCTAAGTTTTCCTTACAATCTCAGACAGCACTTTCTACTTTTAATGAAACATTTCCGTGTTTTTCTCTGAAGATAAAGTTTCCTAGTGGTTGACAGACACAAGTAAGAGTGCAGGTGGGAGTGAGACTCTTCCCTTAAACTAAGTTTAGTTTAAGATTTATACCTAAACAATATACTTGCATTCAACTCTTCATCTATCACTTTTTTTGTAATTAGTATTAGATGAATGAAGATG
>JAVJGG010000090.1:21857251-21872221 GCA_035590195.1 Aviceda cuculoides | reverse complement strand
ATTATCATTACTAGTTTCTTCTTTTCTGTTCTATTAAACTGTTCTTATCTCAACCCATGAGTTTTACTTCTTTTCCCGTTTTCCTCCCCCATCCCACTGGTGGGGGGAAGTGAGTGAGCGGCTGCGTGGTGCTTAGTTGCTGGCTGGGGTTAAACAACGACAGAAGACAAGCAAAATTATTCAAGTTATTTAGAAAAAAATGTCTTGCTGAATAATTGAAAACACTTACAGGGCAACTTAAAAAGATTTCTTATTGATGTTTTTTTCAATTTTCTTCTGACTTTTCACATTACCTGAAGAAATTTTTAAAAAGTCTAACACATCAGAATTTGCTATTTGTCACAGGTGGCTGGTGTTTCTTGTGGTTAGCTGTCAGTATTACAATAACATCTACAGTCCTACTGTACCAGTTACAGAACATATAGAACATGTTTGTTGTGACAGTTGCTGAATCCACTTGCTTGTGACCTTCCTTTTGGAACTTTAAGCTGTCTTTCATAATCCAGAACCAGGGATTTTCAAATGGAGACTGGATTTGCTGGTTTTTTTGGTGGTCTGAGTAACAAAATGTAAGTAAAAGGACTGTGTCTCTTCACTGTCTTATCACAAGCCTAGACAAAGTGTGAATGAGTTTGTGTAAATCAGGAAAATCAGCCCCGCTCCACTGTGTATTTCCTGCTTTCCAGCTGACAGATGGGGAGAATGGTACTTTCCTAGCTCACAGGGAAGAAGTGCCATTGTTGAACATAGACTACTCCTTACAAAGCCATTTAGATGAGATTTGAATTCAGAATCTACCTAAAATGATGGTTGGTCATTTGGTAAAATAAATGTTGGAAAAAAAAAAAACTTCAAACAGCCTTTTTGATTTATAGATGTCCATGCAAAATAACAATTGCAACCAACTATAGCAATATTGGAATATTGCCAAAACTGTGCTACCAAAATGCAGGCCATCCCAGCCCAGAAGAGAACTGAAACAGCTGCTTGATTCCTGTTGAAAACCCTGGAAGTCATGAGCCAGTGCTCACCATGAAGTATGAGCTGCCTATGTTTCAAAGGGTGTCTCTGTTTTATTTTATTTCTGTTGCAATTGACTGCTGTTCCTTACTGGTCTCCATAACTTTATCTTTTAACAAATTATTCTGGATGGTGCAGACCCAGCAGCAGCTAATATACTATAGTCATCATTAACAAATGTGATTTGCCCTTGAACAGTCTCCTATGCTAAACATTTTATGCTATTAGCATCCTTTTTCAGGAGTAGATGCACTTGCTAAAAGCAACCTGCCCTTGTCAATTTGCCAAGAGAAGGTCCTGTCATGTGATTTAGTACCTCTCAAAAAATGTCTCTGTGTGGCTTGGCTGACTTTTCAATTCTTTACATGCTGAGATTGAATACAGCAGGCTGACTATCTTCACAGAGGGCTATAGTTCAGATCACATCTTAGTGTCCTCTCTAAATCAGCAACCAGACTGATGTCATGCGTTAGCAGATGACAGCACTTGGTTTGGTGATGAGGAGTCACATTTTTCACCCTGGGAGACTGGAGGCTGAGCCAGGGGGCTGCCACTGAATTTTTCCTCAGTCATAGCTTGTGCAGGAGTCCCTGGCTGTTTTGATACCCAGCAGAAAATGCAACCAGTAAGCAGAGCTTCTGGTAAATCCTGTATCCCCTCGCATTCAGAGTTTCCTTAGGGTTCAGCCTGTTGGCGTGAAGAGGAACTGCCTGGGAGGAACAGCACTTCTCCCTCTTGGTAGAAGCACCATCTCTGTTATATTGCAGCAGTATCACTGCCTCAGTTTAATCTTTGTGACAAGGATGTTTGCTGCAATGGACACAACTGCTCTTTACAAATGCATCGCTCGTGTTGACAGGCTCAGCACACTGGGGCAGGTTTTCAAGAGGGCTCAGTTGACTTTTGTGACACTTACAGGCAATTTTCTGAAGACGTGGGACAGTGAGCTCTGAAGGGAGAAGAGCTGTAGAAACTTTGTCGCTGACAGCAGTGTGGGAAGTCTGTTTCAGTGTGCAGCAAACATATTTTCATGCAAGGAGCAACCACAAGTTCTCTTGTTTTCAGATGGGCTTTTTATTGGCTTTTGAAAGGAAAAATGTGACTTGTCAATAACTGAGCTTCTAATTGACATTGAATTCCTTCTGCTTTGATAAGTGGTAGCTGGTGGTGGTAGATTATTTTATGGTATATATACAGCACAAACCACAATCTTGGGCAGAAGAGATTATAACACCTCTCTAGCTGCCTGCACATATTAGCAAAGTATGTATCTATGAATGTAAAATCCACAAATCCAGATATTCCTCTTATGCACATATGTCTATAAATAACCCCTCCTTCATTCAGAGAACTGACCACTGACAGAACAGTCTGTGCAGAGTCTTTTACAACCAGTGAAGCACATTGTGCTCCAGTCATACTAGGTGTTTCACAAACACTTAGGCAGGCAATGGTGCCAGTGGTGAGCTTATAAACTAAGAAAATAAGAGGCTTTCATAAAAGGCTTGGCTTTGAATCTGTGATGCTTTGTATATGCTACCTTTTCTGATAATGTTAGAGACCTTATCTATACTGGGCAAAGTGCGCTGTTAGAAAACACATATTTAATGTACTTTAAATAACATAACATGATTCGATGCTTACTGTGACCAAAGATCATGTAAAACTAGCTGGACTTAGCCTTCCACTCCCTTAAGTTTAGCTGTAGCTAGATAACTCATTTTTTAACTCAGCTGCCTCTCTTTATTCTAGACAATAGCCTGTTTTATGGTATTTTTAGTGTTTTTTCTAACAAAACCTTCCAGTTTGGGAAAGTTACAGAACATTTCACTGCCT
Organism: Aviceda cuculoides; assembly: GCA_035590195.1. Classification (NCBI taxonomy): domain Eukaryota; kingdom Metazoa; phylum Chordata; class Aves; order Accipitriformes; family Accipitridae; genus Aviceda; species Aviceda cuculoides. The sequence goes on along the minus strand of JAVJGG010000090.1, from coordinate 21,869,365 downwards.
GAAAGGTTACAAAATTTAATGGGAAAGGTGGGCATAGTGGGTCATGGTCCTGAACACATAAAATATGAGAGTAAACTGATGTTTCTAATAAGCAGTCATAGGGGATTGGCAGAAAAACACATCTGGTAGTGGGAGATTTCTCTGGGCTGTAATGCTGACAGTGAGTGAGATAAGGGCAAAATTAACCCCAGGAAGGATATTTAAGACCATTAAAAAAAAAATTAGAGAAACATACAGGAAGCCTACTACTTGCCTTTGATCAGTTTGATTTCATTTTACTTTTGGTACTATTTCATGTCAATGACTAACTTACAGATGTGCCTTAGCACCTCTGGAAACATTCAAATAGTTCATGCTTGAACTTCTGGAAGAGATGTTATTACAACCATAACCTCAAGAACACATAAAACAGGGAAGAGATCATGAGGATCAGACGTCATGATGAACACTAGGAAAAAGTTAACTGATACATGAGAAAGTAAGTTGCCGAAGAAGCAGTATTCGTGATCTATAGTTTTGTCTATTCTATAACCATCAGCAGGTACATAATAACAAAGCTTGAAAGCTCTTTGATTAGCAGTTCAGCTCCCATGCTGGGAATGAGGCAGGATTTGCTCAGCTGATACTTCATTCTGACAAATTGAGTTACAGGATGGACGCAGAACAGGATTGGTGTGGCACCAGTAAGAACAGTATAATAGAGTAAACCTCTACCAACCACTGTTTGTAGGAGAAGTAAGAGCATGGAATGGTTAATGAACAGCACATCTAGTATTACTTGTTCAGCTGGAGTAAAGGAAGCACTTTCAAAAAATAAAGCACAGAAACTGGCCTTGCTCCAGGGATGAACCTGCTAGGGCTTGTAGATCTCAGCTGTCTGTAGTGGGTGGGTAGATTCTATACATGTTTTGTCAGATCCTGGCAGGGTTTGCACTGCCTATGAAGAGGGCTGTGTTGTGTTCTGACAGGTAAATATGGGATGACACAGTAGCTTAAGTGTGGAAACAACTCAATGACACAGTCATCAGACTGCATGAAACTCGGTGAGAGCAGAAAGACACTGCTTGAGCTGGGATTTTAATGTAAGGGAGAGTTCTCCCCTCTTCTGAAGTTCTGACATGATAATGGTTCTTTCTGAGAGTACCAGCAATTCCCTTCGCATCTTTTTGTAACTGGATGAAACTAACAGTTACTGACTGTGATCCTTCCAGCCTGCAGCGTATGGAAATTAATATTAACAACTCAATGTGGCTAGGACTTAATTATGTGGAACCTGATCCTCAATTTATAGAGCCTGATCCTCTGTGTCTGTTCACCAGTTCAGATCTAGCCTAAGTTCCCCAAATCTGATGTGTAGCCTTGACAGAGTTATTTCAGGTTTCTGTCAGCAGTGCACAGAATCAGGCCTGTGATTTGTGAGCAGCTCTGGGCACTGTTGGCCAACATGAGGTTCCAAAGAGCTTTTTGTCCCCTGAGTTACTGCACAAAGTTTGCTCCTGGGGATGGCGGGGCGGAGGGGACTAGCTTTAATTATTTGTAGAGATCAGATTTATTAAAGAAGGTTCTGGCTGTGCAATGTAATTTCTTTATAGCATTTGCTGCAATATTGCAAGCTTGGGCTGAAGGAGGGGCCAGCCAAACAGCTTAGCGTCTCATCTGCACTGAGGGAGCCAGCCAAAAGAACATTACTCTTGTAATGCTCAAAAGAGACTGGAAAGCTAGAAGTAATTTTCAGTGGCATGCATAAGGGAGGTTTTGCCTCATTCATAGACTCCTGGGGGTAGTTTTCTAAAATAACATTTCTCGTGCATATCTTTCTAAAGACACACATACAATCTTTATACCCCTAGCATCAGCTTCGTAAGGAAGATCGAGTATCATTGTCTGTTATTTTGATAGATGTTATAGAGTTATGCTAGGAATAATAAACAACCTGGATCTATCCTCTACCTGGGACCACTTGAAAAGCTCTCTGTAAGATGGGAAATATCACCTCTTACTGCAGTTCAATTCTCACCTCAAAGAAGTTAATTTCTGTGTACTCTGTGAACCTCTTGGAAAGGAATTGTTTCTTTTAAAACAAAAATTCTTGAACTTCAACAAAAAAATCCCACTTAGGGGATGGACTGCATCCATCTTTACGCTCAGTTTTGCATGGATCACAGTGCATGTCCCAAAACAGCAGCCATGCGTTATTAGTTTAAGCATCCCTGTAATCTCATTCTTAAGTAAAGTAATAAGTTGGTAGATAGATACAGTTTAGTTTTTGTTTCACCCTGTGAAAGAACATCTTGAAATATAAGGATTGATTAGAAAAATGTCTCATTTCATTATAAGGAATTTTTCTTATGGAATTTGCTGACTCTTTTTGGATTCTACTGAGCAATCCCAGGGCATGGTGATCACCTACTTGCAGGAGCTGAGGAGGCAAAGAGCCTAGAAATGAAGTATTTGTAGTTCAAAACATATAATTACAAGCTCTATCTGGGCAGATTCAAGGTCAAGCTTGTTGCCTCGAGACAGAGAATCTTGATGGGAAATGGCAGCTAAGGATTAAGTCTATAGAGGAATATATTTGCCCCGTGCCCAAATACAAGACAAACTGCATTAATGTGTTTCAGTACATTTAATTTATCTGCAGCACGGCTAGGAGTATCTGCCAAGAAGTTTTTTTGAGAAGATAAATCTAATTTCTAGCAGCAGCATGTGGACAAATGACAGTCAAGACACACATCATCCTGGCTATTCTGCAGTCAGCTGGGAGTTCTGCACTTGCTGCATTAGGGGAAAAGGAAATAAAATTACCCTGGTGTTTCCTAAGTCTTTTAGCTTGCACTTTTGGCTAGTCAGCCATTACCAAAACAAGCAGGGCCAAATTCACTCTTTGAGTATCTTTGAAGTCAGAGGAGTTATAATTGTACAAAGTCCCAAGCTTCTTAGTATAAAGGCCGTGCTGAATCTTGCAGGAGAATCCCCCTTTGACAGCTTTTCTCTAATGGAATGCAGTGTTTAGTGTGGCTTTTCATTATTCATCATGAGTCACCCTGCTGCCTGTTCAAAAGCTGCATTTGCAAAGAAGTGTTTTTGCCTTTTCTCAGTTTTCAGTAAAACATGAAAAAAATCTCATGAAAACAAGTAAAATCGTGCTTAGGCCCATCAGTATGTTGTGGATTAATGAGGACATGAGTCAGCTAGGGTAAAGGTCATTTCAGAGGCAATGTTTTGTTTCCATTACTGCATTTAAAGGTCTCCTGATGTCCAAAAGATGTCATAGGGTTCCTTTTGCTATTACAGTGCTGTCTCTTTACCTCATCCTCTCTGCTGTGTGTAAAAAGTCACAATAGGCCTGGTGTCTTTGCAGTCTTTGACCTATGTTACAGCCAGGGTCACTATCAGCAAAAAACGTCTGTTCTCCTTTCTTTTCACTCTTAATGTAGGCACTGATTTTATCTACCTCTGAAGCTGATACAAAAAGTAGTAGAAGTTGCTTGCACAAATGTTTGCACGATCCCACTAGAATGAGCATAACCCATGTTCAGATTTTTTCCACTGGCTGCTTCGTATTCCTTGTGATGGCTTTTTCCCTGGAGAATTAAATTGTTTTTTCTGCACCTGATAATTCCCATGATAGATTTTCCCCAATGTTCTGACTTTAGCATCACTTTATAATGATTCCAACAGGACTGAATCACATCACTTGCAACCTAGCGCAAGTTGCAAATACTTGGCATTCCTGTCTATGTAGCAGACAAATACTTACTTTCAGGTACTTGCTTTTGGGACGCCATCACAATGGAACTAACTGATGGACAAACCCAAGCTTGGAGACAAACGTTTGTTAGTTTCCCCAGTTTATTCTCTTTCACATAACAGCTGCTATATTTTCCAGCTTACTGTTTCCTCAGCTAGCATTGCCAACATTAGCTGTTTCCAGACCAACGGAAACTTTCTTCTGAATGAAGTAAGTTGTACTGCCATCTATTTGAAAATGGAAAACATTTGTAATCTTTACATATGAAGAAATAGGATCTTGCCGTAAATATAGAAGCAAAGCACTGTTTGTGGCCAAATCTCAAATACATCTTTGAAATAGCTGTGAGCTGGAGAAATGTTTGGGAATGTGAAGGAAGATGAGTGCTGTAAACACCTCATAATGAAACACAAAAAGTTATTCTTTTATTTTGCTTCTTGAGTTCTTTATTCCCACAGGAGATGGCCTTTTGAAAAAGGAAATGTGGCAGACAGGAAAAGAAGGCATTTAAGGAAGAAGCACAACTGTAGCCTGAATTGTTGGCTTGGCTTTATCACATTCTAGATAGAGGAATGGAAGATGAATGGATTCACACCCAAATTCCACTGCAGTCATCAGCAGAAACTTTAGAACTGGGCTCAGGGGCCACATGTCCACTTCCATGTGCAGCTGCTAAAGTGCAACGATCTCTGAGCTTGTGTCCTGATGTACTTTTAGTTGGTTGATCCTGTTCTATAAATGGGAGTGGTCAGGTATTATGGCTGCAACCACAGTGACAGAGATGTCTGTAACCTGCCTAAAAGAGGTCTTGTGTAATTTTTGCGGCAGGGATTCATGATCCTACAAATCTGGCCTTTTTTGTTCTCTAGTCAGCATTTTTAGGCATCCCAAAAGAGCACAACTGCTGTCTTCATTATTTTTCTGCAATCTGCAGCTGGAAAGTTGCATGGTATTTTGTTCAGGATACAAAATGCTGATCTTTTGAGTAATTTCTCAGATTTATCTAGTATATGGAATAACTTTATAGTTAAGGCAGTTTTGCTCACTCAGAAATGCATCAATTAGAAAATAGAACTGCAGAAATGAAGCTACAAGTAAATGGACATGTAAAAATATTCCAACTTTCTGTAACAAGCTTTAGACAGACCAGATTTCATAGTTAACATATTGTGATCACCCTTTTAAGACCCTTTGGTCTTAAAACCAAATTAGGAAATGGAAATGGGTTATCAACTGAATGAATTGATTGTCGTTCTGTTTATGTATGTATATATATCGCAGAGTGAGCCATGCTTTTCTGTAACTTTCATGTGGCAACTGCCAGAAAAGAACAAATAAAGAAACCAGCAAAAAGTACTGGTTTATATAACTTTATTATATAGACTATGTAATTGCTAGAAATGGTTGCTTTGTAGGAATAATGTGTGACAAGTCATTCATCACTCGATATCTGGTCCACCAGCAGACATTTTTGAGAAGTTAAGGAGCTCTGCAGTAGCTTCTATGTGTTTGTTTTCATAAGAATGTTCACTGGCAGGCCTGTCAAGTGCTTGCTGCGTCAATGATCTCTCCAAAGTCTTTCTTATATTAGTTAATTGCCTGCAAATTGCTACAGTATGCTCATTTCAGGGATTTTATTACAGGCCAAAGGTAAGTACAGTGTTATAAAGTAAACTAGGAAAAAAATCACCTCTTCTCCCATGATTTAACTTGTCCAGAGGTCTATGTTAACTTTTTCATTCAATGCATGGCTTGTCCAAAGTAGAAAATGATATATGAATTTGAGAATTAAACTATCAGCATAGCACCACTGAGTTTTAGTTCATTTGTACCACCATGAATTCGTAATCAAATATTTTTGAACCTGTTTGCACTGCTCAACAGTCTTTAAATGTTAGACTAATATTATTACCATCTATTAAGCATAAGACCTTCCTATGCTGGGAATATTCCTTATCAGATCTGCGTAATCTTCCTATAGAAATACCTCTCAGTCAACAGATGGAGTGGGAATCTCCCTAGCTAATGGCTAATAGATAAGTGGTGCTCATTGGAGGTTTCCCTTTCATACTCACCACTTGCCATCTAGCCTTTGGGAAACTTGATTCTTGTAATCTCTTTAGTAATCAGTATGGACAAAGGTACTTCAGGGTGTGCAGGAACTAAATAGAATAAGAGAACTATGTTGGCTCTAGCATAAGCAAAGGAAACCTTTCCAAAATGATAAGTAGTGAAGGTTTGGTGCTATAGGTAGAAAAAACCCTATAACTACACCTTCACGGTGTTTGCTAGGAATGACGTAGTCCACTGGCATGTATGGAAATATACAGTAGTGGGGAATCTGACACTATTTCCGTAGCAGATTGTGAATTCCCTCTGGAATTCCAAAACTTGAGGTGTCTTTAAACAAACAGAAGCAGCTCTCTTGAGTCTAAAGTCATGAGCACATTCTGTGAGTACCAGTTTACTCTGATTCAAATGCCTCCATAAAGTTACTCTGTTTTGTTACAGAAAATACCACCTGGAAACAGCTGGATAGGTGTTGAGCTATGATTACTACCACTGAGTCCTGCTATGTAGTACTGCTGGAAATTGTGTGCACTGACAGACCGTAGTCAAACAGGCTGTTATTGCTGTCAATCTGAGTCAGTCCAGACTTCCCCTCAGCACCCAGCCTTCCTACCCACCCCTGAATGCTTCTACCTTCAGACTTTCATGACATGACCTATTATGCCTTTTTTTTCCTGCTTCCAAGTACTTAAATTAGTGAAATCACACAGGCTCTTGTTGCTCTGTGTGCAGAAAACCTTTGCTATCAGTTGCATAGCTGGTTGCGACTGATTTATACAAGTCCCAGCCTGAAGGTGATACGGACAGTGCCAGGCAATCACAGCACTGCTGTTTGCTATCTGTCTGCCTTTTGCTCTATATAGCCATGTTCTGTGCACTTCTGACACAGTCCCACCAGGAATTTTTTAAAAAACCACTTTTTTCTGATGCAAATTGGAAGAGGAATGGCACTAGAGCACTGCTGAAAAACTGGAAAACCTTTGTGTTCATCTAGGTCTAGGATTTCCAAGAGGAATTTAATATGACACTTCAGCCAACTGGAGCACACAAACACTGGGACAACTTTGTATGTCCTTTCTTCAGGAAAAAGGCTATAGAAATCAATGGCCGTTTGTTGGACTGAAGCTTCCAGAATTTCATTTAAGCCTTCTCTGTGTCTGAGATTGGATTTATTTTCATTTTTAAAATGAGTGATATTTTTAAAACCAAAGTCAGTGAAAATCTTCAGTATGTATTAACCTGCATCTGCTTAATACCTCTCACAGGAAGTTAGCAGAGCAGTTCTTTGTTGAGACAGACATCCTGAGATTAAACTAATTGCACACCAATATTGTTTAGAAGTTTGTGGGAAAATGTCATTCGACTAATTCCATGTACAAGTTTCACTATAAATGCAGGGTAGATTTTAGATTCCCTCCACAGTCACTGGAGATGGGCATCTCCAGAGGGCACGTTGGCCATTCCTAAAATAGATGAGTTGCTTTCTGGAAGTGGCTGACTCCCTCTGCTGACTACAGAGCCTCTTTCTGCTGTGCTAGTTTTCCTAGTGCTAGTTGAAAAACAATGTTCTTGATTTTTGTATTAAAAAAAATAAATAAAGCAAGTTAGAACAAGTCTAATATGTGGGCAAATGAAAGTCCACAGACTCTGAAAATATATTAAATCAACATTTCAACATGAACAGAAGCATTTATGTTGCATTTTCATGTTAATGTATATTCTTTATCCCCCTAATATGAGCATTCAGGAGTGTTAGCCCTATTGGACTGTTGACTACTGTCAAATCTAGGAAAACAGAAATGCCATCCTGGAAGGGAACCAACCTGGATTTATGTTGATTATCCCTTTGCTAACGCTGCACAGCCTAGTACTGATACTTCTGACAAAGGCCTACCAGCCGCATGGTAGACAGATGAGGAATAATCTGCCCTTCATTGTCATGCGCCTTACGTGATCTCTAGCAATTAAAGATTGGCTTGAATTTGGAAACATTAAAAATTTTTTCTACAAAGCTGATATCCTAGTTGTACTTGAAAATTCTGGGAATAACTACTTAATCCCTTTCTTAATATTGAATCATATGTTTCAACAGCCTCCTGTTGAACCTGTGGCAGCAGGTTCCACAGTTTGATTACACTGTGAGTGTAAAAGTATTATTTTGATTTTCTACCTTTTACTTTTATGAAATGCTTTCTTGTTTTTGACCAGAGATGCACAGAGATTAGGAGGTTTTTATCTTCCTTACTTTGACTGATCCTTTCTGCATTGTTTCTAAAATAAATGATTTTAATAGTCTCCATTTTTTCGGGGAATAAGGTCTTTCTTTTTTACCCTTTCCCAATTCTGTTCTAATTCTCCAAAAACCTTTCCATAGATGCAGAGATCAGAGTGCATATAATATTCTAGACAAATTTGTGCTAATGATTTCTATAAACACATTTTAACATTCTGTTATTCACTGTTTCAGCCTTTATATATGTTCTTTGCATTTTTGGCTGCAGCTGTGTACACAGTTACATCTTCACTTACCTAAGATAATGCTGATGTCTATTTCTTGACCAAATACTGCCATGTAAATGTACCTCCAGCTAATTCAGAGTTCAGCAAAGTGTCCTGGTAATTCACACCATGTTTAACAGCTTTGATTTTCCTTTCTAATCTTTGTGTCCATTCACTTAGTGTGCTTGGATCCCTTTGTGTAATAATTTCAATTTTTATTGTGATGTGCATGGTGTGTTGATTGATAGTGGAAAAAAGATTCTACATTCCTAAGTAGAAATAATAGCCAATGGTAATCTGGATGGGAACACTTTAGTTGAATTTGTAACTAAGTATATTAAATAAATGAAACCCCTATATATTGTGTTATCTATATTATTTAAGTGAAATAATGAACACTAACAGCTGCAGTTAAATGAGGTAGAAAGAAAAAAAGCATGGGAGAAACTTGGTAATTTCTAAACCAGTTCCTAATGCATCTGCTTATTTCTCTAAGACAAACAGATGTCTCTACCAAAACAAATTCAAAACTATGGATGTCCAGGGTTATGATGTACCACAAAGCAGACAAAAGTAACTGTGGTTAATTTTCTTCTCTGAGATTTCAATCTGAAATAAATATTCTGAGCATCACTATTAAAGCAGGATGAGAGAGTAAGGTAACCAGCCAGGGGAGACTTCTCCATCATGCAAAAGGATAGCTCCTTGCATTTAAAAGAAAATCCATCTGTGCGGGCAAATTCTATCGACAAGATGGGGGCTAGGCAGGGGAGGGGCAAAACGCAACAGAGAAAATTGGAAGAAGAGAGATTGAAATAAAAGGGCAATCTGAGGATATAATTTAGAGAGGCAAGAGAGAGAAGATTGAAATTACCTGTTTTCAGCAACTTAAAGAGAATATTAAGGTGCCAGAGTGTTTGAAAGGTGAAATAACCAATTCTGAGAGTGAGAAAAGCTTAGCAGGAGTTATAATTTATGGAGGTTAGGGACTGGGAAGTTGGGTCAAACGTGAACTTCATGAGAATGCGACTTCTGATAATGGAATCATCACACAAGACAGCAGAAAACTCAGTGTGGGGGATGTTTAAGGCAATCCATTGCTGGATGTAGCGCTGATGTCCAAAGAAAATGCACAAAGCAAGGCAAAAGTCATCTTTGTTTATACTTGTTTCTCCGTGATGGCTCTCCTCACAATGCTTTTTGATACCTTTCCTGATCATGCAGAATGTTTATACTAGAACTGGCTAATTAAACTCTTGTATTAAAATAAATAGTTCTAGTTCTGACAGTGTAAAGTTGTGGTTTAAATTAAAGCCAAACCACACAATCTGTGTATTTATGTAAGCTGTGACTAGTGCTAAGCATGGCTGCTTTGCTGATGGCCAAATCAGCACGGTGACCACAATGTTTCTTCTGTATTCAAAATCACTCTCTAATACTGTTTAATGTCACAGAAGCAGGTTTAGAACAGTTGGATTAAATTTAACCACATTTCAATATCCCTTTCTCCTTTCTTCTTCATCTGTCTTTCGGTCCTCTCTCTCCCTGTTTCCCCCTGTCTCCCAAGAACAGCTATAGTCACAGTCACATGGATATTTTAAGATTTGTATAGTTCTAACTTTGCAATATATGCTCATCTATTGTGAACACAAATGCATTGAAGGTATTCTGGACTAATAGAAATAGTTCTCTGTTCTGTCCTCCCACATCTGGCAGCACAAGAACTCATAATCCACATCCACATCATAAATGTTGCTGTATAAACTAGAATTTTCTTTTTTTAGTAAGAAAGAAAAGCAGAATGAAGAACAGGATCAACATACTGTGGAAAGATAGATTCTGATAGTCACATTTCTTAAGACCAGTATGTAGCCTAAATAGATTTTAAGAAATTGGGATCTTACCTTTTTTGTCTTTGATGTTCAGAAACCAAAGTGTCAGACTGCATTTTGATGTCACATTTGTCAATACCACGTTGCAAATGACAATGAGGTAGAGGACTGAAAGAAGTGTAGTCTGAAATGATGAATCCTTTTGATGCTGTGTTATTGTGCTTTATTCATGCACATATCCATCCAGGTGAAGTTTGACTTTCTTTTGTGGGATTAAGAAAAACAGATGGAAAAAGTTATTTTAGAAATGTCCATGGTGGGGCTAAGAAACACTTGCTAAAGACTTTTCCTTTGATAAATCAGTTATCATCTAAGCGACCTTCTTTTGTTGTTTGCCAGTTATAATCTAGTAAATATTTAACTTGCTAAATAAGAGACTTGGGACTGTGTGATTTATAAGTGGGTATAGCCCTTACTTTGGCATTTATTGTGGCCCTTTGTTCTGGATACAGCTTGACTAAATTAGAGGGTGAGGTAAAGATTGTAGTGATTTACTGTAATTTCTGGGCAGATAAAAAAGCTAGGCAGGTGCTAAAGGTTGCTTTTAACAAAAATTATAAGCTTTCATTTCATAAACTATTTTAAATTAAATAAGTGTTTGACAGTCTTCATGAAAAATCACAGCAAATAACATTCTAAAATTGAACTTCTGTGATCAGGAATGCTAAATTTTCTTAGAGATACAATGGACATACTATATTGGATATGGAATCAATACATGTTTTGTTTCATGCAAACTTGCTTTGAAAGCAATAATTTCATGGCACCTGTTCAGTTTTCCTGTGTCAAGTTTCATGACACCTTGATTTATCGGTCTAGTGGTGTGTGAAGAATGAAAGGAAATGTGGCTCTGTATTTGACAGGATGTCACACTTGCTTTCTGAGCCCTATCTCAGACTGTGCAGGATTCGGTATACATCTCTGTAGCAAATAATATCTGCATCAAATCTGCAAAGGATTTCGCCAGAAGAATATACAGTCTCGAATATTCAAGTTGTATATTAGACAAATTGAAAAATCTGAAAAAGCCACTTCTTTAAACAGATACATCAAGAACAAAGAGTTAAGGAAGTGGGGAGATTGGGAACAGGTCAGAAATGTGAGGAGCCATTGCCACTTGCAGTGGAAATTTCAGGGGTTGGGGAATCTGGCATGTAAATCTCTGAACTACCACAGAAAGACAATCTTTTTATTTCTTTCCATTCTGGTGATGTGGGATCTCTCCAAGATGTGGAAATATTCAGAGGCCAGCTGGGGTATTGTTCTGTGTTTTGTAATGTTAAGTAAAGGCAGATTGGCGCAGGCATTGGTTAGCACAGGAACACCTGTCTGGCAATCTGGGTCCAAGCCTATGATACTTGTGCTGGCTGATACAAGCTTTTTTCTGCAAGCAGTGTACCCCATTTCCCAGAGATGACTGACTCCTGCTGCGCAAGATTACCAGCTTGGAATCATGTCTGCTCTTTGCCGATGGGGACATCTGCTGACTTAAGAGACTCCCTAGTGCCAGAGCCTTGATCTCCTACTGGCAGAGCTGGAGGCTGGTGAGCTGCGTCATGGTACCACCTCCTAGCCTTCCTTCCTGACTTCTTCCCCTCTTCTCCTTCTTCCCACCTTTTGGGTACGTAAACATCAAAGAACTAGAAAATCTAGTTTTGTAGGTGTCTTTTCTACGCTTGGCCAGGTAAAACTCCTAAAAATCCCATGAAATGTATATTGGCTTTCACAAAACGAAAACACTGAAATTTGCCTAACTACTACATGAGCTATGTCCTGACTACCACTAAATTAGGCCTTAACGCAGGAAATGTGTAACTGATATATCTTAGACATCAATTGTATTTTATAGTTTGTAAACAATAATTAGGTACAAGCAGAATATATAGTTTCTTCTAATGAAAC
>JAVJGG010000090.1:21835781-21848587 GCA_035590195.1 Aviceda cuculoides | reverse complement strand
CCCCCCCCCCCCCCCCCCCCCCCCCCCCCCCCCCCCCCCCCCCCCCCCCCCCCCCCCCCCCCCCCCCCCCCACAAAAGAAAAGATAACTGTTGGTACTTACTGTCCAATGCAAACTAAAATCCCTGCTAAGAGGGACAAATTGCTTGATACCCATATGGCACTTTGAAGATCTAAAGTATGGGAAGTGTTATTATTATTATTTTTACTACAGAAGCTAATATTGCTCTTCTAAATAGGCATATTGGAGTTTTATCTTTAAAACATTGTGTTAAAAGAGGCCCATGTGAATTCTTTCTGAAAAGGAATGAATGCTATGGTACATTTATCAACACAGTAATAAAGCATTCACAATTAGACTCTCCACTTTGTACAGGCTTGGAGGAAAGGAATATCTGAGTCAGCATGTGGTGCCATTAAACATATTTAAAGTTAGTTTAGTAACAGTCTTTTCACATACTTTTAGTGCATATGACTCTTACTTTGAAAATAATAATAAAAAAATTGCTAATGGGGGTTGAGTGCACTGTATTCTTGCTATTCTGCACCTCTGGTTGTAAGTACTGCTATCAAGAAGGTGAACAAAACATGACCATGAAAATGGTTATCATAATTGTGGAGTGATACTGCTAGTGCACATTTTCCAGGAATGCTAATTAGGTGCATGTCAGGGGTAAGCACACAGAACCTCACTACACGACTGTGCTGCTCCCCCTCGGAGATCTGCATTTCTATTAATGAAATCTTTGGTGTCTTTTCTAACCCATAATTTTCAAGATGGCCACGTATTGGTGTGTCTGCTGTACAGTCTCTGCTGTTATTCCTTTGGAATATCCTGACACTGTATCTTATCACAGTCAATTTTAAGGGTTTGAACAGCTCCAAGAAAACGCTTTGCTCCTAAGTTGCAGTTAGTTTAATACACAAAAGTTTTGCAGCTGTCACATGGCTATGCTGAAAATGTTGCACTCTTGGTTACAAAAGGTTGCAACGCTGGAATGAGGACAAGACGTGCTGGTCATTTACTATAGAACCAGTAACTTTGTCTTTACATCTTTTCTGGGATAGGGAGGACCACTGTGGCTAGGTTATGAGGATAAACGTGATAATGAGACTGCTGTGACTGTGTGACCCAGCCTGAGTTACTGTGGGTGGATAGCACTTCCTAGAAACAGAAAATCAAAAGGTAGGAGCTGGCAGCTGAACTTTCTGGGTTCTTTGAAAATCCTTGTCTCAAAAATCTCTTTAAATGAAACTACATTTCCAGTTTGATTTTAAGTGCAGTGAATGATTTTGTACTAAGTTCTTCTGGGAGCTCTATAAATATACAGCATAAATTAAATTATGTTGTATGTCTACTTAATGTTCATTTGATTTGTTAAGCAGCATTTAGAATTGCTTTCTTACAGCACATAAACATAATATGAATATATCTACAGATTAGACAGATTCTGGTCTGAAACAAAGCATCAATCTGGAAGTAGAATGGTAACAAAAGAAGGTAACATTTTCAAATAATAGACCTCACTAAAGGACTTTTATGTTGTTTCATTTGAAAATTAAAATACTGACTGTTTTCTTTGCTGACTCTGATGCATATTGCACTCTATCACATGTTCTTTCTCCTACTGTTCATTTGTCCCAAGATGGACAGAAAGAAAATTTTATTGTATTTGAAACAACCACTTTTTCTTGATTATTCTGACTTATGTAGTGATATGCATGACAGTATCACAGCCTCCCAAACTACCTCCTAATAACAAATATAAAAAATAGTACAACTTTTCTTGGCCATGTTACCTTCTGGGACATTGAGATTAAGATGATACACATACATTTACTGTGCATATGTACAGTAAATGTCTGCAAAACTAATATGAAGTTAACCACTTAGTCTTGTCTTTTATTTTCAATGTCTATATTTGCTGACAATTTTAACAGAGTTTCATTTATCAAAAGGAAGAAGCTAGTTTTCATAAATTAGTGCTTCACATATAGGGTGAAACTGTGTGGACTGCAACTGATCTGTAACTATAATTTGTCTGCCTATGTTCCTCTCATGATTTCGGTTTGCTATGACTTTATTCACAACTAGTTGCAAGTTGTTTCATAACATTACTGTGTGCTATTATGTATTTGCCAATTTTTACCTCAAAGGTATTTGCATTTCAGTTCTGAGTGAAATTCTTCCTGTACAGTGGGTGATTTGCAAGGTGCTTTGTGATATTTGGTGATAAAAGGTGCTATGTAAATTATCTTTACTACCATATGGCCTCCTCATGTTCCCAATTCAAATCCACTGGGAGAAATCTCTCAGCAACATCAACAGAAGCACATCTGGTCCACACAAAGCCTATGATAGAGTATTCTTTTGGCTTTATTAGTCCTATGGAAGTTCAAACGTATTAGGCATAAGAAGAAACAAAGTGTTAAAGAAATTTCTTCACAGTTCAAACCCTAGGTTTCCTGTAGCAGAGTCTCAGGCAACAAATCTTATTAAAATAAATAAATAAATAAATAAATTTCAGATGGTACAGCTGGGGAAAAAACAGCTTCAACTGGGTGCCTCTGGAGAGAGAGACTGAACAAAGAAATCCCTGAGCAATTATACCCTTACAATCTGTGCAATCGTGCGTTCTTCACACGTCTTTCATGTGCCTTTTGGTCCAATGGTGATTCTGGTCTGAGGTCTTCTAACACCATATTGGATTCCTTCACTGTCTCCAAGCAGGCCATTATCTTGTTGAGTTGCAGCTTCTGTTGCTGGTTGTACCCTCCTTATCTTCTGGTTTGCACTGGCTCTGGAGGCCCTCTTTTGCTTAAGTAGGTAAAAGTTCAGCAAATCTAGGTGAAATTACACAGCTTGTGGCCTAAGGCTTCAGCAAATCTAACTACTCATGCTAAGTAAGTATCGCTAAACAAACAGTATACCAAATCACACAATATTATGCTATGATCCCTGTGTCCTAATGCTGAGTGATTGGCTCCGAGTGATTCATTTTATTTAAAACTTACTTATACATGCTAAACAACTAGTATTTCTTAACAAAAGCTTCTCAAAAATGAAAACCACTCTACAATGTATTTGAGATATGCCAAAAGCTGTTCTCAGTAGACACAAGCATAACGGATTTTAAATTGGCTTGGTCAGAATGAAAATGTCTTGTAAGGGCACTGCTTACAAACCATCTGGACTTTCAGGTCAGTTGTTTGCTGCAGAAATGCTCCAGACCCTGCATATTCAAGCATAGCATGTTAGATTTTACTAAGCTCTCCTTTTCCCTCGTTGCTGACCACTAGTGCGCTGATATGAAAGTAAATGATGACTGTTGGTGCAGCTATGTTCTGTGTTGCTTTCAGATGAGGGAAACAAGTACTTTTACCTGTGGGATATGCTGATTGTCATGCCTGCAATGCAGGCAGAGTTTCCTTCTACTGCTTACAGAAAAGCATGCCAAATGTGTGTCCGTGATTCTTTCCATTGCAGCCTTTTGCAATCTGAAAACATTTTCAAAATAAAAATTACAATGCCGGTGAGAATGAACTTTGACAGCAGTATAATGAAATGTGTGGGAGGGAGAACTCAATCTGCAGACTTTGAAAGAAAATTTAATTCCACCTCCAGTCCTGCAAGATGTGGTATCGGACCAAGGACTTTCAGTACAAATAGCAACAGTGTACTGTCTAATTCATGCATGGTGGGAATAATCCCTTCTGGTGCATGCAATATTAATACTCAAGGGTCCTCTCCATCTGTTGTCACGTGTACCTAATGTGTAACCTCTCTGAGGCAGGAATTCACTTTATTTTTTCATGCATTTACTGTGCCTAGCACAGTCAGACACTGTTAGGGGGATATAATCACTACTGTAGTACAAATAACTTTTGTTTCCCTCTTGGAGAAGTCACAGGAACAAAGGAATAATAATATCATTCCTAGGTGTGTAAACTACTTCCTATAAATAGATGTATTTTTTTTATAACTGAATGCAGGTATAAAAGTTACCTCATTACTTTACTTTAATGAATGTCCAGATTTTCACATAATATAACTCGTGGAAATCTACTGATGAATGCACCAAACAGCAGCAGCAGAAGAGATTTTCTGTACCGATGAGTAGATAAAAACAATAATCATGGTACCTGTGGGGAAGGTCCAAAAAGGAAACTGGGCTCCCTGATGGCTCTTGGCTCTGAGGGCATATGCCATCAGCATGATTTCTAAAGCACGCTCTCCTGAAACTGTCACCTCTGCCCAGGCAGAAACATCCACTTCTTTGTCCCCGAGCACTAAGCAGCTGGACTGCACTTCTACAGCCATGTTAGGAGGAGCATTCCAATTCGTAATCCTGCTGCAGTAAAGAAGGTGACTCACACGGTTATATCAGTGTGGGTCTGTAGTGTTTCAGGTGAAATTCTTGTAAGTAAGTCAGACATATTAATGACTGGAAGGAAGAAGGAAAGGGGTGATGGACTTTCCATTGCTTCAACTACAAAAAAGATGATTGTTGGTTTTGAAGAAATGCTGTGGGTTTCTAAATATAAAATTAGAGGATTTAATGACCTTGTGTAGACCTTATGTGTTAATCATATTAAAAATTCAGGAAAGATTAAGAAGTAGGTGCGCAAAAGGAAGATTTTGTCTCTATATAGCAACTTCTAGAAGAAAATTTGATCTGAGGCTGCCTTTTTTTTCCCTCTTGGTGTACCAAGTATCCTCAACAATTAATTCCCAGCTGTTAGTTTTTGGCATATTAATAGGTCATAGACAAGAAATAGATTAGACTCGTGTTTGCATATTTACTTATCCTTTATTGTCATGCTAACAACCTGCACTTTCTGAAGTAAGCAGTGAGCATTTTTCCAGCAGTGTGTGCTGGAAAAGCAAAGGACAGAGGCAGCCATCTTGTTTGCTGCTCTGTTGAAATACATTTTTCTTTGGCTGATCCAAGGGCGAGATTTACATTATTTGTTGGGAGAAGCTAAGATGTGTCTTTGCATCTTTTGGGTGATGAACATCTTTTAATCTCTTTCAGACATGTTTCATAAAATATTCCCTACTGGAAGAGCTTTGGTAAAAGTGCTTTGCAAAGAGAGACTGCTTGAAGGAATTAGGAAGGCAGTTGGGAAATGGTATTTTCCTCCAGGAAAACATTCAAGAGATTCTTTTTTCTTTGAAGACTTTTTTTGTCATCCTGAATTAAGATAAAAAGCCAACAGTTCAAAGTCTCTCTTGAGGTAAAACCCTATGTTTTAGGAGAAGCAGGCTGGAAATTTCAGTTCACCTTTAGCTGCTAATGGGTAATACAGCTGCCTCTTGGGAATGGCTGTATTTCTCAAACCCATTCAGTTCTTTCAAGCAAGCGCATTTTAGCCAATGGTATATTTCTTTCATTGTAATTTTGACCAGCTCAAATAGTTAGCCATGCATGGATGCGATTACGGGTGTGAGTGGAGGATTGCAGTGACTCATTTCACTAAGGAGAATTCAATTTCAACTTGCTTGGACCGTAAGGCATCACGCAACCTTCAGAAAATTGGCTTTTCGTCAAGGACAACCAGCGAACTGTTGTCACTCTTAGAGTGGCATGCGTTTCACTTCACTGGAGCCCTCCCAGAAAACGCCCTTTGTCCTGGATTGTCTCTGCACTGGGTCTCTCTGTGCGGGGTGTCTGTGGCGAGGTGCTGGCAGCAGGGGCGCTACAGGGCGGCCCTGTGAGGGGAGGCCGGGGCCGCCCCGTGGCGGGCACAGCCGGTTCCAGCCGGTTCCACCAGCCCGGCAGCAGAGCGCGGCTGAACCCCTCAGCCGAACTTGCAGCACCTCTGTGAAAGCATATTTAAGAAAGGGCAAAATGCCACAAAGGTGGTGAGGACTGGGGGGAAAAGTGTGAGAAACAGCCATGCGATCCCCAAGGTTGGAGAAGGAGTGGGAGAATGAGGCGCTCCAGGCGCCAGAGCGGAGATCCATGGTGTGGATTGGGGGAGAGCTCCCTAACGCGTGCCAGCAGGTTACCTCACATCTCTCCGATGAAGTCATGCAAATGTCTTTCTAGCATTTGCTGGTTACAAGCCATGGCAAAAAATACCTCAGGTAGGGGAGAGAACATATCTTTCTGAGGGAAATAACAATGTATATTTTTGCCTTAATCTTTTCTTGTGTTTGTATTTTAGATCTTCTGAAACAAGAAAGGAGAGAAGAGTGGTTGCTTAGGAGACAGAAGATAGACAAGTATTAATATTTAAATCTCTAACTGGGTCACTCACCTTTTTGGTCCTAATGCTGAAAACACTTGACTGGAGTCTGAAGAGATGGAAAACCTGACCATCCTCACTAGGCATTGCAACAAAATCTCAGCAGGTAGTTTTCCCAGAAGGTGAATTACAGTGCCAGTCAGGCTGCAGGGACCAAGAGCCCAGCCACAGACCACAGCCTGCAATGAAAAGGCAAATCAATGGCCTCTGCTAGAAGCGAGGTAGGTTCCGTAGTTACAGTTTCTGGACACTGGGCTGAGTATAGACAGCCCTCTCAGTCTCCTCTTATTCTGTTTTCTTTTCCAAAGGCAGGGTGATGTTTAATCAGCTACAGTTTATTTATTTTTATAGTGAAAACAAATATTTGCAACATACTTTGTGCAGTATGTTATATCTGATGTAGCCTGATGTACAGAATGTGAGCTCAAATGGTTTTTTAAAATTTGCACAACTGGAATGTGTTTTTCTCTTATTTGTCTGGACAACTGGTACTCTCTTGCACTCACACACACCGAGGCATATTGATGGTTTCTGCTGTACTTAATACTGCCGAGAAATGCAGATTTTTTTAACTTTTTTTAAAAATTTTATTTGTGACATGTACTTTGCTGCTTTCCTTTAAGCAGCTTAAAATCTTGTCAGGGAGGTCAGGTAACTTATGCTGGCTGCATCCTGGGGAAAAAGAGCAAGTCCTCTAATGGTATCACAGTGGGATGACTGGGACTGCCAAGCAGCACATCTTTCTGGAGAATACGCTCAGACACTTAATGGTTACATGGAAGCCATCAGTGATTACATAGAAGTAATCTCTTCTGTAGAATTCCTTACACTTCTTCCAAAATCACTGAAATATCTTCTACTTTAGGTTCACTCCCTTCTTCCCCCATTATGGCTTGAGGGAAGGAGTTTGTGAGGCTATGGAAACTATCCTGCATGATGTTGGTGAAAGGGAACAGAAAGAAGTTTTGCAAGGAATTTGCTGCACACTGCTTAGATGAGGGAGGATCATCAGCAGTCCACAGCAAAAACTGGCCAGAGCCAAGACACATGTACCAACCACTCCTATCTGTTAAGGGAGTCACCTCTGTTTTCTAATGCCAGAGGTTTTCTTTTATTCAGATGACTTTAAGTGCTCGGTGAGTATGCAGGATGGATAGGCTGATGTGACACTTTATATTAGACAGACCAGTTGGTTGGAAAAAAAAAGGTTTGGGGCAGAGAAAAGCCATTAAAGACCATGTGTCTTGAAAACTTGTCTTTTTTTTCCAGCTGTATCTTTTGGTTTGATGAAAGAAATCAGTTCTCCTGATCAGCAACTCCAAGATGTGCAGCAGCATGCCTGGGAGCTATGCCCAAAGCCTTTGCCACCTTCTTCACCACCTCCTTCGGTTGGCTCCAACTCTGTGTTTGGGCTTTGGGGCAAAAACTTTGGAGGGTCACAGCAGGTAAAGGGAGAGGTGTTATAAAAAGAGGTCTTGAAAGCCCTAGAGCTTGCTAGATGGGAATTTCTTCCATTCTGCAGCTCCTGCAGAACTTAACACCGAGGCTGGTCCCTAAGCGGTCCTTTCTGTGGCCTAGAGGTGGGGCAGACCTGTGCTATCTCCAGAATGCTTCAGGAAGAGTGCTCTGACTCACAGGCCATTAGTGAGTAGGCAGGGTTTGGCTATCTGCCTCTGGCCTGAGCATATAAAGAAATTGCTTATGGTCTGGATGGCCCAACCAAATAATTTTAAGCATGATAACGTTTTATAATGTAAAGTTCAACAAAAAATAAGATCATTTCTCACCTTGCAAAGCTTCCTACTTATTTATTTACTTATTTCCTGTGTGCAGTTAGAATATTAAAATAAATGTTGTTATTCACCTGAGTATATCCTGTTTGACACAAAGAGGGATTGCAGATTCAGGTCCTCATCTGAATTATTTAGAATATAAATTTGTATAAATCAGGGACTAAATCAATTACAGTCACTGGAGATGAACCAGAATCCCTTTTGTGTTTCAATGTAAAAAGAGTAAGAGTTCTTTTTTTTAATTAGACTTTATAGCACCTACTTGTACCCTTGACAATTTAACCGAACTTAACCAAACTGAGATCTCATCAGGTTTTAATTGTATGGTGAGAGCATTATTAATATAAGCCATCAAATGGCCCTGAAAACACAATCCTATGTACCCCAGTACCTGGGGTTCATAAAGACATATAATCCCTAAATGCCAGAGCACAAATTAGTCTGGCATGGGTGGATAAGTAGAGAAAAGGTTGTACTGTGGTAATACACAGTCATAAGAAATTGTTCTCTAAACATTCTAGTTTTAGTCTGCAGCTGGCAGTTCATCTTCATCTGCAACCTACCCTTTCTTACCAGGTTTTTGATCAGTCACGGACATTATGTAATTCTGTGTCACGTAGCCTGGGGCATTTTCACTTGCTTCTGCAGGGTAGGCCAGTCTGATTGCAACTTGTAAATTCACAACTTTGGCAAATTGTTATGTAACTGCAAGAAGATGTCTATTCTCCCTTTGCCCAAAGCTGCCACAGGTGGCTGGAATTCTTGGTGAGTGCAGAGCAGATAAGTTGAAGGCAGTGGAATTTATGCTGCTCTATACCAGCTGAGAATTCAGGCCACAATGTGTGTGGAAACCATAAAGCCTCTGCTCTAGTTTCCCATATTTTCTGGTATTTTAGTGTTTTGTTCTTACATATGCCTCTTACAGTTACTTCTGATCTCTATTGTCTGGGTGAGAACAGGATTGAGCTTTTCTATCAGCTTGCATATTTATACACACATTAAAAGGTAACTCTTGCTCTCTGCAATAGGAAACCACGGAAAGGTTAAAGATCCATTTGTTTTTTGGATGGATGATGAAGGCCAATGCACCTGAAGAAGTCGGGGTGGACAGGACTCTGGCTGCTGCTGAGACTGTTCTGGTTTATCAAGAGGCGTGTGGTGGTTCCTGGAGCATGGGGAGGTGAGTGCACTCCAATGGCATGCCCTGGTCTTGCCATTATTGTTGCGATAGTGAGCCCTTGCAAACATCGTTGCCTCAAAGGCTCTGAATGGTGTGTTCAGAGACTGCAGTGCTGGTGTTTTCACTGTCAAACCTCCAGTGAACTGAGTGGGGCTGAATGATTTTTTCCACCTCCACTACAGCTCTAGTATAGACAAGGCAGAATGTGCTGCCTGCAGCCATTAGAGTCTACAGCACCTGGAGTTCAGGGCAAGAGAAAGCTGAAGTGCCAGTGGGTGACCTGGCTGCCTGAGGGAGTTTGTGAGTGTACGGAAGTGTTTTGAGCTGAAATGAGATGAAGGAATTGAGGTTGCAATACAGAAGTGTTAAAAATAATCTGAACATAGCTGAATGGGCTGAAGAGGTTAAAATCAGCATTTACCTGTGCTGATAGTATCTTATTTTGTAACTCTTAGAGGAAATCATTCAGTGAGAGCAGAATTGCAGCAGTTAAATGGATAAGTGTTAACACTTTTAAGGCCTTTGATTCTGCTTTTGTACTTCCTACCTGTTAGATCTAAAGTACCATTCAACTATCTACTGCTGTAACCCACAGCAGGTCTGTACTGTCATCTTTGTTGATCCTTCTAGAAATAAAAGAACGGAATTTATGTAATCTGTAAATAAACAAACTTTCTCTCATGCTATAGATGATGCTATATCCTGAGCTCCTACTAAAACACCATTGAATAATGGACATTGTATGTTTATATATATATATATTTTCTATCCATTCTCATTTAATGGTGACTGTTAAGTATCTGTCTGGAATAGAAAGGGTATTTATTGCAACACTGTGAAAATTCTGCAGGTGGTTTGTTAATTTTTAGATAAAACACACAGCCTTTTATTTAATAATAATAACAATTATTATTATTATATCCCCTTAGTATTTCATTAAATACACATTCTTTTTCACAAATAGCTATACAAGAAATGCAGTGTAATTTAGGGTTGCATTGTACAAATGTGCCTTTGTGAGACCGACATACCCGCGGCCTGTGCTCCCACCAGGGGGCAGGACAAGACAAAAATTAGGGAGCATTAACAGGGACAAACCCAACAGCCTTGCTTTTAATTCCGCCCCGCCCCCCCCGCTTCAGTTTCTGCAAAAGCACAATCTCTGCAGCTGTATGACTGAGTGAAAGCAAGTCTTCTGTTTTTTTTTGGGGGGGGAGTTACGTAAACAATGCTTGGCTTCTGCTTCAGTGAATATATATGTATTGCTGCTTCTGAGATACTGTATGTCCACATACAGTAATGTTCATACATTCTGTATGAACAGAAGTCCTATGGTCTATTTACAGAAACATTTTTAAACTATATAAAGCTATATAATAAATCTGTATGTTCCCCATCTTGTAAAACACAACGGTGTTTTAAATCCCCTCTGCAGCATTTTAGCTATTATTTTTCTTAAACACAGTTTGAAGACAATCCTAGACACTACAATTCAAGACTGTAGCATTATATTGTCCTTTGTAAAAACAATGTAGTAGGAGCCTGAGGCTTATGCCATGCCCAATTACAGTAGAACTCTGACTTCTTAAGTGTTTCTTGTGTCTAGGAACAGTGCAGAAGGCAGCCTACTTTCTAAGATATTGCAGTGACCCAGTTGCACTATGATGGGAGGGGACTACTGACTGAAGCCTGTTTAGCTCAACCATAAGTCAAATAGCTGTGAGGAGCAAAAACTATTGCAAAAACTAGGTTTGTTCGTAAAAGTGGATATGCTTGTAAGGAATGCTGTTCATAATTAATTACAGCCTAATCCCAGATGATTTGAATACTCATCTCTGAGCAAGAAGATCGCGAAAGACTTTTTAGTAATTACAGCACAGAATTTAATATCTGTAAAAAGTGGTGAATCATCTGAGAATAGAAATGTATCAACTAGTTCACAGGCCACTCCAAATCTACAGCTGAGGTGTGAAGCCTGTAGCTGTTACCTGTGGGTTGCTCACAGCAGTGATTTTACTTGTTTGCTACCAGAGGTAGAAATCACCAGGCACCAGAAACCGTGGTAGAGAGTAGCTGGGTTTTCATTCAATCATAGCTCTGTATAGGAACACTCAGGCAGTGAAAAAGCAGCTTGAAATTGACAGTATACTTAGCTTTGCTGAAGGATCTCCCAGTCCTAAGGAACGTGTTTCAGCAGTTACGAGCAAAGCAAGGCCCCCCTTGCTTAAGAGAAAGAGGTTCTCTTTATGATCTATAATTAAAAACTCCACTAACTTGAGTATCTCTGGAGCTTTTGTTTTTCATTTAAACTTTATGTGTTTAAGCTCATTTGGCTTGAGAGATAAGTTATTCAGGTAGGTCAACTATGTCAAACAGGTAGGTAGAATAAATACAAACAGATGTGGACGGTCTGAACGCTCAGATGTGTAAATAACTGCATGGAGGCTTGGCATATACTGTTTCTCACCCACCACTTCTGAATTGACACTGTGAATCTCAGCATGGTCCTCTGTACTGTCAAAGCTTAAACCACAGCTTTTGGGTGATGAGGGGTTGTACTGAAGAATGCATTTACAGGAAGTGACCACAGCGCAGGAGTCAAGTAGCAACTCTGTCGCAATGACATGGTTGTGATCATCTGCCAGTTCTCTTCCAAAGCTGCCAGAGACTTTGAGTATGTTTCTTCTATATTCTTGAGATTTCTTTCTCAGTTCAAAAGTCAAAATTATAGGGGAAGAATATTTAAACATCCAGAGTCTGGAATGCTTCAGAATCTATATGTGTAAGAAATTATACTTCTGGCTTTTACACAGACATGTCATAGACTCTCAGACTCTTGCAGGTTGGATGGGACACAGGATCCAGTCCAACCCACTTCTCAGAGCAGGGTCTGTATTGAGTTCAAAGTAGGTTTCTCAGGGTTTTGAAAACCTCCAAGTGTGCAGACTTCTTGGGCTACCTTTGCTAAATCTGCAAAAACCTTTCTCTTCCCAAGAACCTTGTTGCAGGTATTGAAAAGCTCTATTAAGTCATACTAAACCTTCTATATCAGTGCTCTGGAGGTGAATGTTTGTGTTCCTATATTTTCACTGTGACAATGACACTTCTATAACTGTGATGCTGTCTTTAGTATTTTCTATGCATTTAAATGGAACCCAAAATACTCTTAAAGTTTATGGATCGGATTATGGTAACTTCCCCTTAACTAGACACATATAGATGTGATATTTTAATATAAATATACAATGTATCTATATGTGTAACACAGATGTATTACTTTAATATATAAAAATTCTGTATATTTTAAGCAAGACATAAACATAACTTATGAATCTGTAAATTATATACAATTTTATTTCTAACATCTGTCAAGTGCTTCAGGCAATATTTGTACTACTATGCTAAAACTCCTTCAGAAATCTCACGTATTTAAGTGCAGAAAAGTAGTAACTTGAATCAAACAGCTCTGGTCTGGTAGGACTAGAATTGAAAATTTTCTGGTCCTATAAATAGAGTGAAAATGAAATATTTTACTATTATTACTGGCCTTATTCATTCCAACATCATGAGTCCCGGGGGCGCG
>JAVJGG010000090.1:21825496-21835758 GCA_035590195.1 Aviceda cuculoides | reverse complement strand
TTTAAAAAATTTCCCTTCATTTTTGCTTATAGTTCCTTTTGTTTCATGTCTTAAGCTTTCCTCACTGGCTACTGAAGTTAAAAGCTTCAGAATTTTCTTCTGCTGCAGCAACCTCAAGAGGCAAAAATGAAGGGGTGCTGAGGGAATCTCTGAGTACTTTATTTCAAAGGGGATAAGTTACAAGGAACAGATGAAGGTCTGTGTACGGCAAACTGAAAAAAGTACCAAAGCGAAAAATTTCCTCAGGCATATTAGTCTGCACTAACTTCCAGAGGTATAAATATCCACAAAAAGTGGAAGCCAGAAACAATGCTTTTATTATTTTTTTCCTCAGTAGAACAATTCAGAAAGTGGCTTCGTCTGTGGGAGTTTCACAGTTGGCTGAACACAAAGTCAGAAAGTTTTCAGCTAAAAACATTTGGCAGAAAACTGAAGTTTTTCTAAAGCAGCTGCAGAAACAGTTCTGTTTTGCCAGTAGCTTATTTCTCATTTTCCTCCCTTGGCTTGTTTGTGGCTGGACTGCGTGGTGCTCTTGCAGTGGTAGCATGGGGTTCACAGTGGTGCTGCTCAGGAGGCTCTGTATGTATATGGTGGAAGCCATTGGTATATCTAATTGGTCTGTATTCCACATCAGATGATAAGTTAAAACAAGTAGTACAGGAACTCGTAAGTACTTACATACAGGGCAAATATAGTTCTGTTGTGTGACAATGAAATATATTAATATGGCTAAAGCATGCCTAAATAATAAAAGTCCAAACTCTGAATTATAAAGTTAGATTCAGGTTAGTGAAATAAATCTATGGGGTTACCCTGGATATAACAGAGGTCAGAACCTGCCTCAGGTTCACTGGTATATAAAAATCAAGAGAGTACTGAAAGCATGCACACTGTTGTCATAATTGCATGTATTTCTTGAAGGTGTGTATTTCAGTGACCAAACCTGCATGTTATCCTTCTGGAAACTTTTTTTTTAAAGGTAATATCTTGTTTTTAAGTTAATGGCAGAATATTAAGCTATTTAAGAAAGTTAAAACCATCACCTATTTTTAATAACTCTAATCTCTGATGAATCAAATGTCATGATCTTAAATTCTGAATGTGAATCTCAAAATTATTTATCTTACTGTGCTTTATAAGTTTTCTTATTAGATAATTGTTACAGGCACTAAATGGATGTCTCTCAGGAACATTCAGTTAATAAATTTAAGTAAATAACTGTCTTTCCACTGAAAACTGCCAGAAGGAAACCATCATACATTTGAAACACACAATACAGTAGAGTTGAATTTCTTTTTTTTTCTTTTTCCTTTTTTTTTTACTGTTTCTTAATCCCCATATTCTGGACTTTTTTTTTTTAATTGTTTAGACCATATTTTATAAACGAATTTTTTACTCTGTTGTACTCTGTTGTTGTTAATTCCAGGTGATTGACAGGAGAAACTAGGGGCTGAAGGTCAAAGTACATAATTACAGTAGCAGGAAGATCAGGGTAGATTTAATATATGTTGTTGTGAGTTGCTGTTCCCAGTGAACAGACTCTGATGAGGTATCTGGTTGATGTCAGGAGTTAAGGAACAATCATGCTGCTATGCATCTTTTTTGGTCTAATGTGGCTACTTCCAGGAATGAAAGAGGTCAAAGATGCTGAGTCCATCTCTTTGCACAGCGGTGATTGCAAAGACATGATCTAACATCACCCATGTTGCCTAGATACAATTGATTAATGTGTGATGGATGCAATTTACATTTTTTTCTAAAACAAGGTATAATATGGAATTTTGGATCAGTTAAGATACTTTGCAGCAAATGGAAACTTGTATGTAGGAAAAAATAAAATAGTGAGCTGAAGAAAAGATAATCTGAGAATAACAATATAAAATTTCTTCTTGATTTAATTGTGATGATGACAGTGAATTCAAAGTTTCTTCAAAGCCCTTCTTCTATGTACTGGTTTTTAATCTGAGAATCTCAGGAGTGCTAGAAACAATTAATTAACCTTCTTAATAATTCTGTAAAAGAAGATTGGTAATTATTATGAGAATCATTTTAGAGTGGCAAGGCAAGGCACGGAGAAGTTAAATACTATACATAATGTTAAATACTTTGGTAGTGTCTGAAGTAGTTATAGTGTGAGTTTTGACAGGTAGAGTTGGGATCTGAGAACAGTCTAAAAAAATTAGCCACCTTCAGTATATCTTAGATTGAGAACAAGAAGTAATTTTCTAATCTTGATACTCTTGTTCTTTTAACCATTAGACCTAAAAGCTGTCAAACATGAGTTGAACAGCAATCTGGATTTCAGTAGCTATAGGAACAGATGTAAACACAAATATCTCTTATGATGAATTAGCTTCTATTTGATATTTTTCTAAAATTCTTTGGATCAAAAAATTCCAAGAAAGTCTTGGCTTCTCAAGTATTTTTCTAACATTCATAGTACAGACAGACACCTTACAACATGAGTACAGCTAATGGCTTATGTACTAGTAGGCAATCTTTTCTTAAAGAAGTCTGCTTTAGAGCAATGGCTTGAGGAAGCCCAAGTCATTATTTTTAAGGCTAATGTTGATACTACTATGAACTGTATGAATTCTTCCTGATGTGAGAGCAATATTTTGGATCATAAAAAAGAGATTAAAATACAGACAAAAATGTAAAAGATGATGTGGAATCTGATGTGTTTTAATGAAGAAAAAACCTCATGGTCAGCACTCAAAGCTTATGTGAGGATAAACTAGATCCTACAGGAGGAGCACAGAGGGGAAAAGGAGCTCCAAAAAATTCCTGTAATGCAGCTAAGAATAGTTATTTAAATTTATTGTTATGTTCAGTGACAACTATTGTTATACTGAAAAGGAAAAAACAGAGCAGTGATTACAGTTATTTCTCCTTGTGTGCTTGTGTTTGAGTTTTGATCTGATGCTTTGACTCCATTTGTCCCCTACAGGCAGGTTGTACAAGCCCAGCCAAAAGAGAGAAAAGACAGTCTCTGTTTCTCCCCATATCTGTAGACTGATCTTGGAGTAAGGAAACTCTTACAATTTGGGACGAGTCATCCGCAGCTTCAGTGGACAATGAAAACAATACCAGCTGTACAGTTTGCAGGGAGAGCCTAAAGCCATGGTATTCCTGTGACCAGGAGGAGGAAGAAGGAGTACTGTACACCTCCAATATACATGGACTCTCATTATCTGAGGGATCATGAGGGAACAGTGTTGGTAGATTTCCAGTTATCTTTACTACATCCACACATTGAGGATTATCTTTCCATTGCTGAAAGAGAAGTGGCTAGGAAGTTAGCTGATTTTCACTGTGTGATAAATTGACATCCAGGCCTGAAGAGCTGCAGATTTACACTTGGCTAGGCTGCAGTGTATTCCGTCGTGTTCAGTTCCTCCCTTTGTGGTCTGATAAGGCTGTTTCAGAGCCCTTCAGCTTTGATTTCACAGGATCTACTTTTCTTCTCAGCCTCATCAAGGTGTGAAGTAGAACGCTCTTCATTAAATACATTATACGGAGGATTAGCTCCAGCTCTGATGACTAAGGGACAATTCTTCCTTGGGTGAAAGAAGTGCAGTGTAGATGCAATGTACTCTTTCCTCGGGGCAAATGGGAATGCAGGATGTGAAGATAATCTATAGATAGATACATACATATTGTGGAGTAGGAAACTGTTTCAGGTTTTTTTCCCCTGTATCTTTCATTTCTTTTGTAAATTTATTTGTGTGTGTAAAGTATTTTATAAAATAGTTGTATTTAATGTTGGTTTAACTGAGAAAATGGAGAGGAAAAAATAAGAGACATAAATCTAACAGAAAGGCTATAGATATCTTCTTGGCTTGCAGATATCTTCTTCAGTGCTGTTTCCATGGAAATTATTTATAGTGCCTGGAGGGAGTGAAGTGCAGGTCACAGATCTGCAGAGCTACAGTAGGCTCTCAGCCCAGTTAGGCAGAATCTGACAACAACGAATGGGCATGTCTTTGAATGGAGCTCTTCTCTTTCAGAAGAAAATGTAATCTCTTATAAAAATGTGGCTTTGAAAGAAAAATATTAATCTCTATGGCAGT
Source organism: Aviceda cuculoides (assembly GCA_035590195.1). Taxonomy (NCBI): domain Eukaryota; kingdom Metazoa; phylum Chordata; class Aves; order Accipitriformes; family Accipitridae; genus Aviceda; species Aviceda cuculoides. The sequence goes on along the minus strand of JAVJGG010000090.1, from coordinate 21,831,685 downwards.
TCAGGGTGAAATTAGAACCAAGACCTGTCGGTTTTCATAATGAAAACAGCTTCAAACTCGCTTCCTTCCATTCCCCCTCCCCTGACTGCTTGAAGTCGTTAAGGGTTTCATCACATTTATTAAAGCAGAATTCTAAGTACCATTTTGGATAATCACCATGTATTCCAGTTTGGCTAATTATTTTACAGCTTGAATCTACCTGGGATATGCTGAAACAGAGCACAGAAGACAAATCTGGCAAATGCTGTGGGTATTGTCAATCATCCAGGAGCATATTCTGCATTTTATTTACATAAAAATATATCTTATATAAAATATGGAAGCATATATAGAATGTTTTAAAATATTATATTTACATATTTATGAATATTACACATATGTGTATTTTTTCTTCTCTGAAAGTTACAAAAATACATTATATAACAATTTGTGTGACAGCCTTTTGTGGAAATGAAGGCTTCCTATAAAGAATTTGTAAAGCGGGGTGATATATGGACTGCAGTTTGAATTAGAGTATCAATCTTCCATTTTGTCACAAATTGCTTGGAAGTATTAATGCAATATTAAGGAGTTTCCCACCCCTTTCTGTCAAGAAAAAATCCTTAAAAGCATTTGATTCATACAGTGTATAGCCCAGCCCACAATGAAGACAAAGTTATAGATCCCCTCGTGTTGCCCTGGAACAGACCGAGATGGTGAGTGGGGTGTTGAGGCCCGTGTTGATTTGCAGTCAGAACTGTGTAAAATGGGATGCAGCTGGGTGTGTCATGTTGGTCATTAGTTCTCAAATACACTGCAGAAAGATGAGTTTTAAGCAAGGAAATTGTATGACCAAGGCAGAGGTCCTTCCATTTGTGTTTCAGCTGTTTATAGTTGGCTTTCTGTAGGCAAGGTCTAGTGACTGTATCTTCTGTTTGTGGTTACCACAGTGTGAATCTGTTATTGGTCTATTAGCAAAAAAAATGAAAATGTTTTAAATTTTTCTCTTTGAGAATACTGAAACCAAAAGAAATTTGTTATTTTCGTCATTAACTTTTTTTTTCTTTTTAAGAAAGAGTAGTTTGTTTCTTAGTCTCTTCCTTCTAGTTTATTAGAAAATAATGAATACTCCCTATACTCTTCCAAGACTAGGATATGCCATGGAGTTACCTTTGGCCTATGCAGACCCTCTGTGAACCTGCTGTGGAAATAGATAGAGTGTAATAGTGTGTGACCAGGCATTGTTTCTTCCATTTTGTTGGAGAAATGTAGCGTGTTCAATATGACAGTAAGTCGTCTCAGAATGACTTCATGTACATTCCAGAAAAAGATAAATGCAGGAGGAAAATAGTGAGATGGAGTGTCCCAATAATTATTTTTGTTAGGATATTAAATATTTACACTAAGAATGATAATATTTGTCATTTGATTTTGCTCTCATTCATCTTTGAATTGTTGTAGATACTGTTGTAATGGGCTTTTCCAGTAGTTACTTCAAAATGTAAATGACTGTGAATAATAATAATCACTCTGAAGTGTTTAACCTGCAACTCTACTCATATAAATCCAATTTAAATTGTTTTAGCCACAAACTCTGACTTTAAATCTTGCTTACAACTATTTTTCAGATTTAGTTTAGTGTCTGAAAGGTTCTGCCTATTGTAAAGTGATACACTTTCCCGTAACTCTTAGCCAAATGAACCGTGAAAATTTGAAGATGTTGAAAAGGTATTGAAGACATGCCATGTCTGCTGGTTATATCAAGCAAGTAACTTTTATGATGGCCTAAGTGCAGTGACAAGACTCATTATTGCTGTTGAACTTCTTTTGTTTCGTTTTTTTTTTAATGGAAAGGTAAGTTTTTACTATTGTAAAATTGTCTAGAAATGAAGGGGAAAACAATATGTATCTTACTGATCCTTTTTCTTCATTTGACTGACATGGTATAATATGAACTCATGTAGTCTGTGTGTCTATCCTCATCATAGCTTCTCAGAGGGGAAAAAAGTATTGAATTTCCAATTCCATACCAGTATTGTGAGAAGGTCTCTCTACCTGTCCCCCCCGCTTCCAATATCCTTTTTTTTTTTTTTTTTTTTTTTTCATTTGGAAGATAGCCTTCAAATTAGCACAGTGTTTCCAAGTTCTATCGGGTAGGCCTCTTTACCACTCAGGTGTAAATATCTTAGAATCTTAGAGGTGTCTGCTGGCTGGAGGTTACATATTAACCGCAACCTAGAAATTTAGTACTCACCTCATTAATCCATTTGAAACCATCTGTCATAAAAAGATGCAATATGCAACATCACTTTTTCTTCCCCTTTGGCATCTGCCAATTAATTTTTTATCTCTGAGAAATGTGTTGTTAAATTCAGTAATTTTGTGGCCGTGCTTTTGTCAGTTTGGATACCTTGGATGATATTTATTAAGATTGCTTTCATTAAAAGAGGCTCCATTTGAAATCTTTTCTGTATGGCAGTAAACAATTCTTCCTTTTATGTCATCTTTTCTTGAGACGGACTGTTCTGAACAGCAATATGCACAAAGCTGTTCTCCCTAGGAGATGCTCTTGGGAAAAAATGAGCAAAACAAAACTGTACCATATGCTTCCTTCTTGTGCAAAATGTGTTCAGATTTCCACAGTGGTACGGAGTGGGTATGGAGCGAATTATTTTAAATATGCTGGGATCTGCCCATGCATGTTGTGCTCCATCCCTATAGGCATGGACTGAATGCAGGGAGCAGTAAGAGTTGTGAGCCTTTCCCAAAAGACATGGTGAATGGAAGATTGAGTACTTAAGTGCATTCTGTAGTATTAAAGACAGTAAATCTGTATGCATTTCTCGGACATCATGCTGTGACAGACTGAATGCCAGACTGTCTCTCTAACTGTGGTAAGAGATTCAGCAGATGATAATTTGATCTGTTGTTACCCATGGTGATGTTATGAAGATGTATACTAGTTAGCTCTCAAAAACTTAGTTTTAGGTTGATGGGAATAATTGTTGTAAGAAACAGCACTTTTGCACCATTATGGCAGCCTGAACAAGGCACACTAAGGTATTTCAATATTCCTTCTTGACATTCAGTAGCATACTTGGATCCATGCTGATCCTTTTGCATAGATACTGAAAATAAACCTTATTTTTCTTCACAACAAGTGAGATAGACTACCTCACTTTTCAAGACATGTTCATTTATTACTTTTTCTCATTGTGCTTTGAAGCTGTTTCTTAGTAAAAGAAGGCTTGCGTCAATGACAGTCTTCTGAAAAATAAATTTTTAGCAGAGTATTAATCAGCAATATTGTTTTTGCGTCAGGTCTTTCATACAAGCTTGTCCAGCATGATAGAAAACCCTTTTTTGCTTTTGCAGATGGAAATAAAAAGATACTGTTTCTGCTTATATTTTGCCCTCAAATTCCCATGCATGTAATTGCAGTGGTAATTTGCTAATTGCTTGCTTATTTTTTTGATCTACAAAAAGCCTGAATATAAGCAGTCAGAACCCAGAATATGTATTCCAAGAGAAGCTCTAAAATATGATTTCATAACAATGAAACATATTTTACACAATATTTTAACCCTATCAGATCCTTCTATTCTGATGGTATCCCTATTCTTTCAATTGGATAGCATCTAGATTTGTGTTTCATAATAATAATACTACAGTAAATCTGGGTGGTTTCAACTCCATTGTCATGATAATTTTTTGACATAATACAGCTTCTCATTTATATTATAAGTTTCTAAGAGGTGTTTTTTAATTGATAATTAGTTAGCAAACTGGTGTTTTAGTTTGGTAGCCATTGTCTGCTGTATGTAGAGGCTGAAAGGGGTTGCCTGCTAGAAATTAGTACACTGGTTAACTTTACAGTTACTTGAGAAAAGAAGGGCAAGTCTCCCCTGACAAATGCCTTACAATGAATTCTTTTTCCTGAGGTGCTAATTGAAGTTTATCAATGAAAAAAGATCAGATTGGCAGTGATTAGTGCAAACTCTCACAAAGACCTGTACCCACTTCCGAAAATTTTACTGGCCTAAATGGCTTCCTTGGCTATGGTTTTCCATTGTACCAGATTAATCTTATTTTATTTCAGCAAAGTGAAATAAGTAACAAAAAATGTAGGGTAAATGGGTTCTTATCAGCCGATGAGTAGCTGTGTGCTTATTAGCCAAGCAGAAGAGTACTACTCATTAATGTGAATAATGCTTCTATACTCAGTTTTGCACAGTACTGTTTGGGTTTTTTTGTTGTTTGTTTGTTTGTTTTTTTAAGGCAAAGAGGCAGAGTGAGTCTTCTGAAATATATTTCACAGAGATTACTTTATAAGTGAATTTAACACAATTGTCTCAAATTTGTTAAGAACTCTGAGATGGACATTCCTGTTGAAATATTCAGGAGAGATTTGGTTGTCCTGTGCAGTTATCTACTAGCCATTACCATGCGGTAGCTCTACAGAGACATAAAATATACAATACCTGAGATTTTCCTATAGCACTTCAGGTTCACGACTCTTTCTCTAGAGCTTATTTCACAGCAGCGTGTGCAGAACCATTATGAATAAACATCTACTCCTGTGTTTGCATAGCCAATCCATACAAGCATGAGTGAGAAGAAATTATAATTCTTCTGCAGTTTACTGCACTTGCGAGGGGTACTTGTTTCTATAGTCATTACTTTATTTTTTTGTCTCTCTAGGATTTTAAAGTATCAGTGCAGTAGCTTATACGCATGAGCAAGATGATATAGAAAGCACAATGAAGAATTCTAGGCAAATAAATAATCAGCTGCCTTTGGCAGGAAGGTGTATTTGAGAGGAAAAGCACTTAGTGTAAGCTGAAGTGATCATAGGTGATGTAGTTCCATGGATGCATCAGTTGCCTGTCGTCCTGTTGGCATTTAAAGCTTACATTTTCTATTACAATTCCAGGATAATTATGCAGTTCCCTGATATGAATGGACTTGGTTAGTCCCTAAACAAAGTATATTTGCAGTTGAAATCAAATGCAGTCAATGCTTTCGGATTCTGTTAATTAAGGCTGGCACTGAAGGCATGGGAGAGAAATGTGCAGATAAATTGTGTAACTGCTTTCAGCTCAGATTTGTAATAGTAATTACATATGGAAATGCATGAAGCAGAATGATTAATTTTTCTTATGACTCAAGGCTCACTCTGGACTTGTGCTAAGGACTGTTTTGTATGAGCTATCTGCAAACAGGTATCTGATCATTTGGGCTGAGAAGGCAAAAGTAACCAGTTCTGATTGTAAATGAAACCATTCCTTTGGGCAAAGTTGGCTATACAAGCTGATGTGTCCTAGCTGTACTAATCTAGTGATCTAGCTAAGATCAGGAGGATATTTGGCCTTTTGAATTAGAATAGAGTATTTCAGTTGGGAGGGACCTACAACAATCATCTAGTCCAACTGCCTGACCACTTCAGGGCTGAGCAGAGGTTAAAGCATGTTATTAAGGGCATTGTCCAAATGTCTCTTAGACACTGACAGGCTTGGGACATTGACCATCTCTCTAGGAAGCCTGTTCCAGTGTTTGACCACTCTTTCAGTAAAGAAGTGTTTCCTAATGTCCAGTCTAAACCTCCCCGGTGCAGCTTTGAAGCATTCCCATGTGTCCTATCATTGGATACCAGGCAGAAGAGATCAGCACCTTCCTCTCTGCTTCCCCTCCTCGGGAAGCTGTAGAGAGCAATGAGGTCACCCCTCACAGTCCTGTTCTCCAAACCAGACAGACCCAGAGTCATTAGCTGCTTATCATAGGACATTCCTTCCAGCCCTTTCACCAGCTTCATTGCCTTCCTCTGGATGCATTCGAGTACCTTCACATCCTTCTTAAATTGTGGGGTCCTGATCTGCACACAGTGTTCAAGGTTAGGCTGTACCAATGCTAAATACAGTGGGATAATCACCTCTCTTGACTGGCTGAATTATGTATGGAAAAGAAAACTTCAGTATGATCTTTACATCTGCAAAGGAAGGACCTTGTCATCATAGCATTTTATTGCAAAGATTAGGATTATAGGCTGTCGTGGTTTAACCCCAGCCAGCCACTAAGCACCACGCAGCCACTCACTCACTTCCCCCCCACCCAGTGGGATGGGGGAGGAAATAGGGAAAGAAGTAAAACTCGTGGGTTGAGATAAGAACAGTTTAATAGAACAGAAAAGAAGAAACTAATAATGATAATGAT
>JAVJGG010000090.1:21812606-21825396 GCA_035590195.1 Aviceda cuculoides | reverse complement strand
CATACTGAACTCAAAACACAGCACCGTACCAGCTACCAGGAAGACAATTAACTCTATCCCAGCTGAAACCAGGACATCTAGTCTAACCTCAAAGCATGGTTAGCCATCAGCTGAGACTTGCTTGCTCAGGGGTTTGTTCAGTCTTGAAAACCTTGAAGAAGGGAGATGGCACAGACTCCTTGGGGGACTACTTGACTGCTTCACAGTGGAAAAGTCCCTCATTACAACCAGCCTGAGCCTCTCTTATTTCAGCTTACTGCCACTGCCTGTCACTCTCCTGCCTTGCATCAATGTGAAGGGCCCAGCTCTGTCTCCTCCACAATCTCCTTGCACGTGCTGGCAGGTTGCCAGTGAACTGGAAGATATGTTCAAGAGCTGGAAGATATGTTTGAAGCACTGTTTATTTATTTCACCCGTATTTCTGTGTTTCTTTTGAATGTTGCATAATAGTATGTGAAACAACATTTAGATCCAACAAGATGTATTGAAGCATCCCTGAGTATTTCTGCTTTTTAAGTCTCAAGCTTTCATAAATTCAGATTTTATGGGAGGAGTAAGTATGCAGTGTTTTTTCTTTCTTCCAAAACTGACTTTTAAAGCTCCTGGGGGTGGGGGGAAGAAATGAAAAAGAAACAAAAAGACAAACCCCAAAAGAAAACAGGTAAGTTTTGATTTTCCTTGCGTTTGTAATTCCATTCACACTAATGTTCAGTCTGGCTGTGATGTGTGTATGAGAGAGTCTTGCTGAAACTCTGCTCGTAACAGAGGTACTGATGTGTTCACAATCAATGAAATCTTAATGCTTCCCTTTCGCATTAGGTGCACCTGAGTATAAGGCTGACTTTTTTTTAATTAGGATCTCAAGTATGGCAAAGTAATGATTATTTTGTATTTTTTACATTTTAACTCTCTAGATCTGTTTGTTCCTCAGTAAAAAATGTACAGTGAAATAGGAAATAACACTTATTCCAGGGCTGAAATTTTTATATCTTTGATGATGAAGAATGGTATTGAAATCAGAATGGGACAAATTAAGTTCTGTCACACAGCAGTGGTTGACTTTCTAAATCTATTATTAGTGAACTGCAACTGTTTAAATCAGCACTAGGTATGGTAAAATGAATTTTTGAATTTATTTAATAAGGGTAATCAATATCTGTTGGAAGGCAGTTCTAATAAAGCCTCTTAGAACAAGATGAAAGACGAAGGTAATTCTTCGAGTTCTTGTTCAGCTAGCATCAGTGGGGACCTTGTTTAAATGAAGAGGGAATTTGGTTCAAAGGTCAAACACAGAGTTGTATCATTTTTCTCAAATATGTTTGTATTTACAGGTTGGCTGTATGATAGCCACAACAGGCACAATGTGATTGCGTGGATGTATGACATAGGAATACTATATTTTTATGTGAGCGGAAAGAATGCTTTCTTGTAATTCTATTCAAGTTGTTTGCTTTAAGGAAAAATTAAGGAAACAATGTTATGGTTGTCTAGTCCACTGGATATAGACACACCTATTGCTGCACTGTACCAGTGCTGTTTGTAACCATGACAGAAAAGGGAAAAATTGACTCTCAGGACTGTAGCAAATAATACCAATGTACTGGAGTGGAGGAGTACAACATCAGGTGTACTACCTGGACTCTGCCCCATTTGAGATGCATTGGTGGGAAATGAGTGATGAGAGTTGGATTTAATTTAAATGCTCCTACATTTACATTTCAGATAATTGATTCTTGGGTTTGTGAGGTTTTTTGACTCCCTGTTCCCATTGATTTCTCTTTCATTTTTAACTTTTGTATTCTCATAAGTTCCTGTGATGTCTAATAAGCCTGGCAATGAGAGCACATTACTATCAGGAGTACAAATTTCTTCACAGTAAGTGTTGAATCTATTCCTCTAGCTAAGTAATAACAACCTCAATACATGTAACAGTATCAAGTAACACCAAATGTTAGCTCTTTTTTTTTCTTTATTCGCCAGTAACAGAACAGTTTTTCAGCTCAGCGCTTGTACTTTGAACCTCTTATTCCTCTAAAATTCGGTAACTTTCTCACCAAGAGTCAGAGACCAAGCGACAGCTATATTCAGCTCATTAAAGTGCTGTGAGGGTTATTTGCTGCAGTGGCTTTGGCTTTCACTGTCCCCACCTACTAATTCCAGTGTTCATGCATGTCACTCTGCACACATAGCACATGTTGGCCCATCTTTGGTTACTTGCTTTGTACACGAGTTCAGTCATTGTATATACACATCAAAACACTGGAGCGATGCAAATAAGGAAGACTTGTAACAAACAGCCCCCACCCTCTTAATCATTTCAGTGGAAGTAAAAATTGGCAGTAGAAGATGTGCTCACTTCTTAGCATGCAGGCTCAGACCTGGATGCTGGTAGTTTAGATGTTCTTGAATGGAGCTTTTCCTTCCAGTCTTCAGCTGGCTGCAATTATATTTCTATCATCTGTGCTGATTTTTTTTTTTTTTTTATATCTTACTAAATATGAAAGCAGAAGCAAGGATAAACATCTGCTGTAGAAAATATTCTGAATTGCAGTTTAGCGAGCTTATGAATACTGTAGGCTTATGACTTGTACAAAACTGTGTGGGTGGCACACTGTCAAGTGCAGACAGCATGGTGGGACATCCCAGTATGGAAATATTTTTTTAATGGTACTGAAAAGATTTAAAAAAAATATATATTTGGAGGGAAAAGGCTTGATTTGGAGGGTGAGAATGGCATGCTGGACACAAATTAAATTACTGTGTGGATTTAGACAGATATGACATGATTAAAAATCCATGTGCTTAATCCACCGAGTATTTGTAGAGCTCATTGTCATCATGTGGGAAAATTCCAGCTGAGAACTTTGGGCTGATTTACATGAATAAGTATTAATTTATGGATCTCAGGAACTTGGCCTTGTATTTCTAAAATCTCATTTTCTCATGCTATTCTATGAACCAGGAAGGATTTGAAAATTCAGCTGTGCTTTTTCACTAATAAAACTGTGTGTTTTCTGATTCTGTTGTTGTTTTCAGCTCTTTTGTTAGTGCTTCTACCTGGCTTTAATGTTGCTATGTCTACCAGCTGGGTGTCTAACTAACTCTCAGGAAATATTAACAGAAAGTGTTTGAGAAATGGATGATTGGCTGTACAAAATAAATATTGTGGGCTCTCAGAGAATGTAAAAGATTGTACTTGTTACCGGAACACTCTTCTGATTTCCAGTATAAATGCCAGCTAATATATGTGTTCCAAAGACATGCCTGCCTAATACATTGGATTTGGAAAAGAAATTTTCCTGGCAATTGCTGTATGCTTAGCTTGCCTGTCATTATCCCCCTCAGCTTTTTTTTCAATGATTGTGCATTTTACACAAGTGCAAAAGAGGAGCAATTGAAAAGGCTTTCTGTGTATAAGATACTCTACAGGCAACTCACCTGCTGGAAATGAAACAATTCTGCATTTGTGACAATTTTCTCCCCTGCATGTAACGTTTAGTCCACAAAAGGCATGATTGTGGAGATGGAGTTCTTATTTGCTGATGCATTAGTTAAAGTGAATAAAACCATGATTTTTTATATGGTTTAAACCAAACTGGGCAATTTTTAATAAAAGCAATTTCTCTACAGCAGGGCAGGAAATTGTTTTCCCATCCTATAAATATTCACTATTTAAATACCTTCTTTATCGTAATGAATTTTGGACCCTTGAAAATATTAATGAACTTATATTATGGAAAAAATCCAGTCAGGAAAATTGAAACATTTAATTAAATTTATTTTGGAATGTTTAATTTATTTTTATCCTTATTTTATATTATAAATTCATATGTTCAAATATAAGAGGAAATTCTAACAAAAAATAGTATTTTCTGTGTTTTGAAACACCAGCGTAAGCTATTTGGATATCCGTAGAGATTTTTCCATTTCTCTTAAACAAGAAATCTGTTAAAGTGTTTCTTTTCCACAAAATGTTTTAGCTCTGAGAATGCCATGGTTTAAATTGAAAATATTTAGTCAAATAATTCTAATCTACCTCCAGTACAGACTTTACCCTTATATCCATTTCTGATCCAGCCAATACTAGATTTGTTTACTTTGGTTTATTTAAAAAGACAATATAGGACATTTATCATATTTTAAATGACTTCAGTAAACTGAGTGGACCCACTGTTTTAGTGATCTTTGCAGCAGTATAGTCACCAAAATATTATAATGAAAACTTGTATAAGAGCTTTCATGTTGTCACTGTGCTGAATTATCTTGGATAGACTATGCTGATCCTGATAGTAGCCCTTATGCTGAATACAAAAATGCTAGTGCTTGACATATACAAAGTAATTTAGGGATCAGAATATAATCATATCTACAACAGAGAGCAGGGGTTCCCTTGCACTCCATGAGTTTGTTCATGTGAGTAAATGTCCTCACAAATAACTACATAGGCACTTAAAATTTTAATGGCAGATGTATCTCCAGATGGGCAACTTTCATGGCCAATGTGCCTTATCAGACATACCAGCAAACAGTCAGTATTACTGAGCAGCAAGGGGATGCACACCATACTCAGCATTGGCCACCTAATGTAACTGCTTGCTGAGCTGTTAGATCTCCACAGACTCCTGGTATCACTTACGGAGAGAGGTCAGATCTCCCAGGCAGCACATTTGAGGCAGGACCCCAGGGGCTCAGAATTCCCTACTGTACAAACCTGCATTTTTCCACTGACTGTAGAAAGTTCGGGGTGATCTGGTAGATTTAGGAGCCTAAAGGTGAGGGAATAAATATACCTGTATGGATTACTCAGCATCCTGCTGCAGAAGACCCTGACAGACTGAGAGCCTTGGGGGCTTTGTCAGCAGGTCACAGGAGAGCAGGGCCATGTGGCAGTCCCGTGCCCATGTGATACAATCTATTTGCACTTAGTAAGCAACGTATGCAGTACAGGAGCAGTTTCTCTGGGCATTCATGGTAGTTATTTTCTGGATGAGCTACTGCTGTATCTACTACAAGAGACATGGGCTGGGTCCCGGAGGCTTTTGACAACCCTTTCTCTCATGATACTGTCCGCAGCTTAGCCGTGGCTTCATGTTTTTCTAGGTAAGTATTGGGACTGCTAGTTTAGTTTTCAGATCCTTGCTAGTGGAAACAAAAGAGCCAGAATTATAGTTGTATTCTTTGTGTGTATTGCATAGCTATATACAGTGGTCTGCAACCCACCTACATACAGAAGACCACCCACAAACTAGCTCTAAAGTCTCTGTTGTTCTGCTACAGCAGATATTTCTGCTAGTTCAATTCATTAAGTCCATCAGCTGTCACAATCTTTTCCTCATTTGTTTTTAAATTATGGTATTTCTAAGAAAAGTGAAGCTTCAGGCTGTTGCTTAAGCATTCATGTAAGAAGCATTACTTAGGCATTTTTTAAGGGATTGGTTGTGTGAAGTAGGACAAGAAAGTGTCAAAAATACCAAATGTGTTCTGCTTCAGAAACATATTATGTTTCTGAGGCACTAGTGCTTGGTTTGTGTGGCAATGCTGTGTTCTGGCTGTCTCCTCTAGACTCACTTCTCATGGCTCCCTTATGCACTACACCATGCTAATGCCATGCTGGTTGTCACAAGGGGATGGCTTCTTCAAAAAGTGTTTTAGTGTCTTTGTGGAAGAACAGAAGTTACTGTAGGTCAGCACTTTGTTAGGGTCCATGGGCTGTAGTTTCAGTAGGTTCTGTTCAAAATATACTTGACTAGTATGGACCTTAAATTAAAGGTTTCCGGACAGATTGATTTCAAATTGTCTGCCAAAGAATGATACTTAATGAAAGTTTTGCTGTTTCACACCATAACATGGTTAGTGTTTTGTAGGTGTGACAAATCCTGATCTTCAAATGGATTAAAATTGTTTCATGGATACCATGGGTCATAATTTGTTCCTCTTGGCTTAGAATTAAAATATTAGGGAGAGGATTTCATGTTAATCCTTACTTAAGGGTGTTAAAGATTAAAGTGAGTTCTGATTAGAATAAATCTTTCAGTCTCTGCTTCCTGTCCCCTCACAGCTGCCCATAGGTACCATCTTTTAAGAAACAGCACAGAGAAATTTTATTAGTTCATCAGAGCTTGTTGGGACAGCCCACTGTGAAAAGCAAATCCATCATGACTTCAGGCTATATGGTTCCCTGAGTAGGGAATCATAATCATTGTGCATTTGCCAAGTGCCTGAAAAAGTCCTGTAATGACTAAATCTTAGTAAAAAAATTCTAATCTTTCCTTCTTTGTCTCTCTAGTTTTTCTTAAGTGGAGTTCATTATTTTTGAAGTTGATGCAAATTCAGTTATCTAAATAAATAACCTAAATGTCATCCAGTGCTTTCATAAAATTCAATAGAAGGTGCAAGCATCCAGTGCTTTTGAAAATGGAATGGTAGCTAAAATGTAATTGCCTTTAGTTGAACGATGAATCTAATCTGGATATTTAAATGTGTTATAATAAAGCCTGGATACCAGCTGCCTGTGTGCCATTTGTGCTTTAAAATTTTGGCCTCATAGCCCACTTTCAAAAACCCAGGTCTGAAAATGTGGAGAGTTTTTTCTCAACTGGGAGAACAACCTGCTAATTAAATATCTCAAAGTGGGCTTCCACATTAGTATTCTTCAGATTTCAGAGCTTCGGTACAAAGTTGTATCAGTATTAAAACAATATTAATGATACTGAAATGTTACAGAATATTCTTTTCATACCACACAGTCAGGTGCCATATAGTCATGGAGATCTTACAGCAAGGTACTGCAATGAAACATAAATGCTATTGTTACAATCCCATTTATGGCTGGTTTAAAATGAGCATTTGTTCCTAACTCTTAAGACACAAAGGGTACATGCATGCACACATGTGCACACATATACACACACAAAAAGCAGTTGCTAGCATTTGTAAAAGCCTCAAAGATTTTTTTAATTATAGACTAGAATACAGTAATATTTTTTTTCTTTTATTCTGATAAAAATCAGCATCTCCATATTATACTAATTTTTCATTTTTATGCTTATATATCCTAATATGTATATGTTATGTGTATATTTTATATATATATATTTGAAGAAAAAAAGTAAGACTTCAGGACTTATAGCTGGCCTAAATCATGTTCCTAATGCTGTGGTTTTTGATCTTTCTGGTGTATCTAAAATTCCCCCTCCACTTTTCACTTACATTACGTAGAACATTCTTTACATATATTGTTAGTGAAGCTGTGATAAAAGGTACCAGTGGTAAGTGACATAACTGATAGATTGTTGGCTTTTTGGGGCAGTTTTTTTTCTAGGGAACTGAGATTAAAAACTCTTGGCTGCAAAATTGTCCCAAGTACTCTTCTCTTCACCTTTGCTCCCCAAAATGGGCTTATTTTTACTATTAGTGTTAATGCTTCTTCTTCTAAAAAAGATATCTTACAAAAATCATAATCAGTGTTTGTATCCCCTTCATGAAGAGAATTTTGTAGCAGCTCCATCCACTGTCTTAAAGGATCGTTATACATCCCAAACACAATTAAAATTTAGGATCAGGTACTTCAGTCTGTTGACAACTCAGAGGGAAGACAACACTCCTCATTAGCTACAATGTTTGTCTTAGATTGTCGGGGTGATCCTGTGCCCTTTGACCAGTGCCAGGAGGCTTACTCTTACCTCTTTTATGGAGAAATGATCAGGGATAAAACCACTGTTTCTTAGTATTAATACTGAACAATTTGGCTGTTAAATTACATTAACTTTCTGCAGCGACTTTGACAGAAATAATCAAGGCTTTTAAGACATGCCAACCTAATATAATATTACTTTAGCTTTGATCGCTACTGTGGTTATGGAGAAGGGAACATATTTGCAGGCTCACAAAAGCAGAGGGGAAGATGTTTTTTCTTTGGAGTTCTGGCTTTTCAAATGCATTTGAGAACAGGTACTGTACTGTAAAGAATTCTGTTTTAACTAGCTCTTAACATTAAGGTTTTTTTAATTATGTTTCCTTCTCCATAAGACATTTTAACACCACCAAATGATTTTTAAAAATAATAATTTTAGGCTGTGTCATTATGGATGGGGGGATGGATGAATATCTGCCATTGCGTATGACAGACACCTACTCTTACAGATCTGTCAGGCTTGTGCTTTTAGTGTTATTGTTTCCAAGAAAGATTGCAGTTGTTGGGAGAGTTCTTACAGCAGAAGGCAGGAGAGAAGACATTTAAGATCTCTTTTTTCAGCAATGCTGAGATTTCATATGTCAGGATACTAAGTAACTATACGCATAAAGTACTGGACACAATGGTTAATGCTAATATTTGGAGAGGTATATTAAACTATTGAAAGCCTTGATGTTCCCATTGACATTGCATCTGGTTTTCTATTGTGTTGTACTTACTGTAGTCATTTGTGAAAATTTTATTCAAAATCTGTTGGAGTTACTCTTGATAGCTGCTGCGTGACAGTGAGACAGATAGTACAGCTGCTGTGTGACAGTGAGAGAGATAGTACAAAGTGTAGGGAAAAGAAGAATCACTTATCTTGTTTAGAGACTGCATGGTATCCATGACTTATTTCCTCATTCTGGCAATACTGGAATATTGTTAGTATAGGATTATTCAAACATAAAGTAATCCCTAAGTAGAAATCTATATTCAGATTGTGATATTGTAAATCACCTTACAGCTGAATGTCAGGTATCAGCAGCTACATCCTGAGCACTACAATTTTGTGTCAACTGTGTAAATTCTCACTTTTAGGTGACATACCATAATTTAGTGACCACACGTGAGTAACATTCACACTCTGACAAAGGATAGAGAAAACAGATTACAGCAGTTTAGAATACTCAAATCATACCTGCACTTCCATTTTTCGAGGCAAAAATCAATAGGGAGAGATATCTAATGAAGTGGGCTGATGGAATACTGTTCTGGTCCTGATTTTCCAGCCATGCTGCTTTAACTGAAGCTACTCAGAGTCTTACCACTGATGGAAGGAAGTTGTATCTATGAATCGTATTCTGGTTTATGCTTGACTACATCTGTGTATCATTTCACAACAGCCTGTTTATGCCTGTACGTGGGCCCTAGCCTGTCCTTCATGGATGAGATCCACGGAATACATTATGGAATCTGTGTGAGCCTCTGGAAGTGCTTAAAAAGCTTTATAAATTAAATGTCATATCTAAATGAGCCATCTGGTCTGCCAAAGAAATAACTCGCCTTAGTGAGTATTCTAAATAGAACCATTGACTAAAAGTATTTACTATGTGTTATTCTAAAAGTAAAGGAAGAACAAGGAAAAATACCCTGAGAAAACCAGAAAAAAGTTTTAAGTGAAAAAACACACTGACACAACACTAATATATATTAAAATTGTCTTTGTTTTTTTTGTAATGTGAAGGAAACATCATGAGTTAAGAGGTGTTTCTTTTTGCAAAAGAGGTAAGTATTTAGAATAGATTTGTCTGAAGTTTTGAGTGATTTTAGTGTGAAATTCACTGCTGAAAAGCAAGAAGAAATGTAGTATACTGAAGAGAAAGAGTCAGAATTCTTCATTCTCACATTAAGGTGTAGAAATATTCTGCTAGAAAGTGGGAACTTTAAATCATGGCTGCCTCCCTGTATTGAATGACAACCCATCTAAAAACTGTACTTCTGGAAATTATGGTACTGCATCTTGTGATCAATGTTGACAACAGAAGCAAGGGGTTAGGATGAAGCTGGCAGCTGTGTAGATGGGTTAGATGGAGAGAGAAGTAAAAAAACAGAAGATAAATCTTTTCAGCAGTTATATGAAAATGCTGGCTTTGTTTTATTTTTCTGCTATGTAGAAATGAGTGACAAAGCCACACGGAAAGCAAATGTGATTTCAATGCATCTGTTATGAAAACACATAAAAGTGTTTTTATCATTAGCTAATTACAGTTAGAAACCATTTTAATCATAACTAAGACCAGTTAAAAGATGACAAATGTTGAGTTTTGTAGTTATCCTTTGACAGATGTGATTCTAAGATACAAACCTATGATGAAGATATTAAATGTTTCATTAATTCTTGCTACATATCATTACTTCAATTCTGAAACATCTCCTAAAAATGAAAAGGAAGAAAGAATACATAAATCATATCAGTACAGGGCACGTTACTCCACATAATATTCTGCACTGACAATAGCTAAATGGTGATTATGTCAGCTAGACCAAGGTGGAAGGTTACTAGACTTCTGTAACAACTTTAAATCTTCTTATCTTTGCATGGTCTTCTTGTTAGACTTTTTTTTTTTCTCTAATACAAAGTTGCCTGCAGAGTTGCTGTAAATATTTTTGGAAAATATTGCTTTTAGCAGTCTTAATACTGAGTCTGAGCAAAAGCCTGGAGGATTTTGTGTTCACTATTTTATACTTATTTTAAATAATCTCTTTTTTTTTTTCTTTTAAGTTTATTTCTTTAGGGATATTACAAAGTTTAAGGCTGAATCTGTAGGTAAGGCTGAATCTGTAGGTCATCCTATATTGCGGGCAAGATAAGGTATGTGGTGGGCATACTTCCAATCCTCCTAACGGTGAATTCAGTTGCATTTCCCTACAGTTGCAGGCTGTGGTTATTGTCTGTTACTCCAGTGTAATTTTGTTGACACACTGGACATGAAGACTGAAGTTATTAGTTGGTGAATTATATAAGGATGGTTAGCACTGGTAACACGTTCTGTAAATACGTGACTGGGATAGCTTCTGTTTGAGATTTCCAGACACATCAATGTTTTCCTAATAGAACTGACTGGATTCCTGGGAATTCTGTCTAATTTTACAGGGAAATACTAGATGAGTTTTAGAAAAATAAACTTGCTCTGATTCTTTAATTTGTATGAGTTTTACATTTTAGCAGTCACAGGAATGCAGTTTATATTTGCTTTTAATCTAGTTTATATTTTGATGAAGTTCTGTCTTTTAAACAGTAACTGCTTGAAGTAATTTCCTTGTAAATCCTTAATTTGTCAGGCACTCAGCTGCTTTTAATAGTGTTGCTACTCCAAATGAGACACAAAAAGCAGCTTTTTAATGCTTTGTGTTCCCCAAGTTACCTTTTAGAGCCTTTCTGCAGGAGGATCTATAAACAAGGTCTCATCTGGAATTAGAAAAGTAAAGTTAACACTGGTATTTTGGTGCAATCCTAAAGCAGTCTGCATTTTTAACCATTAGGAACCATGCAGAAATATAATGTCAACTCTGATAATTTTTATTCCTAGTGTCTTCCTTTTGGGTGCTTTGCAATTGCACTTTGGAGTGAAAGTTATCACCAGAGTAACGTGGTTCATCAGAGGTATTACAAAATGTCTGTGTGAGGTTGTTCATTTGTAACTGACATGGATGAAAAGAATGAAAACAAAAATTATGGCTTTATGCCATACTTGTTTATGGAGAGGTGCAACGAGATATTTAAGGTCAGCTGGTTTATGAAGCCTTAATGTATTCATGGTGGCAGCTGCAGTTTTCTTAGAATAGAATAGCAAGAATATAAGAGAAGCAGTGCTGTACGTTTTGAAGACGAAAGTTTTTATCCTCTCCCCATCCATGACCAAACTGTAGATGATAATAAATTGCATAGAAAATGTCAGGAAATTGCATGGTAGATGTTCTGGCAAGGACTCAAATCAGATACTAGTAAAAGGTGGCTCTGGTTTAGGATATCACAATCGTTTAACATGGCTGCATTAAATCCAGTTTGCATCAGGTCCTGTGTATTACCACAAAGACATTGAAAACCCTCTGAACCATAGACAGTTGAGCAGTTGAGATTTTTCTTACATTATTGTGTTGATATTTCTGCTTGGTCTTCCATATCCTAAGATATTTTTCTCCATCAAGCCATTCTAGCACTAATTCTTGTAACACCTCTGGTTTTCACTTTGAAGCTGCAGTCATTACAAGATACACAAGGACATAGTGTTATTAGTCTTGAAGAACTTCATAAATGCCAAGAAAACAGAATATGGTGTGGTAGACCTGTATATCAGCCATAGCTGACGGTAAAGATAGAATTCCATAGACTTTGCTTGTTGTACTGAATTACAGGCTTGAAGAATGCTGAGACATGGTAGTGAGTAAAAGGGGGAGGTGAATCCTGGATTTACAGAAACATTGATTCTTATATGTCTCTTGTAATAGCCAGCTGGTAATCACAAACACTGGATGTGCATTATGCCAGGCTTACATTTCAGCTAAAGCACCTATAAAAATGTGTCGGTACAATTGTAGGAGGATACATTTTAGCTGCTGTTTTTTCTATCGCGCTGTTCTTCATAACTCAGAAATACTTGGTGATATAATTATTTCAGCCACCAGGTGGATGTGCAGCCATCTGTCTGTTCTGCCATCAGCCAGGCTGTTGCTACAGTGTTGCCAGAAAGAGATATTTTTCAATGAGCAACCAATGCCTTTCCTCTTTCAAACTGTCCAATCTGTTTCAGAAATCAGTTCTTTTTCCTCAGACCATTTTGTGAACATGCAGTAGATATTTCCCATTGTCAAGTGAGCTTGTTGGGAAGGGCAAAGCTACTCCATTGCAGACTGTACTTTTGCTTTGATCTTAAGCAGAAATATGCTTTTATCAGGTTCAGTAAGCTTTCTTTTTCCACTTGTCGTGGTTTAACCCCAGCCAGCAACTAAGCACCACGCAGCCACTCACTCACTCCCCCTCCCCCCAGTGGGATGGGGGAGGAAATCAGGAAAAGAAGTAAAACTCGTGGGTTGAGATAAGAACAGTTTAATAGA
>JAVJGG010000090.1:21775514-21797799 GCA_035590195.1 Aviceda cuculoides | reverse complement strand
AATAGAGCTGTAAGCTGAATGCGTGCTTATCACATAGGGACCAATTAGTATTAAGCTTTTGTTGCGTGAACCTTGGACTACTGTATAAAAGAGTGCTAATATAGGCAATAAATGGAAGTTCCAACATCTCTTTAATGAGGACGCGTGGTTCATTCCGGGCAGATCTCCCTACAGGAGGCTGCAGAATTTTTTTCTTTTTTCTTCAATATTACCTGCTTGTCATTTGAAATTAACACAATGACTCTCATTAAAGAACAAGTGTAGCAGTTGGTAAAAAATTTTGGTTTCCTATATTGATTTAATTATGATTAATTTTAACCTGTTCTCTCAACTGAGAGAGTGGCCGGCCTCCCTGACAAAAAGCAATGCTTGAGAACTTAGGCTAAATTTAGTGGGAATGAATATAACCCTGTTAAACATTAATAGAGTGAAAAAGTAAAAAACCATACAAACACACAAAAACCCCATAGTCCTGTGTCAATATGATGCTTAGAGTTCAGTGATACTACCTCACTGACAAAGAGAATAATGTAAATTTACATTTTAAAACTTTCAGTATTTTTCAAGGTAGTTTGGATTTAGAGTGCTATTTGCCCATTAACAGATCAAGGACTTTCTGATTATGTCTTTCACTCAAGTTGCATAGGAAAGATGATCTGTCAGAACTTATCAGCAGATGAAGAATTGTTTATCCTCTTATGTAGGCTCTTACTTATAGTATTTGTCAAGCAAGTTCTCTCCTGGGAAGGGATTACAATATGAGCACTTCATGATGTGATGAAAGCCTTCCCATACCTCAGGCTTTGTAATTTCCTTTTATCTGACATAATTGCCATAATAAGAGATAAGGTCTAAAAAGCTCTTAGGGTTTTAATTGAAAGTCCTGTGCTATTCAGAAGATGCCTTGGTTACAAGCAGATGCTTCTATTTTCCTGCAATTCTGAAATCAAGGCTCTTCGATAAATGAAAAAGAACACCTCATTTTCTCTGTTGCTAAGGAAATGGTAAGAGAGAAATAATCCTTCCTCTTCCTTGAAGAAATGACCAATTAATGTCATAAAATGTGTCATTCTCAGTATTTTTTAGCTCAGTAGCTTCATCTGTCCAAACAATCTCAAGTAAGTCTGAGATAAGATAGTCTGACAAGACTTAGATCCTAATTGGGCCAATAAGATCTCATCATCATCTCTTGAGAGGTTAAGTAAAATGATGAGAAAGTAGCTAGTTATGGCCATTGGCCCATCCCAGCTGCCATACTCAAGAGTAGTGCTAATGGGAGCTGACAGGATGCTTTCTGCCAAATTTACTTGTTCTCTTCACACAGACACATTTTTTTGCCTCTTACAGTGAGCAGGAATGAAAGGCTTTCTCAAAGAAGGAATTACTGGAGCTTATATAGTACAAAGGCTCATACAAATTGCCTGTCAGTCAATTGGGTTTGACAGGCAGGAAAGACAGATTGGTGAGAGAGAAGGTTAGGACATTTGCTAGGTTCCAGCTAGAATACTTCTCATTTTGAGGTTTTGAATTTCATTGCTAAGAAGAAAGCTGAAATGCTGCTGCTTTCATTTGTTAGTGCGGGTTAATAATTAGCCCCTGCTTGCACTGGTAGTTTTGTTAGTGCTGATTATTTGATCTGCTTTGGAAGGCACTCTCCTGTTTTGAAAGCTACGCCTGATGGTACTGCACATTATTTGCACTTCCCTTCTGTAGAATCATTTTGTCGTTTCTTAGTAGGGAGAGAAGGAATGGAGAGCATTAAAAATAGGTACCTTGAAAGAGTATCAGCATGTCAGAAGTGTGTGTCAGCTTTTATTTCTGTAGGCAAAGGGGCATAATGCTGCCTGTGATTCATACTGCCAATACAGTAGGACCCAATAGTGTCTCAATGGGCTGTGGTATAGCAGTTTATGCTGGATTATGCAGTACCTCCTCTGGTGTCCTGACTGCTAGCACATAAATGCTTGGCAGAGATTAGCCTCTGGGGTCATTTTTTGACATATATATTATGGCCATCTATATCGTTTACAATCACTACTTTCTCACTGTGTGACAAACACAGGGAGATATTCTGCTTCCCAGAACATGTGCAATCTAAGGAAAAAGAAAAGTAAAGACATGATAAAAGGAAGAAATGAGTAAACACAACCTATTCTATGGAGTTGAAGTTTTTGTGAGAAAAGAAGGGATGGTACTAGGACATGGCATCAGTGCTATGGTGAGGAGCGCTAGATATTAAAAAATTTTAGAAATACCTGGATTTCCATTTTTCTAAGAGCGTTGAAGGAGAATGGAAGAAACTGGAGACAGCAAAGGTTTCCAGACCTCGTTGTCTTCTCTTGTCCTTGTTCTGTTGCTTGTTAGCAATTTCCATGCTGGTTAATCACTGACCCCTGCTACTACTACCCCAGGTTTGTAATTTCCCAGGCTCTTATTGCTGACAGTTTTCAAAGCCCAAAACCTCACACAGAGTACTTATGTTGGAACAAGGAGAGCAAGGGCTGCACTGAGCTTGTGTGAATCCACATGTTCTACATAGTCATACTAAGGATAGTGCATCTGGTTTCTTACAGGCAGTTATCAAATAATTCCAGTAATTTCAAGGGAATGTTTCTTTTTATTTTTTAATATGTTAGAAATTAATTTAATCCACTCATCAATCATATATGTGTCCATCTATGTGCCATATTTTGACATTATATCATGTCAGGATTGCTTACATGGGCAGAGCTGTAAGTGTTAACAGCAGCTATAGGATTCCTTGTTTGATTTCAGCATATGAGGTTATTTAATCTTGGGTTGAATTGACAGTATACGTTTCCCCCAGATCTACCTGATTCCAGTCAATTCAGTGGAATTCAGATCCTGAAAACACAGAGTGATTATGTTAGCTAACATACAGAGTTGCAGAAATTTTCAATAACCACTGTGATAGTTAAACGATCTTGTTCATTATAGCTGGGTCTTCACTGTCCCAAGAGCCACTTAATCTTTTTTTTTTTTTTTTTTTTAAGGTGATGTAGATGACAGTTTGAAAAGAAACAGCATATGATATACAAACCTTCTGTCCTTTTCTCTCACCTTCTTAATTAGCACTCATTACTCTGATATATACCAAGCACTCTCAAGGAGTAAAAACATGGCCAACACAAATGGAAGAGTTTTCTTTCTTAAGACTCCTTTCAGGCAGTTAGGAGCAGAAGACTCATAAATTTGAACTTTGTGTTCAGTGGAGAAACAATGTAGTCAACAGGGATGTGGCATAATATGTTCCCATAAACCAACACTGCTGAGCCAAAAGGCAGTCCTGTTCTCAGCAAGGTGAAGGGTCACCAGAATCAAATGGATGCTCAGCAAAATGTCTAAAAATGTGTATTGCTTCCATATTTGGAAAGTGTATGTCTTCTCAAAAAGACATAGATTGAAAGTACTTTCAACACTTTTATGCTTAACATGATATATGTGTGATATTGATATCCAGAGGCTTCTGCTTGCATAGGTTGTTCTATGGTATTGGTACCAGAGTTGTGTAAACATTGCAAATATCTGAACTTCTTGATTAATAGCTTCTTAATTCAATTGAATTTCCTGTTCTGGAAAGACGAAAGATCTTTTCATTAATGCAGGAAACAATTACTGCAGTTTACATAAGGTCAATTCATGCTTTTTAATACAAAGCAGCATTACTGTGTAAGCTGCTGCCACTGGGTACCATTATGCAGTGAAATCCATGTAGGAGTGCATTTAAATGGAACACCTTATTTTGGTCTCACAGAAGAAAGCAAAACTGAATAGTTTTCAAATGTATAATCTTTTTCCCATTTAAGTGATATCAGAATTCTACCAGGAACTGGCAGCACACAGTAAAGACTAATACAGTTGCAGGAGATTATAACATCTACCAAATGTCATCTTTGTGCCCTAAATATAATATGCATAACAGATATTAAATCT
This sequence comes from Aviceda cuculoides, assembly GCA_035590195.1. Taxonomy (NCBI): domain Eukaryota; kingdom Metazoa; phylum Chordata; class Aves; order Accipitriformes; family Accipitridae; genus Aviceda; species Aviceda cuculoides. Next base: position 21,793,845 of record JAVJGG010000090.1, on the reverse strand, counting down.
CTCCCTGTAAGTTATTATACTACTAATTTGTTTCATGTAGTCAAATCCTTTTAAAGAAGTGAGAATCAGGTGGCCTCAGAAAGCAACATATCAGCTATATAACAATGTTAACTGGATGTCTCTGTCTGGATAATCTAACAAAATGTCTCTGGATAATCTAATGCTGCATGGTGCCGTAATTTTAAAACAGAAATACATTTGCACTTCACTATAGAATTAAGAATAATGAGATACTGACTACACAGAAATAACATTTCAGCCTTGAAGCATTGTCATTATAATTTTTTCTAAAAGTAAACTTTAAAGTCCAGTTTCTGCAGTGGTTTAGACAGTGGCTTATTTTATTTGTTCAAAGAGTTTATTTATTCCACATAAAGCAGTTGCACTTTAAGCTGGTAAGTCTTTACAAGACTGGTACAAGACTTGCTATAACAGAAGATGAGATGTGCAGTGTTGTAGTCTATGGTTCTGGCAGTTGGATTCCTTATGTACAAGAAAGTACCATCAATTGGAATAGGAGAGATGGTCTTGCATTAGAAATATGGAATTTGAACTTCATTCTGTGGGAAATAGGTACAAAAACTGCATATGTAAAGCACCCTGTAACTGCTGTAGGGGTATTGTCTGGATAAGAAATGAAGGATCAGGCACTATAGGTTTTTTTTAAATTTTTCTGAGGATGCAAAGATTAAAGCTTCTGAATAATATTTAATTTTTTAGAGTTTTTAATCTCCAGTTTTCCACTAGTTATTAAGTCCTGTGAGAAACTGTGCCAAGTCTGTGCAGCTATGTTGTGTTATATATAATAATTGATCATCATGTATCTGTTTCAGATTTTAAATTCTTATTGAACAAAGCAAGTTAGATGCAGTTTATGGTATACTGCTGATCCATGGTTTGTCCTTAGTGTAGCAACGATGCAGTGTATCTAGTAGCTATGTTTGTTTCTATGGCAGCAGATCTCTTGCCATGTCTCTCTACAGGTTTTTCTTTATAACAACAGACCTTTTATACAGTCTAACACTGCTTAGTGGCACACAACTGCTACTGCCCAACTCACCATCCTTGCTGAAAGTCCACTGTGTGAGATTGACCTGGCAATATCCTCCTCTCACAAGTTCTGAAGTATTTTAGTTGTGTTAGTTCCATGTCCAATGTTGAATTAGCTATTCTTCTTCCTTATTGTAATTTTCCAAGTTTTTAATCTTGAATCTCATAAAGTATTCATGTAGCTTTTGTATCACTTCACAGATTAAAACATACTCTAATCAGTCCCTTTGCTTCCTCCCCTGCCCCCGCCAATGACGAGCGCTTGGAGGGCTTTGTAAACTAGGCACATTTTGTATCTTAACTATGGAGGAAATTAATTGTTTTACAGTGACCCAGTCTTCAATTATTTGATGAATAATTGAAGAGGGATTAAGAAAGCACTGATTGTACTAATCATCTGCCTACTCTGCTTGATAAACATCATGTACAAATTTGATGTGTACATGATGTACAAATGATTTTGTGCTTTGCTAAGTGCTACTTAATCTTCCATTTTGAAAAGCACCTTAAACTTTCTCCTGACTCATTGTTAGAACTTCCTTCTGGCTCATTTTCTTTTCTTGCGTAAGGGTTGTTTTTTTTTTTTGCTAACTTGTACCTGAATTCTTCTACTTGCATCATAAAAAATGTTAGTGAAAGAAGGACTCTTTCATAAAAATCTCCTTAAAAATGAAAGCATTTAAGAAACCTCTTCCAATGGTCTGCCTTGGTTTAGCAGATTAGATCAGTCTGCAATCTGTTAGGCATACAGAACTCACAGCACTTTTGTATTACCAAGTAGAATGTGATACATAAAGTCTTAGTTGTCCTGATCATTTAAACCACATGCTTCTCTTCCATTTTTCTGCTCCTTATTAAAGGGTGGAAACCTCATTGTCTCTGGTAGTAAACCAAGGCATTAATTTGGCATCAGACACATGGTAGTTCTTGTAAAACTAAAACCTAGAATTGGCCAAAACGTACAACTATTCCCCTGCCAGGTTGGCGCACTCTCAGTGTTGTGAAATAGGGGTTGCTGGAAACACTTCCGTGAAAACTCTCCTCCCTGATAAGAGTGAAGATGATTCTCTCAGACTATACAGAAATATAAGTATCAGAGGAGACTGCAACTGATACTGTGCAGAGGATTTAGCTAATACTTCTTTTGGGCCTGGGAACAGATTTTCAGCCCCTGGTGATGCTCTGCTAAAAAAAAAGCGTACACCTGGCACTCTGCTAAGTATCCACACCTTTTCTGGTCTAAAGCAAACAAGTTCCAGGGTGACTAGTCCTCAGTGCAAATTATGTAGCTCAGACAATGAACATCACATGAATATGTATATGAGAGAACACCAAAAGAATGCATACTGAAGACTTCGATAAACATAGGCTGTACTAACTGAAAAAACATTATAGCTAGTTTTAGGGAAAATTCAAATATGGCTATTGTTTACAAAGTGTTGATTATATTGTCATATACTTTACAGGTAAAAATGAGCAAAGCTATTGCTCTCAATTGTGTGATGTTAGTCTCTTAGCAGAGCTAGTTTTATGGCCCTAGTACATTGTAGGAACAGACATTGTAATCAACAAGCTCAGTTTGGAGCAGCAACAGAAATAGGGAAAGAATCAAATTCTGTTGATCCCATTGCACCCAGATATGCTCCAATCTCCTTTGAATGATTTGGTGAGAGAGCAGAGCTTTCCTTTATGCATCATTTAGTAGCTGCAGAGACTTCACAGATCCACAAATCCCCATGACTCTCATTTATCTCTGAGCATCACTGGAAAAGTAATACAGTTAGAAAAAGCTGAATGACAGTTGGCCTTTGAAGGTAGGGAGATTTTTCTGGGGGCAGGGGCAGGGGGAGAAAAAAAGAAAAAAAATATTTTATCTTTTTTTTTTTTCCTCTGAAACATAAGAGGTGCTTTCTAGGTCTAAGGAGACTTGCTTGAGTTCTGGATGATTTCTCATCTTAGCTCTTGTTTTTTTTAGCAGGGCTATGCTGGTAAAGCCATGAAATGTGCAAGTTTCCTATTATCCTTCATGGCAAACCACTGGAGGAACAGATTTCTTCCATGGGAGGTATAACCAAATGATGTCTTTATGCATATTTGGAATGCCTGAAGAGATTACTGCAGGCAAAGCAGGAAAATTTTAGAGGGACTATATGTAGCCTTGCCACAATTTGTTCCTTGATTTAAATTATCTGTTTAGCTTTCTCTTTCTAAAGCCTGGCTTGAATTCGTTAACTTTGTGTTATGTGTGCATGTATATGCACATGTGTGCAGCTGGAGTTCCCTTACTTTCATTTTGAATATGCACTATGGAGACACTTGTTAGTTTTGTCCAATGTTTGATACAGTCTGTGCTATAAGGTTTGTGAAGAGATTTTATTCACAATTTTATGAACCAGGGTTGTAATGCCTTTAAAATGTTCCTGCCAAATTAGCTGTGCACTGATCTGTCATAGAAAAGGTCTTCATAAATCTATACCAACCTGATTACGGTACAATCTTGTCTTATGTGGCTTCTTATATCAAGACCTCTGAAGGTCTTTTAAAATCCAGCACAGAATAGATTTAAATTTCAGTTTAATCACTCATACCTTTGAAAACTCCTTTGCGTGATTAGATACAGTCATCAATCTGGATCACAGCGAGCTCTCTTAATTTGGTGACAGTATTGCTGTAGCCAGAATGGTGTAAGAGAATAAGATGAGGTTTGTCAGTAGAGGTAGTTTCACATCCTAGATCGAGTTTTATAATATAACCTCTACATCAAAGGTACCCTTCACAGGGGGACTTAATTTTTAGCCTAACTTTAGATGTTTAAAATGTGCCTTTTAAAATGTTTGAACTAATTGTCTAGGCCCCTTTGTAGTCTGTGGAAGGGGCCATTCCCAGAGGAGAACTCATCACATTTGTAGTAGATGTCAACTTTCAGTAGAGTCGTTATCCTAGCAGCATCTGTTTTACTCTCTTGCACTCCTTCCCAGGATCTCTCAGAGCCATACCTGGGCCATGGCTGCCTGTAGCTTTCCCAGGCTACCAATACATGTCCTAGAGGGTAGGACACCATAACCTTGGACCCCAGCCCTCACCCTTCACACAGCCTCATTCAAGGCAGTTGTCTGCTGGGGCAGGTAACAGGCTGCCACACCAGCATCTGCTGCTGGCCAAAGGAGAGGTCTCTCCTGAAACTGCCTACTCATGCAGTGGGGTCAGGACATTCTCCAGTCCCAGCCACAAGCAGAGAGCTCCTTCAGTCACCACAGAGGGAGCAGTATCATAACTGTATGTACACTTCCCTTTCTCTGAGAGACAACATACTGTTTTCCAATTCTCTTTTGCCCAAGGGCCCCTGTCTTAAATTGTCATGAAAGTCCTGGGACAGAGATTGCCAAGTGACCCAGATCTGCACCACAGCTTGGGGTGACGACAGTCAACCCCAGCATGCCTTCGCTGGGAGCATGGCACATGTATGACATTGTACCACTCAGCAGTGCAGTGCCTGGCTGGAGCCAGCAGTGCCACCAGCTGCCCAGTACCTCCACCACCCCAGCCGAGGCAGGTCACCTGCTAGAAGGACACACAGCTACAACGTGGCAGCCTGCACAAAGGCCCAGGCACATGTGGGAAAGCTTCTTGGAGTCTGTTTGCTTCGCTGCCATGTATTGCAGGGGCCCTGCTAGTCCCTGTGGTCCTTATTATGCCACTGGCAATGTCCATGCATGCCTCAGCTACAGAAGTGTCTTCCATCCCAGGCACTTAGGGCCCTGCTGTTGTCCTGTTTCAGGGTGTTTCAAGACAGGCTGGGAGACTGCATTTGCTGTTACATACCTTGTGTGGCTTCTAGATAAGACAGTTTTTTTGACAGCGTGCTGCTATGTGTATAATGTTTCTCACTGTTGCCAGCAAAGGCTGTATGTCAGCTGATGACTCCTGCATCCCAACTGCTTCCCCTGGAGAGCCCTTCCTCTCAGGTTTGCTCCCGACATCTGCCCTGTTGTCATTCACAAATCCAAGGTGGGCCTCACCATGTCTGTCAGCTCTACCCAACACTCGCAAGGTGGTTTAGAGGCATTAGGGGCTTAGCAATGCAGCTGGTCCTGCAGAATGATCTAGCAGATGTGTCCTGACATGGCCTAAAGTTCCCAATTCACTTGCTTTCTTTTTTTGTAAAGTGTTTTTTGGATAGACAAGCTTGTCTGGACACTGTTCCTCATAACTTCTTACAACTGTGCAAGGTTTTCAGGTTTCCCACTGATGACCACTTTTAAGTGTCATGAGATACGTAATATTGAAAAATAATCTTGGGGGGAATGAGACTTTACTTCACCACAGAGATGACTGAACATCAATGAGGAATTTTATCTTTATTTTCATGATGTTAGCACAATAAACTCACACAGTAGCATTGATCTGTACTTATTTAACAAAATACATTTATAGCAATTTACAAATTTTTTTCCATTTGAAAACATTGCATAACATTTTATTAAACACAATACTTTATATAGAGAATTCTCATTTAAAAACATATTTTAGAGTATTTTCTTTTCTCAGTAAAGCACAGCCTAACAAAGAAATTCGTGCCTGTTAGCAAGTAAGAAAATCAGAACACTAAGAAGATGTCACCTGTCAATTTATTTGATTAATTTTAAATTAAGGTATCAGTGGAATGTAAACAAAGAGTAATTTTTACAAAAGGCTCCTTATCAAATATACATGCAGAGGTCTGAGTTCCAATGTATATATTATTACATTTCTGCTCTCTAATGTAATATAATTTGATAAGCCATTATTAAAAAGAGTAGCCTTTGGCACTTTGAGTAAAAAAGAATATATCAATATTTATGTAAAGAACACAATTTCAATGATTACACAAGAGCTTTAAAATCTTTTGCTAAGAAATAGGAAACCTTAGGAAAAATATCACACTGCACTTGAAATAGTGCAGCAAGTTTTAGAGTAATAAAAGCAACACATATGCCAATATATATCTGACTAAAACCAAGGAATAAAGAACAAACACTCCCACCAGGAATCCTACTGTTTCCAATACAGCTAAATTGCCAGAGGGAACATTTTCTAATCTTTGCTTTATTGCCATTATTCTCCATTTCAATTTTCCATTATTTCCAGGTTCATCTGCTTATGTTCTTTTCCCCTGCACTTACAAACTAACAACTGATTGCATTTTATTTCCCTGCATTGATAGGCCAACAGTGATTGTGTCTTGCCCATTCCTTTAAAGCTAATCCCACCTGCTTTATCACGTACCTAGACTAAACTAAATCCAAAGGGTCTTGTCTGTGACAATCCAAGTGTTTGTAATTCCTAGGAATCTTGTACAAAATTTGATATTAAATACCAAGGACTAAAGATTCATCCTTTTAAAAAGAAAAAAATAAATCCTGACTTGTAAATACTAGAGTCTGAGAACGTACTTCTAAAAAATTACTTCCCCCCCCCCCGGCATTTATGATTATTTTTCCCAGCTAATGTGCCTTAAACTGTGTCTTCAACATACTGTGCCTTTAACATACACAATATGCTGCAACCCTACTGGTTATCTTCTTACATGTAATCTGCAGAATACTTCCTCCCAATCACCAAATGTATGATGGGGTTGTCTTCTATTACTAGCAGGAAAAGTGCAGTCATTTCCTCTAAGGACCAACACTCTTCCACAGCACTGGGTGACGGGCAGGTGAGGGAAGCATTGCTTGACAGGGTTGGCTGACAGCATTCAGCTAAGCCTGGAGCACCTGTATAACTGGGAAGGTATATAAAGCTTTCTATTGGCTCTGAATCCCTTCTTCTATACAGATTAGCAAACACCATCGTTATACTTCTGACATTACTTAGGATTGGGGGTGGGTTTGGGATTTTGTTTTGGTTTTGAGGCTTTTTTGTGGGTTTTGGAGGTTTTGGGTTGGGTTATTTTGTTTTGGTTTGTTTCAGGTTTTTTTGGTCTGTGTGTGTGTTGTGCTATTATCTTCTTGGGATGGGGTGATTCTTTCTTCTACCTCCTACTTGGCTGGGGTAGGGTGGGCTTTTCCTCATAGTTCTGTGGGGTAGGGTCTGTAGACAGGTTCTGACTACGTAGTATGTATCTAGTTCTCTGATACCCTAAATCAGAATAGGACTTAGAGCAAAGCACTCCTCTCAAGAAGCCAGAGAACAGACCTGATCTGCTACTACTTATTCTGTGAGGGGACTGCTAAGCCATTCCCTCCTCCTAGCAGGAGAGCTGGGAGGTGTCTGATTTTAGTTCTCTTTCAGGTGGAAATAATCTAGGAGAGAATGAGGAGCTGCACTGGGGGAACACTGCCTGTGGCTTCCTTCATGGTTTAAGTTATTTAAGTCAGAGCCAATTGCAATGAGGCATTTCTTCTAGCATGCCCGGGACATGCTATGCTTATTCCTTTCAGAGCCTATCCTTTCAACAATTTTTGGCAATGGAGATTTTTAGCAGGCAAGTTCTTTCATTATATCCAAAGCTCAATTTACTAAAATAATCCATGTTCTCAGGTGCAGAGACCCTCCATATTCTTAAGTGGCAGTGGTGGGGGAAAAAAAAACCAAAACGCTTAAGAAGGCTCTAGAGGGTGTCTCAAGGGAGGTGAACAGTAGTAGCGGCACAATGCAACACTCATTCAGTGATTCTGCAATATCGAGGCATTCAATTTTTAAAGTGAAGCATAAATACCCTAAATGATGGTGACTGGGGTGAACCTTGTGATTGTTCTTGTGGCATTCTAAGCAAGTGAGGTGAATGACTGCTTCTAAGTGTGAGCTATGATATTAATTACTGTCTCCTTGGAAGCCGGTCAGGAAAGTGGCCATTTATTTTTATTTACTCATGGCTCATCTTTCACATTTGTACATCTTGCAGTTATTGGTGTCCTGCATTATATGGTTAAAAACTAATAGAAAAATGGAAGGGTTGCTGAAGGACAGAATAAGAGGTTTAAAAATGTAAAATGTGAATTACTTGTAGTACTTTAAAAGACCCCTTAGAAAACATAATTTAAAACAATTCTACAAGTTAGCCCACTAAGAAGCAGCCTCTTCATTAGTAGCACCTGTTCTTAAACAAAAGTTGAGCAGTAGCAGCAAAACTATTCAAAATAGATAGTTATTCCATTCTAATGGAATGGCACCCACACATTTTTTGTTGCAGTAGACATCTTAAAGAACTACACAAAACCTTTGCAATCTTTGAATGTGACAGATCCACTATAACAAAGCTGTAAATATTTTCTACGCTAAATGAATGCAGCCAGCATCATCATAGTATTAGCAATATTACTTTTAAAGTAACTGCACATCAATATGTCATGTGTTTGTAGAGTCTAATAAGTATGCAATTTTTCAAAACATGTAGTTATCATCAGCACCATCCTGTAGTAAAGATTTGGTGCAAATTCTGCAAAGGTGAATATATACCACTGATACAGCCTTTGCTGTGAAAAATTCCGTCGATTGTTGGACACAAATATAAATAAAAAAGTTGGCACATTCAGGAGATAAAGTGTCTGTGTTCAAGACCATTGTTTTGATTGACATCATCACCCTCAGATAAATGTTTTGAGTCTGCAGAAACAAGTTGCATGAAAATGTTTCACATTAGTTAGGTTCTGGCATTGTGCTTTTCCCCCCACCACATGCTTTCCACAGGCTCATGCACATTGCCCATCAGCAGTGTTCAACAACATTTGGGCTGCTGGTCAATAATTTGGCACATCAAAGCTAAGTATCAGCTCAAAACAAAGAGAGCAGAACCTGTGTCAAGATGCGTTTACTTTGTGGTGGTACAGACCAGCTGATATGTCTCCTCTTAGTCCTTGTATGCTCGTGTGGGGGATGTGCCTTTATAGAAGATGTTTCTGGTGTTCTCTGGACTGCTCCCTCTCTCAGGGATTAAAATGATGTTACCTTTTCTTCGAAGTGTTGAGTCCCGGCTAGAAGAAATGGACAGAGTCTCTGAGCCAATCTCACTTCCCTCCACTGGCGTGACTCTTATCGTAGTGATTCCATGATGGTGATGCTCACTGTTGTCTATGTTGCTCCTTTTCCTGTCACCTGAACCATAACTGTCTTTTAAGGAGTCACAGCTCTCAGAGTCTCTGTTAAGATCATTTAGCTCATATGTCTGACGAAGGGTGACTTTTTCAGGACCTTTCCATTTCCATGACCCACTTCCTTCACCTTCTGATGGCATCTGAATTACAGGTCTGTTATTTTCTGGATGGGCCTCAACTCTGACAATGCTACTTGGCTCATGGTCTGTCAAGGTTTTATATCTGATGGCTCCTGTACAGGTGACTGTGCTTCCCTCTGAACTCTTTGGACTGCCCTGAAGCACTCCTTGCTGCTTAGACATGGCTATTACTTGCATGATTCTTGGCTGGCTATTGCTTCTACATGCAACACTCTTCTCAGCAGCTTTCAGCCATTTAGCTCTAGCTGAACTACTTTTGGGCGATGTGTTCACATTCTCCTGAGTCTCTTCAGGAATATGTACTAGCTGGGATGAGCCAGGACGTGACTGAATAGAGACCCTTGGCCCTCCAGAAAGACCTGAGTTGTTACAACCTGGTACACTGCCAGGTTGAATTTTCAGGTATTGGCTAGTTGGGCCATGATGATCACCATTTACACCCACTCTGGAGGGTTCTGAGCTTGACCTCATTTCAATAGCCCTTGGTGGTGACTGGCCAGATTCAGTCTCTATTACTTGCAGTGACAACTTTCGACTTTCATTCTTGTTCTTCCACTGGGAAAGCAGCTGTTTGGAACGGGCAGAATCCATTGATGCATGTATTGTTGCATTTCGTCTTGCTGGATCTTCCAAGGATGGTGTGTTGACTCTTGGCAAAGTGTTGCTGAAAGTAACCATATTTTCCTTTCCCATTGGGCTTCGTGGTGTTATTATTTCTACATCAGCATTTGCTCTCTTGATATTGGTTAGAGACCCTGAATCTCTGTGGTTTCTATTCAGGATACTTTCTGTACGGTGAGAGACAATGCCATCACTGCTGCTACCATTTTTGCCTGGCAGGATTCTGTTAGCATCTTGACTGAGGTCTGTCAAAGACCTTAGAGGTTCTCTGTGAAAATTTGGGTGAACCACATTCTCGTCACTTGGTAAGAAGTTCCCCACAGCATACAGGCCCTGATATTTGAACAGAAGCATCAGCAATCAGTTATGGAAAAAAGAGACATTTTAAGGTATTTTAATTATATTCTTCTGCCTTTAAATAAATATTGAGTGATAGAATTAGTCCAGCTTAGCTGACAAGGTATGCTCACTTTCCTTTCCTTACCAGTATATCCTTACTCCAAATTCTGTCCTCGGTCTGGTGCATCTAGATATGTATGAAGTAGGCTCAGTAGGATAACTAGGGCACATAGTTCATGGCAATAGGTAGTTGAGGAAAAGATATTTTATAAAGCAACAGATACAGCTGAAGAAAGAATGTTTTGTTATGTAAATAACAAAATAAATGTTTGCAGTCTTCTAGGCAAAGCTATTGTACAGCTACACAACTGTCTGCTCTGATTTACTGAATCTTGATACAGCTTGAGTTGTTCTCTGCTCTGTGATTCTGCCCTTTCTACTGCATAATAACTGTGTAATACAATATCTGCATGACAGAACAATTTATCAACTTTAAATCCATTGCTTTCCAAGCTGCGCAGAACTGTAACAAGATTTAGTCATACAACATCTTCTTATTCGGCACTCACTATAAAATGCTGTCATTTTAAAAAGACTCTACTGAGAGAGAATATTCCATGAAAGGGTCAAATGTCTGACTTAATCACTTAGGTTATTTGTTCTTTACACTCCTTTCAGAGTTATTTGTAGTTTCACATTATTTCCCCTCCTCTTCCTCTTATTGGTGTGTAGTTTTCAGGGCAGATGTACTGACTACGGGATATCCAGGACAATGTACTCTCTGATGTATGTTGTCATGCAACAGTATATGGAGAAGACCTAACAAAGAGCATACTTGTTTGTGGATTTCAAACATGGGAACAACAGCTCCATTTATGAGAGTCTACACCAGCTTAATAATTTGAAATAATATTCTCAACAGAGTGCCTTTCTGCTCACAGTGCAATCATAGAAACTGACTTTAGTAGCTCATGGGGTTTCTATTATCTACCCTGGTTGCTTTTTCTTCTGCCACTGTGAAAGCCATTTTTCCCCCAGTCACCTTTGTAGACTCTTTGCATGTACCTTAGATTATCTTATCACAGAAAAAAGGGGGACAGGATATGACCTTATTTTAGTATTATACTAAAATTCATCATTGACTTCTTGGGGGTCAAAAACATCCCACTGGCTCTTAAGACTCTTCTGTACACCTGCCCACACTGGAGCAAAAATGTTGTCTGTAGAAGTTCCTGACTGCTTACAGGCACCTGGGTTGACACTGTGCTGAACAGCTAGGGCAGCAACAGTCATGTTGGAGGCATACTGAGAGCAGCAAGCAAAAGCAAATGCTGGATGAGCTTCCTACTGACAGATACAAACAGGACTATCCTACTACTCCCTTACAGGACCCTTCCGAGGTGCTCCACCTATTTCAACCAAGTACAGAAGAAAAGCATAGGAATAACCTGGCTTGGGCATCCTATTTCCCTGGCATAATTTCCCCAAGAGTTCCAAAAAATCATAAGGGTGTAATATTGCCTTTGATTTCTTGCAGGTTCAGCAATTTACTCAGCTGAGTTGCTGCATATTAATTCAACCATTTTTTTGAGATCGTAAAGCTAACATCGGCAATATAAACTCAGGCTGGCAACAAATACCAATTAATCCAATATTATCCTTGTGTTATGCTTGTAAGTGTGGAGTAGAAAAGATTAGTATCTTTAAGTATTTAATGAAGCACATAATGTCAGAGCTGTTTCTGTATACAATGCCAGATCATTATATACCACTTTGTGCACTGTTATGGCACTTTAAATTGCAATACATATTTGCTTTTTCCTGTTTATTTTTAAAGCGATTACCCCTAACATCATAATCTTCAACACATTTTTACTATATTTTTAATTATGGCATATGACCATGATGAAAGGTTTTCATAAAAAATACCAGTATTCTTATTAGAGCCCTATCAGTTTTATTTGCTAAAACTTAACTACATGAGTATTATATTTACCAAATAGAGAGCAATTCCTCCTCCTATGAGAAAGCCACAGTAAACATCAACTGGATGATTCTTATACTGGGTGATACGAGTCAGACCACATATAATTCCACAGATGATAAAAGCAAAGACCAAGAGTGGTTTCAGAAGTTTTGAGGAGTCTGTTAACGTAGAATTGAAGTACATCTTGAAAAAAGAAAGAAATGAAGAAGCAGTTGAAGAAACTTAAATTTACCTAAGAGGATATTAATTTCTCGCATTCAATGTTTCTTTCACACATAGATCACTATTACACACTAATACTGCAAATGATCACTTTAATTTTATTTTACAGCCCTGTTAAAATTTGCTCACTTACTGTAGGAAGATCTGAAATCACAAGGAATGGATTTCCAGAAATAGGCAGTGTTGCTTATTGACATCAATTAGGAAAAGGATTTTATGCCTAAATACTGTTCACAGTCAGAACCTAAATGCTCTGTAAATGTGACTAAGGAGCTACTGCTTCTGAAATACAGAAGCCAGATGTCATACCAGATGAAAGTAATAACCTGTTCTAACAAAAGCTACCACCAGATGCTTTAGAGAGCCATTTCTCAACTGGGGGCCATGATGTCAGGGAGGTCACAAAAATTAAGTGGAGGTGGTTCATCAGTATTATTCCAGATTTTGGCCTTTCCCTGGGCAGAATAAATACTGGCAAGCTCCCAGTACATGCACAATTCCATTATCTAATTTGATTAAGTGGTTGTTATTGTTGTTGTTTTCCTCTGATTTTTACAGCACTTGTGATGGAATCACTTTTTTCTTTTTTTTTTTTTATTTTTTAAATTTATTTAAACTTCAATTGAGTGGTCACTCATGCAAACAGTGTAGCCCAATCTGAAGAAAAGTCATTGGTCAGATGTGGAAAATCAGCTGTGATCACTGCAGCATGTCCTACAACTTCCTGCTAGTTACTGATGGTTTTTATTCACTTGCATTGCAGTAGCGCCTTGGAGGCCTGTGGGAGCGATTGTGCCAGTTCATCCATGCTGCAATTCTATGGAGGTCAAATGAAACTACATCACATAAATGTTTGTTCCTTAATGCCTGAAGTTTAAAAGCAGTGAGTCAAGTAAAGATGGCAATAAAGAAAAGGCGGAACATATAAAGCTTAATTGGAATGGTAAGTTAAAATATCACCCTGTAAGGCAGATAAGCACTGCATTTTATATGTGAATAATATGAGGCATCAAATATACTTTAATATTACACTTTTTGTTGCTTCTTAACAAAGGAAGTGAAGCAGTTGAATCTTTTCTGTATTCTTAACAGAGCTGGTTTTATTTCAGCTATTAGTAGTTTTATTTTGCTTTCAAACTAGGATGATAAAACCTTATATCTATCCAGGATATCCAGGCAAGACATCACTTCACAATATACAGGAAATGACTTTCCGACTTTTGTCTTGTATAAATGAAAATGAACAGAGTTGGTTACTCACCGAAATGTACACTGCTGCAAAGGCTGCCAGGGTGGCATGTTGAGAAGGGAATGACTTTCTGCCAAGGAAGGACACTCAAATTATGCTTCTCAGTTCAAATACAGTGTGCTAGTGTTCACTTGAAAAAAACACTGGGTGGTACAATCATTTTCAGCTTACAGTTCCTAAGCAATATATGATCTATCAGAAACATTTAATTTCTAAATTTCTTTTCTTTAATCTGGAGAAAGGACCAATGTTAATGAAATTATCTGTTTTGAAGTAAATATTTAGCATGAAATTCTTTTTGTGTATTAAGTGTGTGTACTAAGAGAACAGTAGGAATGAGCTAAAGACAATGCTTGATTGAAAGAAATATCTATAAATTTATTTTGATAAATAAATTTCCATAATAACTTTTCATTAAGTACCTAATTATACAACTTATTTAATGCATGAACCTTGATCTTATGATTATTCTCACTGACATGGACTCTTTTCAAAGTAAGGACTCATACACTTTGATAATCAGGCCCTAACTTCAGCAACTGAATTAATCATGTTCATGCCCCTGCTTTGTTGCTCTAATAATGGGGGGATGACAGGGTGACATTCTTCTCACAGAGGCAAACTACATCTTTATTTGCTGTCTTCAGGTTTATTTTTTAAATTTCAGCACTTTATTACATGATAGGAGTGAATGGAGCACAAGAACATGGAGCGGGCATTTTAAGAGTTTTCTGACCAAGAAAAGGAGGTGTTGTGTAAGCTGCAGCTACACAGAACCATCATGAGGCCCTCTAACATTTTAGTGTTATTCTTCTTATAGACCCATTTCAGTCCTCTAAAAACAACAAAAAAAAGTGAAGGGAACATGAAGGAGATATTTTTACACAGTAGAGGGGAAAACTTAGCTGGGGGTGGATTCAGTAACACCTCTTCTATGGTGGACATCTAGTTCATAGCTTGTAGAAGCCCTAAAAAACTTTGATGACCTCTGAGCTCTAAGAGTAAGATGCAGTGAAGATGTATAACAGTTTATATCTGAACATTTATCTCCTTAAAATGGCATGAACGTGTAATGTGCTGGCTGTCTTGGTGAAGAAGGGTACGTCTATCTTGCAGCCACTTTCACCTGAGAAAGCTCAGCTTGGGATAAAAACTTGAACAATCATTCAGCTTTGCAGATGGGTCTTGCCGCCCTAACTGGGCTCCATGTATAGCCATTTTCCTAGCAGCACCTGAGTTAGCTAGTTTAACACAGCAAAGACTGAAACATAGTCCTTTACCTTTAGACAAAGATGTTTTTCTGCAAAGCAGCAGAGTCTAAATTCTTTCTAAATTTCTTTCCTATGCAGTTTGCCTTCTCTGCTCTAAATAATTCATTGGCAATTAAATGTGTCATGTAGTTCAGTGTGAATGCCACACTGCTGACCTGAATTTGAGCCCATGGCTCCAGCAGGTTCATGACTCTGGCCATGATGAAATCAGCATGATTCCTTTTTCATTTGTAAAGACAGACCTAAATTATTATTCTTCTTCCTTTTTTTTCCTCCTTCCCATCCCCGCCCCCCTCTCCGAACAAACCTTTCACGAAGAGTATCTGTGGGGAACAAGTTCACGGTTGAGGACAGGAGGATGAAGACATGAAAAAAAAGTAAATGTTTTTATTGGCCAATCAACTCCTTTAGCCTGTGCAGCTTTTAGTGGAAGCATAAATCTACTTATGGTCTCTGTGGAGCTAATGTGTAGATTTGATTCTATGAACTTTAGTACAACTCAGAACTTAACCTTAATTTGATGGCATTTTTATAGTATATAAGGTGTGTCACTATGCTACAGTCGATTTTGTCTTTATTCTTTTTTCTGTTCGTATGCTTTCAGGGCAAGCACAGCATGTTACAGACTACATGCACTCTGTGTACTCTCTAATGGTGACACTGCTTTTGTTCCTCTGTTATCTTTTAATCTAAAATTAAAATAATTCAAGCTAAAAATATGTAGCCTTTTTGTATGGTTCTGTATTGATAAGGTGAACAAAGGTCTCAAAGAAAACATGTCCTGAACTCAGATGACAGTGTATCACTCTAAATGCTCATGCATGAAGATGTGTAGAGGGGGAATAATGATGAGAAAGAGTCATGCTGAGAGAGAGAGTCATACTGAATCAGAACATTAGAAATCACAGAGGATAGAGAACTCACTGGAGATCTGAATAGAAATGACTGAAAAGGCTCTTTGAGGATAAATAGAGGAAAAGATGGACAAAGGAAACCACTGGATATTTGGGGATGTTGCACAAAATTACTTCATATAATCAGCTGGATAATTATGTTCTTCTCTATACTTTTCACAGAGGAGTCTAGAGGCAAATTTCTGGAACCAAAGTTTCTGGGAGGTACAAATAAAAAAAGAAGGCCGTTAGCAATCCCAGAAGAACAAGTCTTTTACAAGCTCAAATTACTGAAGTCAAATTAACCTCCTGGGCTGGAGAAGTTATACCATAACTCCTATAGTAGATGACTGAAGGAAGTATTGAACCAGTAGCAAGTGCTGATCACTTTGGTAAAGTTGAGACAGGCGTAAGAAAGCAACAGTTTAATAAAGGAAAAATGCAGTAAAATTGAATTAAGTAGAAACTGAGGGTGGTGCCAGAATATTATAGATCCCTCTACGATGGGAATCAATTTGAGATATCAATATATGGTCATCTACCTAAAGAAATAGAAACACACAAAACCTGATTGCTTAGTCTTAATATGTTACAACTAATTTAAGTGTTTTTTGGAAGTGATGATATTTAAACTTAGGAGTGATCAGCGTTTTTGGAATGGCTACAGGCAGTCAATTCAGAGCCGTAGGCATCATATTTGAGATGACAATGAAATGAATGAGATGTAATAATGAAAATTTTTCTGCCTGCTCATGTGTAAAGTTACACCGATTTCCCTGGGACACCATGTAGGTGCAACACACTGCTTGCAAAAGTCAGGCTTCGGTGGCAGTATCCCAGTAACAGCAAATGGTTGTGGGAAAAGAGACAGGGAGGCAAAGGCTGATGTAGTAATTCTGGTTACGCCTTTCGTCAAAATTATTGTCACCAAATTATTTGGGCCAAATAGAGCTACAATCCTTCATTCCAGCTCTGGATCATGCCCACATATATCAATTGAAAAGATATGGCAAATTAATCAATGCTAATTATGAGTCTTAGACCACTAGACATATTTAAGACCAAATACATCAAATAATTGAGGGTTTTTAAACATCAGTGAAATTGGTTTGTCCCAATGAAAGGGGACAGATTATGACATTTGCTGGAAGATACTTACAAAGTGAATGATTTCATGATTCCCAAGTGTGTCGACCATTGAAATAAATGGAAAGCAAACAAACTGGGGGAGAAGTGCCTTAATACATAGACAGAACATTTTAATAATATCCATGTGACAAAAATATAATGCTATGAGGCATAAAGTTAAAACAGAAGCTAGCATCTGGGGCTGTATACAGAACAAGAAAGGAGTGCAAAGCTTTAGTGAACTGGATGTGACAGAAGTAACACAGCTTCATGTCTACTAATCACATACACAGAGAAATTATGCAGCTGAGTCAGAGAGAGAAATTGTAGTCATTTCAAGCATTCCATAATTTTGCTGTAACTTTTTTGGAGAGCAGGAGATTTTAAAAAAGCACCAAAATTTTGAAGGACTGCAAAACATTCAAACATTCAATGACTAACAGGCAATAAAGGTTAACCTGGTGTGGAAAAGATATGGCAGACCACTATTGTAGTCAGTGAAGAGCTTCACGATTTCTCAGTAGTGTAGTGTTTATATTTAGGTCACTTCGTCCTAATGAAGTCCTGGAACTAATGAGTAGCAGATGTATTTGAACAGTACATCTTATTGACTTATACCTTCAGATTCCACGTTTAAATCTATGACCTGTCATCAGTAATTGAATTATCACTATTTTATCACATTGAGCTTGTTTAAAGTAAGATATATAGTCTGGTTTATATCTCGACTGATACGCATGTCCAAAACCTGCTATTATAAACAATATTAATTTCTCTCCTGGCTATCTAAGTAGGGAGGCTAAAGACTAAATAATCAGGGAGGATAAACCACCAGTTAGAAATACCATGAAAGAAAAGGCATGTGTTTGGGAACACAGAGATTTGCACTGTTGTGGTCTTTCCCCTAATAAAGGGATTTTTTCAATGCTGTCAATGTAAAAAACTTAATCAACTAGAGAAATAGAAAACAAATAAAATCCTCCCACAAATCCCAAAACCAAGCCTCACAAACTAAGGCCAAAATGTCATTAACAGTAATGTATGTTAGTCAGAGGTCTCAGATGAAGTACTTGGGTGACTTCTTCCCCTGCCCGTTATGGGGAACTTACCCAGGTCCCACTGGGAAAAGCAGTAGAAGCGATACATATTAGTAGTTGTATAGGAAACTGAAAATAACTAGCTACTAAAAACTGTGTTTCGGAATCTGACAAAGTCTTCCAAAGCCCACTGTTGCCTTAATATCTGTGAGAGACTGAAAGAGTTAATGTCTCAAACATTGTGATGGGGCAAGTTCTGCTTAAAGACAAACCCTGCACAGCAAGGCACCAAGGTGAAAAGCCCATCAGCTCAGACATCAGC
>JAVJGG010000090.1:21753757-21766706 GCA_035590195.1 Aviceda cuculoides | reverse complement strand
TTCTGTTCTATTAAACTGTTCTTATCTCAACCCACGAGTTTTACTTCTTTTCCCGATTTCCTCCCCCATCCCACTGGTGGGGAGAAGTGAGTGAGCGGCTGCGTGGTGCTTAGTTGCTGGCTGGGGTTAAACCACGACAGAAGGTTCTAGCTAAATTTCACTGATACACTTTTTAATATGACTTAGTTTTTGTTTGAAAAGAACAGCTTATCTTTGATGTGCTGAAGGACAGAGTTGAAGAAGGTGAGTTGTATCTTCAAAGCATTCTAAGCAAAATCTGTAGAAGGTGGAGAATGGAAGAATTCTGCCTGTCTCGTTATCTGTGTTGAAGTTGATTGTATTGTAATGTTGCATAGTATAGAGGCTGTGATTGTATAGAAAGGGAGGGAATGTGTATTGGCATCCCTTAGTACAATGAGCATTACAAAAGTAACACCAGGCATCTGTAAGTTTGTTTCAGTAAGTAGCGTGTGTGTATACACATATATAAAACCCAAACATACGTGTATATTTGCACTTACATACTATATTACACATATATATTATGTATAGCATATAACATACACAATATGTAACACATATGTGAATACATTACTATTATATAATCTGACATATACTATGTATGGAATAATTATATAGAATGGAACTAAATTGAGTCCTGCTTCCTGCCCATCACAGGAAGAAGTCCAATTTTTAGCTGGATCCATTAGATAATACTTCTCACTTCCTGCTGGATGCAGGCCTTGATTTACTATAGTGCAAGCATGCATGATTCGTCAGCATGGGCTAGACTGTTTCTGGTCATTATACAGATGTGCAGGGATGAAAGAGGACTTCCCTAAAGTCTTCATACTCTGGGAATAATTAAGATTGTTGTGGAACTTGGTGCCCTTCTCTCCCCACCTGCCTGCACAGGGACTGTGGAGCTGTTTGGGCCAACTGGCCTCCTGACCAGAAGGCTGGCACAGTGCACGTTGCCCAGGCGTGCAGGGAGCTTGAACTGAGTCTCTGCTGCTCTTGCTAGGACACTGAAATTCTGCACAGCATTTAACTTTTGAAACATTTGCAATGTCTTTTATTATTAACTGTTTAAAAATCATACCTAATGACTTAGCCAGGGTCCAGGTCCCATGGGGCAAAGCACCTTATAACAGGACACAAACCCATTCCAATGAGCTAAATGGACAAAACAGGCAAAGTGCCTATTGCCCTTCTTTTCAGAAATTATGCCCTTTTATCTAGATGTCCCCAAAGGTTCATTTCCTAGAATGGAAACACAGAGCAGGCAGACTTATGGAACACTTTGCACTCAGAGTTTCATCTTCATTGTGTATTTTTCCATTTCTCTAATGTCAATAAAAGGAAAGCCTGTCCTTGAACAACAGGCTCTGCATTACCCATGAGTCCACCTCTACTTGGATTATGGTATTCTTAGGCAGGCAACTGTTTTAAGTGGCAATATTGAACTGTCAAAAATAGGTGATGTATGAAGTGATATTTTATTGTGAGACACTAAAGTAAAAGATGTGGATAACTTTTTAAAATTACTGTATGCAAGCTATAATTTTATTGTTAATTACAAAATCAAGGAATTGTAAGAATTGCATTTTACTGTCTTATGACTTCACTACAGGACTCCCATATTATTTCTGACTGTAATTACCCATTCTGCTAAAAGAAAAGAAATAATTCTAAAGGACTATGAATCTCCAACATAACTGCTTGCAATACTAATGAATGGGTTTATAATCAATTTGCTATATACAGTATGTCAGATCCCACAGGACATTTTTCTTCCTATCTTTTTAAAAATACAAATATAAGATGTGTCTTCTAAAAGTCTAATGTTTCTAAAAAAAAAGCAAACATTTCTAAAATCTTCTGAACAGTATAACTGGCTATTTAATATATGAATATTTATGCAGTGTTCTGCTTAAGGCAGCAGTAGTTCTGTAATTACAGACTTCAGCTCCCAACACCTTGAAAATGTCAAATATAATTAGATGGTGGAATGTGCATTGTTTTAATTACAAAATGGAATAGGAATTTTCCTGTTCTTAATTAGAATAATAAAACCCCCAGCCTCAGTTCATGTATCTTGACTAATAAGTCTTTCCACTCTTACCTCCTTGGTTGGCTAATGGAGAAAGATCCCTGTTTAGCTTGTAATTTAGACCTGTAAATGTAGAGTTTGACCCAAGTGGTCAAACTCTGTTTGGCTTAGAGTCTTAAAGTCAGGACCACAATCAGCATAGCTGCTGAAAAGGTTTAATTTGGGGTTTATTTATTCTTCTAAAAAAGATTTTTTTTTCTTTTTCCTGTTATTTTCTTAAACTGTAAGTTAAGAGCCTTTATTAAGCTATAGGACTTTGCTATTAATGATAATTAATATTATTAAGTATTTTAAAAGATTTTGCTGTATTGACCTAGGAATTGGCAAGCCTGAGAAAAGATAATCTCTATTCCCAAGAGCTCAACAAGAATGTAAATACCTAGAGATCTTGTAAGGAGAAAAATAAAAGGTGACAACCTCCTGTGTGTTACGTAGTGCAGGACAAACCAAAAGAGCATTCAGTATCACAATAACTTCTCTGAACTGATGGGATATGTAACAAATCTTCCTTTTGGCCAAGAGCCACAAGACATATATCAAATATTGCAGAGAACTGAAAGAAGACATGGCTGTGAGACTTCAGAGGTGGAAGATAACAGTTCCTCAGGTTGCCCATCGCTCTTCTGTAGGACATGCTGTGATTCCTCCTGGGGCTCTTTTAGGGTGCTCCTGGTTTACTTGTGAGGATTAAGATTACCCACACTGCCAGCACAATTTGTTACTGGTCATATGATATAGCCTACACATGGAAGCCATGCTGGTCCTGCCCCAAACCCACAAGTTGGCTACCCCTTAACCACCAGGCCCAAACTTGCTGGGGTAGTCCCAGGTAGATGGAAATGCTTCTGTTAAACCTCCCTATGATTAGTTTTCCATGGCTTCAAATGCATGAAAAGAGGAACCTGTAGAGCTGTAGCCCACTAAATACAGTATTGTCATTGCTACTAACAAGCCGCAGATTTTGTACAGAGTTTGCAGGGACTCAGGACTGGGGCTTATGAAACATGCTTTGTCTGTACTTGTCTTGATCTGTCTGGAGGTTTGTTTTCGTTTGGCTCAATTGCAACAGCAGTTTTTCTAATGATCTTAGAAATTAGGTTCTGCCTAATTTGTTTTACTTTCACCTTTCTTTGTATGGTACAACTCTGCATGATTTTTGTATCTATATCTAGTAGTAACAAGTAGTTATTCTGTATAAAATGAGCTATTTATGACTCTAGTGTAGTGCATCTCAAATCCTTTGTAAGGAGCAGTATGATATTGATGGTAATTCTTCCTCACTCTAGGAGCCACTTGGGTTCATTTTTATGTTTGCTAATGTGCTTTCATACCTTGCTCTTGCTCTTTTGGTCTGTCTGCATGTTACATCCCGATTTACTATATGTGGCATGGTTTATGTATGTTGGGTGCTTGTTCTTTGTACTCTTTGTTACCCCAAAACCAGTTTTGCCAGCTGCAGTTCTGCATTTCTTTATCTGACCATTGGGTGAGTTGTTTATAGCCTTGAGGTCTCCAGTACCAGCATATGCCCTATATCTTATCCTACACCTGTAACTCCTCCACATTGCACCCTCTGTAATGCAGGAATACAGGTCTAGTATGACAACAGAGGTCATGCAAATGGGGCAGTGGAAGGCCAAGCCTTAGTGGGAAAATCTCATTGGAGTGGATGGAACCCTAAATAGCACAAGGTTGTCCTTTGGATAGCTCAGCATCTCAAGCACTGACTTCTGTCTCCAGCCTTCCGCCAGGCATACAACCTGTTGTTCTGAGGGAAACACTGAACTGCTTGCTCTTGAGTTAAAATGTAGGACCTTCAACTTTACTATTCCACAGGCTCTCTGCAGAGCCCTAAATTTCTAATTCAAGGTGGTCCCTGGAGAATTTCCAAATAGCGAACTTCACTAAAACCAGATTCTCTCTGCAAGCATTACAGGCAAGTCAGTAGCAATCAGATATTGATGGTTTCTTAAATGACACTGGAGACAGTGAGGCTCAAACCAAAAAAAAGACAACAAATAAGCACACACCCCACCCCCTCCACCCCCCAGCTTCTCTCTTACCTTGAAAGAATATGCAACTGGATACATAGATAATTCAAAACTCTCTGGGAATCAGTAGCTTCTATAAATTCTCTTTCTCTAAAACTGTACACTGGTAGTTATATATCTCGCTCTTATATTTGCCAGCACTTAACTAAGCAAAGAGTGCATATTTATCTTCAGGAAAATAACATCTTAAAATCCATGGTCTATGTGAGAGCGCAACCATGAAGTGTCACATACTCAAATGTCTGAACCTGCTCTGTAGGTTTCAGTTATGTGACCTCTCTTTGCTTTACTAAAATGCACTACAGGTGTTATCTCTTATCGTGAACTCATATTCAGATCCTGTGGTGGTGGTGTATTGGGCTGTGTTGGTGGCTACCAGCAGACACTCTTTAAATATGGGTTACAAATTGATTAGCTTGGGCTATATTTCAGTCCGGCTAAGGGAAAAATGAAAAGCCTCTCTTGTAACTATAGTTGAATATTGAAGTCACTACTCAGTATGCTGGCTGGAATGACTTGAGTGATTTTCCTTGAGACTGGATGCAAATACAAAGGCTGTGGAATTGATTAGTTTTACCTGCCCGTATAAAAGATAGGCAGAAAAGAGAGAATCAGTATATATGTAGCTTTCAGAGGAAGTCAAGACATGATTAGCCAGATGCAGAATAAAGATAGTATGACTAGTCCACCTGTCAAAAAGGGTTAAGGGATGCCTGATACACTATTTGGATCTTTTATATTTTGTAAATAATTTTTAGACTTGGATGGCCTGGGAATTCTTAGATCCTTAGGTCATTCTGCAACCTTTCCACAGCAAACAAGGAGCTCCTAAGCATGGGAGCTGCCTCCTGGCATTTCTCTTGTTTTCTGGGAATCAGGGAATCTTCGTAAGCTATCAAGTAAATAAACACGATTGCCTCAAAGAGATAGCTAATGAATGCTATCGCTTTCTCCTTGTGATAAAAATACCAGCCAGGTACTTGCAAGAAGGATGCTTTATTTAATAGCTATGTTGTGCTCACACTGCAAGGCTGTGGCATTGTGGAAGATTCTATTAAAATGTATCATAAATGTCAGTCCTTGTGCCAAATAATTCATGGTCTAAATGACAAGGCCCAACAGATGGATGAGAGAAAAGAGGGCTGTGGTGGGTTGGAGGAGACAAGGTATTCCTATTCTTAGCCAACTACTAAAAGTGATTGCAGCTTTCAACCGCCCTGGCTGTTGTCCTGTTGTACTTTGCTGTGAGATTCACAAAAGACAGGAGGAGAGACTGGAAGGAGGACAGGTCTCTTATGCTGGCATGAATGAATACTGAGGTCATGACTATGATTGAATACGTTCCAAAAATAGGTCAGGAAGAAGAAATGGTATCAGCCCAAATTCTGCCATTTTCTCTTGTTTTTGAGAACACATGGCTCCTGCTTAGCTACACCAGTGCTGTACCTTCACCCTTGGCGAGACTGCTGTGCAGGACTGGGATTAAGACCAAGTACAAGCTCAAATGCATTGTAAACTGGGCTGTCATGAGGACTTTTGAGAGACAGTACTAAGCACAGGATGGCTGTAGAGCAGGGAACTTGCTTGACCTAAAAGTCAGCTTTGTAGAAAACTTAATTCTTAAATGCCTCAGGCTTATAAGAGAAGGCATTCAGGCTTTTCAGAAGTCATGAGTTTTGCATCTGTATAAAGGCTTTTTGCTTTTCTCTCTGAACACAAGTTTTTGCTGTTTCTTGTCCCTTTTTTGGATGTAGGTTTCATCTGGCCCAAAGCCGTAGGAACTGATCTTTTCTCTAAAGGATTTTTACCTCACCATTGTCTAAGTTTTGTGGAAACTAATTGCAGAGACATGATATGATGGTCTTCCTTCTCCTAGATTTAACACTATTGGATTTAATTTCATCTCACCCTTTAATTTCAAATCCCAGATGTCATTGAAAGGTATTATCATTACAATTTTGGAAAATTAAGTTATCCTTATTTCCAGCATTGATTTTAGAGTTTAATTTAATTGTTTAGTGACTGCCAATTAGAGTCTAGCTTTAGAAATACAAAGATATCTTCATGCAGCTCCTCGAACCTCCTAATCTTTTGTCAAATCTTAATAGAAAACCTCTCAGTATGTGTAAGACCAGAAATAGAGCTGATACATCACTTATAAAATTCCTATTTACTTCAGAAATCTCAAAGTCATGCTGAATGCATGGTAATCCTAAAAGTGATTATTTCCCCCCCTTTTTTTTTATAAAAGTATGTGAAGCAGCAATTACACAGGGAGAGACCAACAGAATAAAAACTGTTTACAAATTTTTTTGTATATGTTTGTTACAAAACAAAAATATTCTCAGGCAGGAATAATCTAAAAATACCTTTTAAATATTTCTTTTTAATTAAGTATATGTGATTAAATAGAAAGCAAATCCTCAGGCAGAAATTTTACAACACAAAAAATACCATTAATGCATTTCTTTTCAGTGTGAATTCAAACATAATTGATGATTCATTAATTATTATTACAGTTAATTATGATTATTGATTAATTAAATCAGTGATTAGTTATAATCAATGAATAACTACAAACAGTGAGATTTAGGATATTGCACATACTGTTGATTATGAAACTTCTTTTATGCTACTGCTGCAAGGTAAATCAAGAACAGCAATATATCAAAAAAAGGTGGTTGTTTTCGGGTGTTAACAAACTTCAGCTAGAAGTTTCCTCAAAAATCCCATCTCTAGGGAACAAAGCTGCCAGTCCCTACACAACACTACAATTTAATCTACTCTCTAAAACACACTGGTTTCCACACATACATTAAAAAAAAATAAAAATTCTGTGGGTGCCAACCCTTCTCCAGTGGCCTATTGCCATGGTGTTTTGCCACTTCTGAACTCCCTTCCTACAAACTGGACTTTTAAGAGACAAGATCATCAGTCAAGATACAATGTTTGTAACAGCTCAGCTCCCGTGTATGTAAAGTTCCACAATAGGCTGTTCTTTATTAATTTTGGCTGCAGAGTAACAGATTTTTAACAATTATAGAAGAAAATCTCAGAGAGGGGTATAAATTTTTGGAAGAGGTAATAATTTGAAAAATTTAATATCCTTTAATTTCTAACATATTCAGGCCTCCCTTTACTACTGAGGTATTAGGTCAGGAGGATGGTGCAGGACTGAAAAGGGAGCAGGGCCTTCTTTCACTATAAACAACTCAAACTCTACACTTGCCAAACAAGTAGCCAAACACAGAGGGAGATCTGACATGTGGCATTTGCATTTTTTCTCCCAGGACAGCCTTGGCACAGGCCTGACACCTCCCTTTTTGTTCCCCTTTTCTGTTCATCGTCTGCTAAAAGCTGGTGGTATGCAGGCTGTATGGCTCTTCTGTAAGTACAGAAGTGATATGGAGGATGTAACGATGACTTGGCCAATGAACTACATAGCTGCTTTGAATGCACAGCAGCCTCCTCAGATAGCCCCTTAATATTTTGGGGATGCTGGTCTCTAATGCACATGTATCCTCTGTAAGTCAGCCACGTGACAAGGTCAGCTCAATGAGCAGACTGTTAAGTGTATTTTTCCTTTTTCCCAGTCCCCTCACACATGGTTGACTCCTTTGAGAGAAAAAGCAATGTATTTGGAAAGTATTATGCTACTTCCATAGTATGGGGATAATTTCATCTTCTGTAGGTCAAGTTTTTTGTTGGTTATCCTCCCCCCGCCCCCCAAGGCTAATTTAAGCATAACAGCAAACCTATCTAGAGAGAAATGTGACTATACTATGCCTCCAAGACACAGTGGTATAGTTTAACTCTTACACTGAATCCAAACATCCTGTTCTTAGGAAGAAAGATTTGGCCCTACAGCCTACTCTCCCTCTGCTCTTATTCTAATCAGTGCACTCCCTTGGCTTTTTGTGTCTCCTGCAGTCACACCTATACATGACTTGCAGGTGACAGAGTGCATAAATGTGGTAGGTCATGCATGGCTGAATAGCTGAAAAAAATGCCAGATGTGACTGAGAAGTGGCACTGAGCTACCAAGTTATGTGTACAAACATTTAACATTTCAAACCTAGCTCTGTCAGTGTATGTTAGAACAAATGGAGATAAAGCATCTGGTGCTGAGACACAGTGAACATTCTCTACATGCACTTATTTCAATGGAAGCTGATGACCTCCTGCATTTTGCAGCCTGGAGTCCTACAATGACAACTGATTTTTGTGCTTTCTGCTGGTGAGAATTTCAGCTCCTTTGGGGAACGAGAAAAGTAAATGGTCTTCCAGTACTGAAAGAAGCATTTCAAAACAATCCTGATGTTATTAACTCCTGGCTGTACTCTGGAAAACATAGAAAAAAGAAGCTACCTATATCTGTATGCATGCATCATACACAAGAGTCTAGAAGATAACGTAAAATTTAACTGTACAAGGGACATTGTCTGAAGTGTCTCCCATGTTAGTTCCTGGAAGTTATGCAACCAACAGATGAAGGCTGTGGTACTGGAACACAATTTAGGTGGAGAATAAGTGCATCAAGTCACTCAGATTGACAACACCTTGACCTTTTGCCTTCCCACATCTGGGGCACCAGATGAAGCAATAGTGCCACAGAAGTTGAAGGCAAAATTCATAGTGACTTCTGTGAAGCCAGGATTTAAACCAGCAGTTTTTGATGTGGAATAGTATGGGTGAAGACAGTCTTTTTCCTCCACCAAAAAGAAACGTATCTGTCTGTCCTGCCTCTAAAGTATGACCATTCTGCCAGGAACAGAAACTACATAACCCTGGAAGTTTTCCAGATTCATAATAAAATGTGAGACATCTGTATTTCGTCTGTAAGTGAATATACTTATGATATACTCTGAATATGCTAAAAAGAAAGTCAGTTAACAAAAAGCAAAACTTATTCCAGGAATACTAATTTTCAATATCTCCCAGAGGCATGTAGACTTTCTACCATGAAAATGAATTCCTGCTAGACCAGAGGGACTGTGAGTTTTCATGGCAAGTTTTGTCTTTCTCAGCTATGCAAATGAAGCTCAGATAACCCATACAATCTACAGAACCCTAAAATGCCACAAGTATAATTAGGAATAAAAGAGGCCAAACTGCCTGGCAGTACTGATTACCATGTGCTTCAGGTAAGCATGATGCACAAGGCAATCCAAAACTATTCAGCTGTCAGGAGTGTGTGCTGATCACAGGCTCTGCTAAGCAGAAGTATTACGAGGGTTTTAAAATAACCTCTAAAACATTCTTATGATACAAGTTATTTTATTTTATGAATCATGAAACTTGAAAATCTTAACACATTTTCAATTACATATTTATTTCATAATGCTCATTTGTTTGCCTCTGATATTTTTAGAGAATGACCCATCCACATTTTTCAGAAGCTCCATCTTTTCATTTAATTTCTCTTTCATTTCTATGTCTTCCAAAGCTCTAGCCTGATTCTCCTTTTGCTTTTGCTGTGTAAATGAAGAGTAGCTCTAGTGATAACAATGATCTCAAGAGGGGCATATTGGGTTTATGTTTTAACTCTGTTGTTGATAAAATCTGCTAGTTTGAATTGTTCTTAAATTAGACTGAAACCGAACTCAGGCACAGAGTATTTCTTTTGAAGTTAACTGTCCATTGGCCTGCATACATTCTACATAACCGTATTTTACCCAATCCTGAAAGTTGCTGCCACCAAACACATTTGTTTACAGGAGTTAGTCTCATTCATAACACATTGTTAAGGATCTTAAAAGCAGAAAACCCTCAGTGTTAGAACTGTATTTGTTTGCTGCTATTTCTGAAGATAAGGTCCTTCTGAAGCACGGAATCCGTCTTTACTTGTTCTGCATGCGTGAATTATATTAGTTATTACAGGTAATTTTTCCACTCTCTAACTATATATTTCATTCATATAACATGAACACATCCCTTTCCTACCGCTTTGGAATTTTGACTTCCTCCTTGACCCAACATCCTTTCTTCCATGTCTCTCCTTTTGTCTAGTGTTTGAGAGAAAAAACAGCACTTTTTTGTAATGTATTTTCTAAACAACCTGCTTTTCTTTTGGCCTAGACCTCCTAGGTCTTGATACAAAGTGGATGACAGCAAACCCTAATTTTCTTGTTTGAAGGTGCAAACTTAATGAGCTCTGGTTTTTTTATTGCAATTCAGGGTGGGGAGGGACTGTCTGCTATGAATGGGAAATGGAAAATTAAAGTGAATGAGTGGCAGAAGAAAAAAAAACATAAAAGAATTGACAGCATTCAGAGGAGAGAGGTTGGAAGCCTGTTTCCCATCATCTATTCAACCACTATTCATGAAAGCAAAAGCTTTAAAATTCAGAGAGCCTTAATTAAATTGGGTAAGTTCTGTTTTTAAGTAGTTGGATCACATTAGGAGCTTACCTCCTGCTTACAGAGGAAAGCCGTATTACATAGTAATGGCAGTCAACCACACTGGGTAATTCCTCTATCCCTTACACTTGTGAACTTCTCATTGCAATTAAATTATCTTTGATGAAATCTCTCTTTATGAGGTACAACTCAATCTTTGGTTCTCCTTGAGCCAATCACAACGGAAGAATCTAAGCCATCATGTCCTTTTTCTGATGCTGTTGAAGTGCTGGCATCTGTGCTACAAAGCTCTAGAAAGGCATTCTCATTAGTCTTATTAGAATTAGTGCACACGTGGGTAAATGCAGGGTGGGTGTACATAAGTAACACGTCAAGTGTTTCTTTCTAAATATCATACAAATTGTTGTCACCCTTTCATTCAAGTGATATGACTACTCAACTAAAATGTGGGAAATGGTTTCAAATCTTCCTGCAGTGTAATGGGAGAGGGCTGACAACTCACCAAAGAGTTTCCTAATCTATGTTTAGGCTTAGGTGTATTGCATCAGTTTTTTCTCTTGACATTGCTTTTACTTGTACTGAATACCTACATGTTCATCAGTTCAATAATTAGAACTTGCTCCTGGGGGAGAAGGGCTCGCACAGGCTCTGGACTCTGCTCCTGCAACTGAATAACATGTAGGTCCTAAAAGTTCATTAGGACACCATTCTTTTAAGCGAGAACTCTGACTGCCTCTCAGAGCAGGTGGTTATTGAAGAGATCTCCACCGCTTTAGATCTAGCTGTAAATGACTTGCTGAAGGTCTTAGAAGTCCACACCAGAGTGGAGAACTTGCCTGCTTCATGTGGGAACTGTACACAGAGCTCAGTCTAAGTTCTTCATTACTCACAGAGTCCTTTGCCTTATTCCTTGCAACAGCTACAGGGAGCTTCTAGGGGAACTAGAACTACATATTCTAACTACAAGTATGCAATTAATATTACGTAAGGCAACTCTTTTGAGCAGCAGGCACACATTTTGTGCTGCTGCTCTGTATTTCATCCCATCTTGCTGCAGGCCAAAGCACAGCCCACCAAACAGCACAGTTCTGTTGTGTCTTGCAGGATCTCTACATTGTCCCCTGCATTAGAGCTATGCCCAAGCTGAAGCCCAGCGATCTCTTGTCCTGTTTGATTCCCAAAGCAACAAAGATGGCACAGAGATTGAGGAAGCCCCTACATTTTTTTAGGGGCTTCTCCAAGCTTGACCTCTCCCTCCCATGCAAAGCTAGTGTAAGATACACGGCACAGCAAGTGCCTTCCATCAAAAGGCTTTCCTTGAGCAGGCCTAATTACATTGATAGGATGTGCTGGACACTTCCATATAACCAGCTTCTGCAAAGCTTTGCAGTTGGTGCAGCTTACTTTGGGTTAGCTCCTGACCATGTCCAGGTGCTTGGGGAGCACAGGGGACAGAGACACTCCACTGTTATCTAAAACCCCTTCTCAACCTGACCCCTTCTACCTCCTAGAGAACCTCCCACGCCCTTCAAGTGCACCTGAAAGAAAATAATTTTTGTTTTATATTTCAGCCAATATGTTAGAGTTTTATACATTAAGTGGTTATATATTTTTATGCTTTTATTTAGCACACCAGTTATAGTTAACTTACACCATATTTTACCACTAAGTTGTTCACATTATTTTCACAGTCTGTCTCTGAGGTAAGTTACATGGTGCCTTGAAGTGCCTCAGTCACTTCCCTGTGAGTGGGGTCACCTGAAACACTTTGCTCAATCCATAAAACATTCTTACCTCCTTCTTACTGCTGTGCCTTTAAACAACTTAACATCGCACCAATTTCTTTAAGCTTAAACTGCGTCTACTCATATCTTACAGAAGTACATAAGTGACTGTACTTTCCGGGGGGGGCTAAATGCCTCCGAGTGACACACCAAGCAGCTAGTGCCTCTGCAACTCCACCTGCTACCAGATGAGCAGCCATAGCAGGTTTTGCTCTTTAAGATGTGCCGAGAACCTCATTCCATCTTCAAAACAGACATTCTTAGCTCCGTTAGAGGAAGCACGTAATCCAGAGGTCGGTAGAAACCTGCCACTGATTAGCATTTTGAGAACATTCCTGTTTCCCTAAGCATTCCCTTATGAAAGTGATTTTTATTCTACTACAGCAACGTGAGCAGCGTTTGCCTAGAAGGCAGCCCTTCTTGAAACATGTCTTCCTCCCGAGAGGTTCCTGTGCACATAGCATGATTTAGTTGAGCAACCTTTGCATTTGCTGAGCAATTCCTAGAAATAATTAGCACCTGAAAAGACTGCAGAGAAGAGGTTCATTTACGCCTTCTCCTTGCGGGGGGCTTCGATGCCCATTTCGGTAAGGCAAAGCCTCACGTAGGGCTTTTGCATCAGACGGCGCGGAACCGGTACCG
>JAVJGG010000090.1:21732834-21745614 GCA_035590195.1 Aviceda cuculoides | reverse complement strand
AGGGGGGTTGTAGTGAGGTGGGTGCTGGTCTCTTCTGTCGGGTGGCTGGAGATAGGACAAGAGGAAATGGCCTCAAGCTGAGGCAAGGGAGATTTAGGTTAGATATGAGGAAAAATTTCTTTACTGAGAGGGTTGTCAGTTATTGGAACAGGCTGCCCAGGGAGGTGGTTGAGTCACCATCCCTGGAGGTATTCAAAAAGTGCGTAGATGGGGTACTCTGTAACATGGTTTAGTGGGCATGGGTGACAGTTGGACTCAATGATCTTGAAAGTCTTTTCCAACCTAAATGATTCTATGATTCTATGCTTAGAAAGCTGTTAAAATCGACCATTGCTTAATTAAATGTGGAAAAATTTGTTAATAGTGGGAATGTAGATGCAAACAAGTCAACAGGTGTTCACCATAGAAAGGGAACAGTAACTGAGTAATTCCTTGATGTAGATAAAGATATAACTGTACAGTTTGCATTATCATTGGTGAAAATAACTGAGGATTTAGCACTTGATGTTAAAAAATTATGTTTAGCAATAGTGACTGCATAGCAGAGGTATACCAAGTAGGCATGCTTCTTAGATATTCCCTGATGCTCTTGGTAGCTTCTAGCACAGAACATAAAATGACAGTGGCAGAAATGGATATGTAGCTTTCCAAATAGTTAAAGCTATAGTGCTGAATCTTCTTCCAATGACATGAGAAGTTGCAAATGGCAATCCTTCTCTTTTCACATGATGGAATCTACATATATTTTACTATCTATCTGCACATGTTCAGTAGCTCCAGTGTTCCAAGGAGTTTGGATTTACCACACACACAGAGATCAGTAATACTGCCCTTTCACAGTAGGTGTATTCTTATGGACCGTAGCTGTGCACACAGTTAATTGGATGCACTCTGTTTTTTATACATTTCCAATAAATAAAGGCCTGTGCAGCCAGTTAAATATTTTCTTTATTCTATACCAAATAATTTGTTTCTATGTGACAAGTTCATTGTTTGTAGAAACTTCTGGACTTCTGTCTGACAGAAGTATATTGCTGAAGTTTAGAGTGCAAATCCTGAACAGAGGTGTTACACCCATGCACTTGTTCCAAACACTGTAAGCCCGTATTCTCTGCCACTTCAATTTTTCTGATACAGTTGTTCCTGTCTCTGAAACTGAAAGGAATGTGTTTTTCAAGATGTAGTTATGATTGCCTGTATTTTCATTGATTGCTGATATTTTGGTTTCTGAAGTAATTGAGCTTTTTTTCTCCATTTGTCTATTATTCAAATTATCTATTATTCTATTATTTCAAACATTTTAGGAAAAAGCAACAAATGAGGCCTTACATAAAAAAGGAGCTGGATATAGTTAGAAAAATATCACTGGGCATTTAGGAATGAGTTTCCATTGGTATTCAGATAAAAAGTTAGTACTTTGCTTACGTAGAGGACACAAAGAGGAGTGGTTGATAAGCATTCGAAATTATGCAAATTCAAATGCAATGGTTCTGAACAAGTTCTTCTCAACAACATCTGTGTGACATTGTTATAGTCAAACAGGTTCTAAGAGGAAGTAATTTGGCTCCATGAGTTTGGCTTTGGGATTTCCTTAAAGTGAGTCAAAACGTTCTTTTGTTGATCTGAACATTCCTAGGGTGGGCAGGACAATATCAATTTTTGTTCTCTATTCCTATGTATAAATTTGCCCTTGTAGAATTATGCTTCTGCAGAGAAGCACACGAGCTCATAACACACATACAGTTAGTTTATTCTTACCTAAAATGTGGCTTCAGTGGAAATACCGTATAGTTTACAATAATACAGGGTTGAAATTCTTTGCAATATAGTGATTACTCTCAGCCTACTGAAGTCAACCAGAAGTGAAAGACTTTAGTGACAAGTACACTGGGCTTGCTTTTGATCTCAGTAAGCAGAGAACTCTGGTATTTCATATTCAGTACTGGGGTTTTTATGATTATTCATCTAAAATACTGAGCTAGGTTATCATAGTAAATGAGCACCTCATAATTTAAGGTACTCATCCTTATTTTGTAACTGAGGAAATGAAATATGAAAGACTAAGACCTTAACAAGACCTTAGCTTTGCTGGAATAGCTCTTTGATTAGACGTACCTGGCATAGTTAGACTAGTAAGAGCTCAATATAGATTTGGTGATATTGACAGAAAAATTCTGTTTAATGCTTTTCACTTGGAGAATAGGCATACAGTATCCTAGTTATGAGACTTACTTTGTTGCAGTATAAAATACAACTATCTTTAAGGCTCCTGAAGTAAAAAAGTCACACTTTCCTCAACACAGTTACACATTCAGATTTTGTAAGCTGTGCCCTGGCAATTTGCCTGAAGGGAAGCTGAGAGCTGAACTAGTATCTTCTGAGTCTGCCAGTGCCTTAAACCACTGGACCAAGCTTCCATTTCTTCCTGTGCCAAAAACTAAGGGCAAAGAATAATAAAACACAGACTGAATGAATTAGCTTAATAACTGAAGGAAGATTATCATAAGTAATGGCAACAGTAATAATGAGAAGATATCCATCATATAAGGGGATGATTTGTCTTGGTGCAATTCTTCATTTCCTCTGACTGGAATATCTTAAACACATTCAAGCCATTATGACTTTTCACTGAGTTTTAAGGATTGTAGCTATTAGGCATAACTTGCAGAAAAAATGGAGATGCTTGTTTGTAACTTGAGTGATATGGGTCATATTCTGCCTATGGGTGTGCCTGTACAACATGTGGTTGAGAGTGAAATGGGTGGCATTTTCTATGATTGTACTCATTCAATAACTTGTTGGGGTTTTTTTGTTTGTTTTTCTTTTTTTTAAAATCAATTACTGATAATTAATTCCTTTAAGTAAATGGACTGCTTTAATAAATAGATATTTCTACACATGCTTGGGAGCATATGCATATTAGGATATATAATTTCCAAGTTGTCAACTCTGCATCTAAATTCAGCCTGTCTTCTGGTACATACCTACAAAAATCTGCAGATTTTTCAGATAGCATTTGGGAGTAGGCAGTTATTGCTGATGGTCCCAGATTCATTCCCCAGATAACTGTCCTGCAAGAGCTTGTTATGTTTGCAGAATGTGTGGAAAATATAAAATGATTTTGCAATAGGGCAAGCAGAAGTGGAGGCTGTGTATCTGCTTGAGCTGTGTGCAGCTCACTCCATAGTGTGGAAGTAAGTTCTTGTTCTGTGTAGCTGCTCCAGTAAACACCAATGGTAGGATAAAAAGAAATGGGGAAGAGCAGGGTATTAGACATATCTGATGATTTAATGAATGCTTTTCACTTCATGTTCTTCCAGTTAGCACCTGGCTTTCCCTGGGTGGTTGTTCCTGAATTTAACACCATCTAGAAAAAGAATGGCTAAGTACAAAATCTGGGGAAATTAAGGCTGAAAGTGTTACCTCAAATAAACTGAAGTAGCTCAAGTGTACCTCAACTTTGTTGTCTGCAACAATGCCCTGTGGAAGCATTCAGGAAAACCAAATACTTGAAGTGCTCTAGTAACCATAGCTTCTGCAGGCCTCTGCCTTGTGGACTGGCTGGTGGAGAGTTCTCCTGCTGGTCTTATATCTCTGCAGTGTATCCCTCGGCCTACTGACATGTCTCCACAGGGAGACCTGACATCTTTATGGCTTCCGTGTAATCAGAGAACTGTAAGAAAGCCCCGAATGAGGAACAAAGGTTTTGCTCACATAACTTGAGAGGAGTTAGTCTTTATCTTTGATTTTGTGGATGCATATACTGAATATAACACCTGCATTGATTACATGGGGCCAGCATCATTTCATGGAGTTGTAAACTTTGCCTAAGTGGAAGAGTTTAGGACAGATTCTGTTGATGTTATGATCTATTCTTTCTGGAATGACAATATACAATTTAATTTGTATGGAAAGCCAATACTATATAGTTGTAGACATAGTTACAGATACATACTCCAGAAGATTTGCTATATTATATATTTGCATGAAAAAACCCACAGGCCAAAGTCATCGCCTTTCACATCCCATATTTGAGCTGTAAGAGAATAAAGCTTGCCCAATGCATAATTAAATGCATTATAAGGCATTTAGTGGCTCGCTTGCCTCCTTGCAGTGTGGTACATGCATAGTTTTAAATAATTATGTGCAAGTATTTAATACAAGCCCACATTCATTTGTTTATTGTTTGTGCAGCTCAAATGTTGCACGTTGACTTCTGGTTGTAGCCTGACTAGATACATTAATTTGCTTGCAGTTTTTTTATGTTGTTTAATTGAAACAAGAATCTCTGAGTACAAAGGTGAAAACAGGAATCCTACTTTGAACTTAGAAATCTAGATAGTTTTTTCCAGGCAAACTCAAGTCTCTCAATAGTTTTAAATAATTCAACTTTGAGAACTTTAATAATTCTGTAAAAAATTCCATTTGCGCTTTAATAATTCAGTAACATTTTCCCCAAATCCCAATCTTTGTGTATTATAGCCCTTTTAATTAATATTTTATCCATAAATTCTTCAATGACTTAGTCATTCAGATTGGATTGAAACTTACACCTCATTTGTTTCATAGCTGAAGTTTAGCAGCTTAGATATCTTAGTGCCCCAGCAACTCTGAAAAAATCAACTTTTCCAAGTTCTCTGGGGTCTAATGATTGCAGAAAAGCTTAATGCTAAATTAAATCACATTGACTTACTGTTTCTTCACCTGGTAGAATAGCTCAAAATGTCTCTACAACCTCAAAGTCTCAGAAAAAAATCTTTTGTGACTTGGACATATAAAGGTGGCTCAGCAGAGGCTCTCGAATCAGCCTTGGTATAATTGTATCCGAATGAGAACAGACAAGAAAGCAGGAAACCTTAATTCTATTCCTTCCAAACTCTGTATCTAGAATGGAAATTAAATTGAATGTAGGTGTACACAATCAAGTGACAAAAAAGAGCAGTGTCTACATCCAGGAATGTTCTTCAGTGTGTCACTAAAGCCAACCAGATAGAAAGTGCTGAAAGTCCTTCACATACCTGAAGGAAACAGATGTGCAACAGAGATGTTGCTTGTCTGAATGCTTTCAGTTACAAGAATCTTGTCCTGCAGTATTTTCTAAATGAAACTATATTGCTCCAAGTAAATGATGTCCCCTTAAAACTGTACAAATTCTTTATTTTCAGGAAATGCATCCATTAGTTCATTTCTTGTCAGTGGTAGGAGTAAAATGGAGGCAACTTCTGTGATTTAATGAATGAATGCCTCATCTACCCTGATAGGCCTGCTGAAGGCTTCATCCTGCACCATGTGAGCTTCTCCCTTCTACCTGAACTCTCACTCTGTTTAGTAGGGCTTGGATGCAAAAGCAGATTTGGAACTTGGACTTGACGTCTCTTGATATAAAGAGTTTTTGTCAGAGAAGTACAGGATGCACCCGTTTCAGCATACATGTGGCATCAGCAGTGTAAGGAGAAGAGATGTTTAGGAAAGATCATCTGGATTGATTTGAGAGCGGAGATGCTGTGTAGCCCAGCAAAATTCAGCTGCCGTTCCCGGGGAGTTCTAACCTGAGGAGAGGCTTTATGAATTAGGTGGTGAGATCTACAAAAGGGGAGATGCTCCTTTTGAACAATATGGAAGAAAATAAGAAAAGGCTTTCATGGACAGACCGACCTTTTGACTGGATAAGTCAGCTGTCAGTTAACTGTGGAGCAAGGAGCTGTGCATTGCCTGAGGCAATAGATCATTGTAGGTTAAGAGAGCTCTTAGTGGTTTGGTCTGGTAAAAACTAGGATCTCAAGTTGATATGCAGCTTAATTCAATACCAGAAATTGTTTAAAATCTCTTTTCTCACTGTGGACAAATGGATGCCACCCCTGAATTTTCAGCAGTACCCCTGCTGAAAATAGAATTATTTATATCTTTAAGCTAACCCAAATTAAAAAGCAAACTGTTGGATTTTGAAAGAAGAAAAAGCCTTACAAATATTTTCTTAATCCCAAATTAATCCAAATATACAATAGTGTAGTTTTCTTCATCTTTCCCAAGAGTCCGTTTATGTTGATTGAGGGATTTATTTGTTTGGGATTTAAAATGCTTTGATAACAGAACATCAATATAAGTACTTATTTGGTAGAATGTAATTTTCACGTGTTTTTCATTACTATTATTTGCCTTCCTGCCCTGGCAGAATGTTTTCCAGATACAAATTCTAATGATAAATAGGGAACTGTGACCAATGACAAATTACATGTCTAAAAAGAGGGAAAATATGTGAAAGAAATTATATTTTTGTTGCTGCATAATACTTAATTTTACTGTTCGTTGAATGGGCTCATCTATCTCTCTAATGGCAATAATTTATTTCTACTATTTTTTCTGCATCTAATATACCACTTTGGCAACAGAAAAGTTTACCATTTTGATGTAAAATTCTACCTTTAATTGATAATAATGAAATAAGAGTGTGGGAATGTTTCCTTTCATTGACATTGGAATTAAGTTCAGATAGTCTGACATGATGTTAGAAGATACTAATAGTTATGAATTTCACTATAGTAGAAGAAATAGGGCAAGTAATCAGCAAAACTTTCTTATTTACATGCATGCCACTTGATGACATGCAGATGAACAAAATTATCATATTGGATACCAGATGGAAATTGTTTATGACTCTTAGATATGATCGGCTAGTTTATCTATGATGCAAAAGCAAAATTAAAAGCAATGACTGCACCTATCATCTTAATTAAACAGGTTAAAATGCCACATTTTTAATCACTATGATGTCAAGATTAAGACCACTGTTAAGAGGATAGAAAGTATTAACACCTTCCCAGGAGTTAAAGTGTATCCATTAATCCGTTAATGGATCGGTGGCTGAACCAGTGAATATTGATTTGTCTTGGGATATAGACATAAGGTTTGGAGATTGGAGGAAGGTATGTGATTCTCCAGAAGCAGATATCACTGCCCGTAGTATGGGCTACACATTTCTGTATGTTCTTACTACATGGTTTTTTATGTTCTCCTTTCATTTTATGCTGTCCAAATGCTTATGCATGTCTTGTTCATGTCTCTTCCATATAATTTCGCTGTTTCCCTTGCCATTGCACCATCCCAGTTCTAGCACTCAATTTTCTACACACCTTTTCTTTCTTTTCTTCTGTCTTCATATCTTGTTCACTCCCTCCTACATAGTTTCTTACTTTTCTTGCCTCTTCCCCCATCCTCCCTTCCTTATCCTTTTCTCTCATCCAGCATTTTCAGTCTTTCATTTTCACCTTCTCACCCTCTTTTGTCTACCTTTGCCATGTCTATTTCCAAACTCCCCACCCCTTTCCCCACAGTCCTCCACTTCTTTGCTTTTCCCCGTCAGGCTGTCTCCTGGGTATTGCCAGCCAGCCAGCCTTGCTTAGGGCAGTAGTTAACTGAGACAGAAAGCAGAAACCAGGTGACTAAGCCCTGAAGTGAAGAGCAAGACGACACCCTTCTCCTGCCTTGTGTCTGCCCTGTGCTTGCCATACCCCTCCAAGTCTTACCAGTACCAAGGTCATCGCTGCCAGTGTGACGCCGTCCCGCTTTCGCAGGCAGGAGTGGCGCTGAGGAGCTGTCCAAGGTACGGCTGGCGGTCCCATCCGTCCTCTCCTGTCCCGTCCCCCCCCATCCCATTCCGTCTCTTTCCCCTTCGGTATTTTGGCACTGAGCTTTTCAGGAAAGTGGCTGCGGACATAGCCATGAAGCCTCTCTTTCTCTCATCCTAGTAACTCCACTGCCGTCTGTGGGGAGGTATCTGTTGATCTGTGAAAGGCTAATAGAATCCAGGATGGCAATCTCAGGGTGCTGGAGTCAGTTGGATGTTGCAGTGCAGGCAGCTCAGACACCACTTCAGCTGAAGGAGATAAGGAACACAGTGTAAAGCAGTATCTCTTGTTGCAAAGTTTGGCAGAAAGAACATGTGGTTTCTACATGGAGATGGAATTACAGACAGATCACCAGTGTTCTGCTTCCCTAATCGCTTGCCTGGCTAGAGATCTCAGATATGCAGATATGTTGAGTTTTTTTGTATATCCAATTCATACCATCCAATTTGACCGTTTTCAAGTGTTTGGGAAAATGCATTTAAAATGTGCTTCTGTGCATTGCTATTAATGTTATGAACTGATACCTGAGGACACTTTTCCAGTCTGTTGACCTGACCTTTCATTTAGAATATATGTAATGGGTATCTGTTGTATCAAAGATGTGGTGAGAGACATTGATAGGTACAAAGGATCAACCCTTACCTCTCCTTGCTCCAAACAATACTTTGTTTTCATGGGCATTCTCAACTAAATAATCATATTTCTTGCCTAGAATATTTTCATCATCTGTTTTAGGAAGTAACATCTGTACGCAGAGGATTAGAGAAAGGTTGTCTATTTTTTAGTTTGCTTAATTTGTACATCTGAGAATTCTTCATGTGTATTTTATTCGTTTCTCCAATGACTCAGTTTTCCCACTTGTTTATGTGATTCTTTCCAAGAGTGGTTGAAGAGGGACTATTCCTGAAACCCAGAAAAATGGGTTTATAAAATCACCCTCCAAAAAGCAGGAGGGTGGCCTTGGCACAGTGCATAAAACTTTTGTTGTTTCTTTCATTAACTTTGATCCACAGTTTTTTGGCTCTCTCATAAGCTCTCTATGCTGAAGTTTATGCTTTTGTAAAATGGGGACAATGTCCTTTTCAGTCTCAGAAGATGATACAAGGGTTATGTAAACCATAATTAAATTCAGTACTGTGAGGTCATTAGAAGAAAGTCTCTTGTTGTTACTGTAACTCTAATCTTTAAAGAAACTCAGTTGGGTACAATTTCTAACAACGCTGATAGGAGTTAGAATTTTTCAGGAACTTCTAAAGAAGTTGGAGACCTAGAATGAATGCTTACAATTTTTGCCTTTCTATACATTTTGATTACAGACAGTCTTCTTCCCAGAGGAGCTACAGGGATCCTCTACTGTCCCTAGAATTTTTAGAATCAGGTGTGAAAACAAGAGGTTCACCCCCTACTCCACCTAACCTCTTCCAGTCGTATTGTCACAAAATGGCAAAACAGCAGATGTCAGCTACTTCTGTGTCTCCAGAAGAATATCCATATAATGTATACAGTTCCTCTAGGAGACAGTGAACCTGAGGCTGTGCCTTCAAGTGGGTATGTTCCATGGCTAGTATCTTTTTCAATGCAATGACACGTTTTTAATGACACAAAGGGATGACTTTTCATGTAGAAATTTCACAGAAAGCAAGAAATATGGGTTATTATTAGTACTGTTCTATGAATTATATGTCACAGGTTTTCATTTTAAATATAACACATAAGATTATTATATAAATGCAATAATTTATCATCTTTTACTATACTTGAATTCTTAAGTACTTTTTTCCTCAATCTTTTCTGGGTCTCCAAGGAGTGTTTTAAAATGTAAAATGGGAAAGAAAGAAATGAGGGTTGGCAAAGCATTGCTGAGATTTTTTTCAAATGCAGTAGCTATTTTTCCAATTTGCTCCCATTATGGAAATGCGGTGAAACAGTGGTGTTAGCAGCATAATGATCAAATGTCACGGAAATCAGTTCTGAGTAAGATCAGCTTTTGTATTTTGGCAAACTGTATTGAATATGGGAGAAATGGAAGCTGAGTCTTACGCAGTTTTGTAACAAAAATTATAATCACTTGTGATTCAAAAAGTAGGTGTACAAACATACCTGTGGCAGGTGCAGGAGGGCAAAAAAGAAGCACATGTATTTGAAGATAAGTTTGCCAGGTTAAGTGTAATATACTTCTATGGGTTTTTGCTTCAGGAGTTGTGTGGACTTTAGGGATAGGAGGGAGGAAAACCCCCACATGGCTCTGTAGATGCAAGTTGTATAGATTTTCAGGTCACACCTGCTACCATAAGATCTACAGTGAATAGCTTACTTTGTAAAAAAAGGAAAAGAGAGCATTTTTCTGAGTTATTTGCTGCTAGTTAGTCTACCCCTAGAAAGAAGATTTGCAGTAAGA
Organism: Aviceda cuculoides; assembly: GCA_035590195.1. NCBI lineage: Eukaryota > Metazoa > Chordata > Aves > Accipitriformes > Accipitridae > Aviceda > Aviceda cuculoides. The sequence continues at coordinate 21,735,591 of JAVJGG010000090.1, read as the reverse complement.
TACAGAGCAGAGAGGTGCAGTTTGTACCAGATAAAATGTGGCATGCATTAATTGTGCATTAAATGCAAAAACTAAAAGAAAGTATTTGTAGCTGTTCCTCACCCCTGCCCTCTCCCACCTCCTTCAAATAACCTACTCAACCTCCTGGGAGCGAAATGCTACTGTAAGTGCCACGTTTATCTGGAATGGATTTTACAGTAATCAGCATAGCAGGACAACATCATTCCCTTCAATAGTTTCCCTGTAAAAACTGTTGAAAATCAGCAGCAATCGTTTGTCCTCACTTCCAGCCTTGAGTGCTTAACCTTGGATGGGGGAATCATGCTGAGTCCTTTCCTCCAATGAATCCTGACCTGCAATTAAAATGCTGCAGATTCTGTTAGTTACTCACTTATACCTGGTAACATCAATGCCTTCAAATTATATTGAGCTGACCCCCGCACTATGCTGTTTGTCTTCTGCTGGTTTGCGAGAGAGTTATTGATGACAGTTAGGCCCAAGCAACTTGCTCTGTACAAATGCCCAGCAGGGTTTATGTGGAAACACTAGTTACTGCTCAGCGGTGCCCTCTGCTGAGTCTGGCTTGTCTTGGCTCCCGGCTGGTCCTGCTCAACTTGGTTACAACTTCCATGGCTAAATGGCTCCAGGAAGGCAAAAATGAAGCTTATGTACTGGTGTGTTCTGGCCTTGCTCCTTTGATCAGTTGCATTAAGTTGTCTTTATTGAGATGGCAGGGGTTTCACTGAGATGACTGAGAGAAACCTCCACATCTTCAGTCAGTGACCCTGCCCCCAGAATTTTCAGGCCATTATGCTATATTTAGGGCCTGGGAACACTAACAGTATTTAGCAGAACAGCCACAATCCCTTCGAAAATGGTGTTGCTTAGTAAATGATAATGCTGATCAAAAACAAAAGAAAAAAAGGGTGTTTGGCTCCTTCATGTTTACTTAGGAGTTAAAAAGAAGTAAAGGAGATAGATAGTTTTGTGACTATTGTCAACAGAAGTTACCCAATATTTCAATAGAGGTGATCTACCATGTAAAAACTATTTTAACATAGTAACTTTTCAGATTAGTATTACACTTAAAAGGGAAAAATCCGGGCCCAAGTGAAGTTAATGACTTCAGTCATACTGTAATTTAAAGTATATCATAAGGATGTGCACTCCTTTGTCTCTCTAAGGAAATAGCTTACTGAAATGAATCTATGTTCCTTTTTTTTTAAGCTGAAAGAAGGATACAAGGGAGGAAAAACTTAAATCATACATCCATAAAGCTTGCATTTATTTGTTATACATATAGGGCAGTTTTGTCTAGAGTTTTTGCCTGAGATTTTTTAAAGATATCTTTTAAATGTTCTTTCTGAAATTTTGATTTATCTTTCAAAGCATTAAACTTTGCTATAATAATATTGATATTTCCTGCCCCACTGGTATGGTATACATAATTTCCCTACCGTATAATGTCGGATCATTACTATAAAACATAACTTTGTGAGCAGAAAGAGAAAGAAAAACTTAAGAGTGGCACAGCCAGGAGAAAATTATTCTGTCTCTCTGCATGAATGAAGGGAAATGTCATCATAGATCAGACATTATGCACTACACATGCATAATGTATGTATTTTTTCCTCCCATTTTCTCTCAATCAAGTCTGATTATGAGGGGAAACTAAAAAAATAATGGACAACTGGAAATTGCTAGAATATGTTGTTATAGAGTGCTCTGAATATTATTAAATGAATTAGTTATGCCATCAGTGGGAGAACAGCTGTGTTCTGAACCAGGAAATAGCCTGATTCTGCCTTCATTTTTATTTTAAGCCAGTGAAACTAGCATATGACTAAGTCAATGGATCTAATGAATCTTTCAAACTATCTTCCTGGTAGGAACTACTCAGAACATAACCACCTTGTGTGCAAAAACCATTAGAACCAAATATTGTTTCCTGGTGTTTCAGAGTAGCTCCTTTTGTTTTCAGTAGGATTTGGGAAAGTAGTTTAGTGCTTTGTTTTTACTTCTCTCCAAACTATATATTACAAAAAGAAAAGGTTATCAATTTAGCAAATTTGTAGAGCTCCACTGAGTGAAGGAACTGACTTAATATAGTTGTAATACAGAAAGTCCATCTGGAACACTTTGTAGGAACAAAATATGCATTCCCTTACACTGTGTATTTTAGACACTTACTGTATATTTTAGGACAAGCTGTCTCATACTGATTTGAAAATTTAAAGTAGACTGAGAGCCCTGTAAGGCCATATTTTTCTGAATGTCCTGTGTACTTGCCCCAAACTTGAGATCTGGCAAAACTGGTGCTGCATTTTCAGACTGACTGTCCCAAAGGGAATATGTACTTTGAAATACATATAGTTGTCTTCACCTTCCTCTGTCAGGGTTTTCCCCCTCCTACTTGGAAAGGGAAGGCTATCTTGGCACCTATAACACAAAGATCATTGTAGTTCTCAGGGATGTGTGCTGTCTTTTTTTTTTTTATCATTTTTATCATTTATGTAAAGTCTATTGATGCTGGAAAGAAAAATTGTCATTATGGAGTGTTCTATGGTCAACTGATTAATTTTTTATGCTATCAGGCCAGCAGTGCAGTGATCTGGGCCCCTCACTACAGGAAAGACACTGAGTTTCTGGAGCGTGTCCAGAGAAGGGCAACCAAGTTGGTGAGGGGCCTGGAGCACAAGTCTCATGAGGAGCGGCTGAGGGAGCTGGGGCTGTTTAGTCTGGAGAAGAGGAGGCTGA
>JAVJGG010000090.1:21704340-21731872 GCA_035590195.1 Aviceda cuculoides | reverse complement strand
GGCTGCCCAGGGAGGTGGTTGAGTCACCATCCCTGGAGGTGTTCAAAAAGCGCATAGACGAGGTACTCTGTGCCATGATCTAGTGGGCATGGATGATGGTTGGACTCAATGATCTTGAAGGTCTCTTCCAACCTAAACGATTCTATGATTCTATGATCTGTATTTAATGAAAATAGCTGCATAAGGAAAAAGGAGTCATAGTTAAGCTATATTAAACGTCTTTCACAGAAGACAAGAGGCATAATTTTGCTACCTCCTCAGTGAGCTGAATAGTGTATGAGCTGCATTGTTCTTGGATGCCTCATGGGGACTGTGATCTGTCTGTTCTATCATTCTTTGTACAACAATACTTTCCCTTGGTGCTGTATTCTTCCATGTCACATGGAGGCTACAGACATCTGGTCCAGATACCTGAGCACCAATTATTTCTGCCCAAGTTTAGGCACTCAGTCCACAGGTTTTCCATAGAGTCAATGGAGACAGTGACTGTGTTTTCTGAGAGGCATCTCCAGAAGGTGATTCGGGTTTTAGGAGGACTGGATATACTCCCTGAGGTTCTGCTGATTTTGGTGTAGTTGGAAGCTCCTAGCTGAGGTACTTCAGTTAAATAACTAAATTTGGATGAATCCAGACCTTGATATGTATTTTATCCCCCAAGCTATGCCAGGAAAAATCCATCTCTTAGAGTGTCAGGATTAATTTGAAAAGAATGCTTCTTACATGTATAGCATTAAACTAAGACCCACTGTGAGTTGCAATCTTTAGAATGTGTCTTCAATTAATGTCATACCAAATTATGTTTGGTATGGAAACACACATATATGAAATTTCATAGGAAATATGAAATCACAACCTCAAATATCACAGAGTGGAGTCCTCCTTGTTACAGCAGCTTGTGTTTTTTTTAATGCTAACTGCGCTCCAATTGCAAAAGTACGCCAGGCAGGACTGATTTCATGGCTCAGCTGGTAGTCCTTGCTCCACCATGGTAACTAGTAAATTTGGCTCAATGCAGAGACATTCTTCTTCCTTTCTCCAGAATGGAGAATTTCATTCCCCATAGACTTCACTGGGATAAAAGACATGATAAAGCTGTAGGGGTTAAGCTTCCTGTCCTTTCTCTGTAAGAGCTAGTTATTTTAACTGCACTCTAACATTAAACTCCCAGGTACTAAATCCTACATTCTATGATGCACTATTTCAGCACAGAGCCACCTTTGCTCTGAAATATCTAATAAACTGTTACATTTCTTTCTCAGTAATAGGATAATGGACCCTTGAAAATGACTAACTTGGTCCTGATAGCCTTCCATTCTTTAAAAAGGAGAAGAAAAATTTGACTCCTATTATCACAGAAACAAAGCAAACCGAAGGGTAAATCTGCATGATATGGCACTGTGTGTTTTTAGCACTTCTCATCCTTAGCTCTAAAATTAACTCTAAAATGTACATTTTCTATTTCAAATGCTGGTGGTGTAATTAAAATAGATATTTTTACTGAGATTACATACTCTTTCTTTTTACAGTGTTAAGGTACTTCAGCACATTACAGTCTTAAGTCCTGAATGTACTACCTTGTAAAAAAGCTGACATGACTATATTCACTCAAATCTCGTTTGTGCATGCATAACTCACTATATATACCCTTTTCATGGTCTACTCCAGATCTCTTTTTTTTTCTTAAGAAAAGCCAGTCAAAGATAGAGACACACATTTTAAGAATGGTGTTTCAAATCTTCCTGCTTTAATTTAAATAGATTTCTTGAAATAAATGGAACTTTCAGGAAAAAGAGTGAGGAATCCCTGTTTATACTAGGTTAGAAGTATGCAAGACTTGCAGCATTCTCTTAACTTCACACCTACCCCAATGCTGCATTTTCTTCTTTCTGGATTTTCTTCTTTCTGATCTTTCAATTTCATCAGGGAAATAAATATACAATTGCCTTCTACCTGTTGTCCAAAAGAAAAAGTATGATAACAATACCAGGCATTGCATGGATATATACATGGGTGGCTGTCATGAGAAAGCCTACTATTTCTGTCCTGTTCTGAATTGCAGTTTGCCTGCAGTTACGGTTGTAAGATCGCGACATCTTCTGTCTACGTGTTCGTGCTTTATAGCACCAACAGTACAGTGGTCTGTCATATTACATGGGGCATTAGGGCAATTCTCTTTTCCTCTGAATGTTTTTACATAGTGAACAAATGAATTTGCCACCTGTGTCACTGAATGTCATGAGGAGTAAAATCTCGGTATTTTGGTCAACATCTCTACCAGAGAAAACCTTCATCTCCAGGGTACTAGTCATAAATTGAGAGTTTCTGAGAATTTCTAGCCTTGCTAGAATTTCTGATGAGGGAGGGAGGGTTGTTTTTTACAATAGATACTGAAGAACAAAAATCTTATTGATAATATAAGATATCCTGTATGCAAAATTCTCTAAATTTTTATAAAGCTGAAAACATTTATTTGTCAAGTGGACAATCTTGTAGAGAAGTGGCACAAAGATCTTACAGAATTGAAAAGCAAAAGTCATGATATTCAGTAGGAATATCATTACTGCCCTATAGTAAATACTACAAAACAGTGCAAAATGTGTTAGTATACATTACGTTCAATGAGATTGTCTCATGGGGGATCATCAGAATCCTTGGGGTCTTCTTCAGGGTTATAGCTACAGACAGCTTTCAGTTCAGATAATGTCTGATGTCTGCATCTGTAACTGCTGTAACTCAGTTGTGCATACTGTATGTAAAGTTTGCCCACAAAGATGTATACTTCACTGGGTAGGTGTAGGCCCATTCTTTCAACTAAGCACACCCCTTTGTAACTTTGCCCTGTTTCATGTGTATCAATCCATATGCACATTCTTCCATTCACAATTAGTCTGCTTGTTGGAGACCTGTGAATAAAAGTATTAGTGCATGGGAGGAAGGGAAGGAAAGGATGTACAATTGTACATTTGTCCTCTATTGTATAATTGTCCTCTACTGTACAATTAAGGACCACAAAAAATAATCAATGGATGTACCACTGAGTAAATATACAGTGCTAAGCACAAAGAAACCTTGCTCTTTTAAAAAAAAAAAAAATCTAAATATGCCTGTAATAAAAAGAACTTATAATTGTTTGTATTACCCTCTAGACAACATATATTGCAAAGTACTATATAAAGGGTGGGGTACGAACTCTGAATATTCTTGTGAAGAGGGTTTAATTTAGAGTAAGAGCTGATCTACTTGCAGTGGCACACTTCAGGAGCAACTGTACTGCAGTGAAGGGACTATTCCCAGAACGCACTCAAAATCAGGACAGTCAGATTGCTTCTGGATTTCATGTTAGGCTCAATTAAATAGCTGTTTCAAATGTTTGCACTTTGCAGTGGTAATATCAACACCTAAAGGTAGTACTGGTCTTCTGTACTAAGGCTCAGTTTTGCCTGTATTTGACTCCTTCACTGTTTTTTCTATAGCCTGGAGAGCACTCAGTAAAGGAAAAGATGGGAGCAGAGACTGACATCCAGGCATGTTTTTTAAGAGCATCTTTAATGAGAGAGAGAACAACTATTTCACTCTGTTCACTCAAGCAGAACAAGTTATGGTGTGTTGCTAACACAGAGTGCATGGGCGCGTGAACCCAGGCATGCTTCCTGCTCTGCTGTCTGCTTTTTTCTGTGTGGTGGATGTTTCACAGAAACTAAAAGGACGTGAGCCATTTTATTTCAGTCCCTGCAGCTCCTCAGTGCAGGAACATCACAGATTTTTTTTCCGCTAGGAATAATGATGATCTCCAGACAATGGCATGAACAGACAACATGAAGCCTATTTCTTCTCCTTTCAAGTCGACAAATATCTTAACCCTAGCTTCAAGAAAGAGGTTTATATTTGCTGTGATTGGACAAACTGCAATTTCCCTCCTGCGTGTGGGCTGCCTGCGGCACCCCTGGGCACAGGGAGCAACGAGCAGCTGCCTGCCTGCAGGACTGGAGCCCTCTGCCGAGCGCTGAGCTCTTGCAAACGTAACGGAGACATTGGCCTCCTCTCTGTATTTATCTGCACATTCTTTGTCATTTCAGGCTCTGCTCCTTTTGCCTTAATTTCTTTTCATGGTGCAAGAATGTGTCATTAATATTTTTACCCAGCTTCTCATCTGTCGGTCTGTGAGATCCATGTGAAGCGTGGGTGGGCTGGAGGCAGAGGCAGTGGGACCTGGACCGGGCCTGCGGTTTGGGCAGGGACACGAGGGTGAGGAAAGGGGACCCGGACGGCGCTGCTGCAAAGCGCCGTGGGCCCAGGCTGGGGCTGCAGGGGATGAGTGTGGGCGGTGGCGGCAGTGGCTGGGACACAGCGAGAGTGACACCGAGAGCCACGTCCACTTCTGGCCCTGGCGTCTGAACAGCCAAACAGGAATTCTGTTATAGGAGATAGAAACGTGTTGTCTTTCAAGCGTAATTGATCTGTAAAAATCAATCAGCAGTGATTTGCATTGCTTCTTCCTTAACTATGAGGGACTGTCAGTCATGTGTGCATAATCCTGTTTCAGCTGGCACTGGCAATCCCTGTTGGGATTTTCCACTGCATTGACACAGTGCATTTTGAAATTCAGAACTGAATATGCAGCAGACTTGCTCAGTCAACCCCCCCCCCCCCGCCCCCGCGAACGTTTGGGCTTTTTTTTTTTCCCAGTGAGTCCATGTAATGTAGACGCAATCACATGCTATTAGAGCTTTTCATTTTTATCCTGTTATTTCTCTTGCTCCTTGCAGCAGCCGTAAGCAGACAGCCACCGTGAGCAGCCTTTCTGCATGCTCGGAGCCCCCCTGTGGGCAGGCGCTTGCTGCCAGGTGCCCTGGCGCTCCCCAACCAAGCACTGTGCGGTGCCCTGGCTCTTCCTTTAATTGCCTTTTGAAAATAGTTTTGGCACTATATTTTTCCTCAACATAAGCATTTAATATCAATAAATGCATGTAAGGTAGTTTGTTTACATAGATACCTAACGCATATGGAAACTTCCTAAAGACTCTTGTTACTTTGCACCTGGTTCTATTAATGTTGATTTAGCAGGCATAAAGAGTAACTAATGTTGCTAAGAAGGACAGTAATACTTCTTAATATTTTTAATTACCTAAAATTATCTATCCTCTGGAAGAAATGAACCAAACATTGAAATATGCAGTGAAATGTTCTTTAATGCATTGAGGAATTGAATATATTATAAGAACTCACAGAGATGAAATGCTGATTAGTATTTAGGAAGACTAATTACAGTTAAAGACTGCTCTACTGAGCATAGGCTGATATGCAACCTTGTCGTGTCTTCAGACATCTTTAGAGTGTAGGACACAAAACAGACTTTACCTTTTTCGAAATTTGGTACATGTGTATTTGTATGGCTTACAAAATACTTTTTGTATGCAATAAGTGATGGACGTGGTATGTAAATAAAGAGACAAAGCATCACACAGCTGTAGCAAAACTGGATACAACTTTCCTGGAAAAATGGAAGCTGATTTCTAGGGGCATCCATCTGACAGGATGAATCTGTGCAAAGCTTGCGGGATGTAAACAGTAATGTTTCTGCTGATGTCAAGGGCTTAATGAGTGGGGAATAAAGTGTACTGGAAGGCAATATATGGGATTTAAAAATAAAATATTATATATTTGCACATTTTTCCAATGGATTTTTCTTCTAATATACAATTCCAAACTTAAAAATTATTTGTGGATGTTGACAGAAGATATTTTCTGCAGTAGAGCTGTTCAATTCAATTTATGAGCGATATGAATGTTTTCCGTATTCAACTTCACATACACTTGCTGGGGTGTGCTTTGCACGCACTGCAGCACCAGGAATGTTTAAGCTTTGGGGCATATAAAGATCAGCTGCTCAGAATGGGAAGAAATTCATCCTTCTATCAGAGTGCATTACTGGAGTTTTAATGTTTTCTGGAGCAGTAGTGGTCATTCAGAAAAGATGTAAAGCTAGATGGATCTTCAATCTTTTCCTGCATCATGCTGCTGATGTTCCTAAATTGCTACGAACAGCTAAAACAGAAATATCGCAAATGTTGGTCCACACAAAACTTGCTTCCTTTACACAAAATGTTCCACAGAAGGCAGTTGGCTAAATCTCCAAAGTAGTAGGATTTGGTGCGGAACATTATCTTTTATAAAAATGGAAAATATTAAATAGGTATTCAGTAATATTTATCAGCAAAAATGATAAAGCATATTTCATTCTCCAGCCACCAAAAATGCCCTTGCACAAAACTTTTTTCTCTGAAAATAGAAAAGAAACAGCAATTGCATTAAATGCACCAATGACCAGTATGTTTCTGGTGAGGTCCCTGATTTGTATTGCTATAGCAATAGACAGATATAATGCCCTTCTACCCAATGTAGTCCCTCACTTACCCAGGATGGGACCTAATAAGATAGTTTAAAGAGGAAGAGCTTAAACTGGTTACTGAAATATTGTTTTCTAACTGAAATAAAGGTCAATAAAGTGAGCAAAAATAGGCCAAGTGGGCATATTCCTTCTGGCCAGGATAGAGAACAATTATTTTCATAGAAATAATGAGCTGTACGTCCAACACCAGATGTACCATTACCAAAGTCCTAGAGTGAACAGAACCTAACACTTCCCAGATTATGGCAGCAGGTAAGGTGAGGATTTTATTTGTGTCTTGGATGAATGTTAAAACAACTACTTTCCTAACATTTATTATTAAAATTCTCATTAGAAACCAGACTAAGAGGTCTTAGAAGGAGTGACTTTCACTAAATAGATGTATCACCACTTAAATTCTTCTCTAAGCTGCGTACACATACAGTACGATTCCTGTCACACAAAATGCCTATCAGCTGCCCACTATTTACCCATCTTCCTACCCCACTCAAACATGCTATACTGATTTTGTATAAGATTCATCCACCATAATCATGCTTGGGATGTTCTTCCTACAGGATGGGGCCAAATTAGGAAAAGACACGCAGCTTGGTTTGAAATAGATAGGTCTCTGAGCAGCCTACTAGCTGTGGTACACCACCACAATGATGGCTGTACTCTTGATGGAAAATTAGCATGTGGTCTTTGGCCTATGTAATGGAAGAACATAGTGGTTTGTATGCCCACAGCTGAGACCTCTGAGAAACAGATGTACCTTTGTCATGGTCTAAGTACAGGAGGAAACAAAAGGTACCTGGAAACGTTAAGAGATACAGGTATAGATAACAGTAATGGATGGAAGTACAAAAGACACAGGTACTAGCTTCTTTTTCAAATTTACGGTTATGTAGCTATAGCAAAAAGATTTTGAGATTTTGTGTGAAGTCTTTCTTGAGCTGCATCCTTTATCCTTTGCTTCCTGGGAAAAGATTTTCAATAATGAAACTGAGGGATGCTAAGTATGTGTGAAATATAGGTACATGGGGTACTAAAACAAGTGTCATTCCTTGCAATAGTGCCTACTTGAAAAGTATGGCTGTAAAATTTTACAGAATTTGTTTTCAACTCCCTTCTGCCCAGCCCCTCCCCCAAGATATTTCTACAATACCATGGCATAACATGTTGGGAAGGAAACAACCTTGACAACGTATTTTATTTTATAGCAGTGACAATATAATCTTCTTTTCTAGTAGAGGTATTTCCTAATATATGTCATTGGTGGTGTTTTTTTCTGGCTGTGTTTGTACACCATTCATAAAAATCAAGCAGAAATGGGTCTTCTTATAGGTATTCCAACCGTCAGCTTCCTACTAGCTTTCTACTACCTGTCTACTCTGAGGTTTCTTTTGTGTACATTAGGAATACTTAGAAAAACTTATTATTCTTGGAAATCATCAAATTTCCAAGGTTTTTGTATTTATGTACCTTTGGATAATTTGAAGAAAGTAATTATACAAAGAAGAATGGAGAGACATCTTGGCAGAGGTTGACCGATGCGGAGGTAGTGGCACGATGAGTGACCAGCCAGTGTAAGGTCACTCAGAGACATGCTCAAGTTGATGGACCAGTGGGGTCAGCCGTACTTATTCCTACATAAACAGTGTCTTTTTTAGTCCTACGAGTTGTTCAAAATGAGATGTTAAGTGACAGTGGACCTTCTGGCACTTCAAATAGGTTCACCAGAAAATTTTTGCAGAGTATGCAGCAGGTAGGAATGGGCATAATGGACTATAGTTTGTCATGGTGGTACTTATACATGTTCATATAGGTGCTTCTGAATTCATGAATTTTAAAAGAAGTGCTCCTGATATTGAGTGCTGTAATCAAGCAGACCAGCTCTGTGTCTAGCCTACCAGTCATATTGTCCAGTAAGAATGAGACATAGGCAGATTTTCAGTACAAAGGAGGTTAAGAGTGCTCATCAATTCATATCACACTTGGAAGTGAAGGCAGGCTTTGTGCCAGGGTTCTTCAGACAAAGAGTAATGGCTTAATCGATTCTGTTACGTCCTCCTCTCCTCTTAACTGTACAGTTTTTCTTAAACTTATACCTACACTGTTCACAAAAATTCATCTCAGATTTACTGGATTTCAAAGATCCACTTGTGTATTAATTTTTATGTGCTATCCATTTATCTGGTGATTCTGTAGTGTTGACATCATTTACAGGATAGATGTCAGTTGATTTTTAAATTATATGACAGAAAATGTAATGATTTTGTGTTATACTTTTGGGGATGCTTTGTAAAGGTATGCAAAGAGAGAGACAGTAGCATGACTTACATTGTTTCAAATCTCAGAAATACCTCAGGCAAATTAATATGGCTTCTACCTGCATAGTTCTCATCTGTTTTCTTTTGCCTCCTATATTGCTGTCATCACCAGAGAGTCTGAAGACCTCTCAGGAGATTAGTGGGCCATGCAGTTATTTTTTTCAGAATCCATGACAGCAGTTCATTCTGCCTCATTCTTTCCTTCGGGTGTGAATTGTATAAGATTGGCATTATACAAGGGAAGCAGAGAGCCTACAATGCTCATTCTGCCCCAGATTTATCCTGGAGCTGGCAGTCCTCCTGCTGAACTTGGAGCAGGAGGTAGTGAGGCTGGCGATGGATGAGCATTCCTGTGGTAGTTCTTTCATAGCCTTCAACTTGACTGGAGAGGAGTTCTAGTTCCTTCAGTGAAAATCTGTAGATGGTAGAAAAGTCCATTGTGTCCCTGTCTTTATCCCCAGACTTACAGCAGACTTTCACAATTTTGGCCAATGTGTTTAACAGTTTGAAGATGAAAGCTGAGACCCAAAATGTGACTCAGTGCTTTTGGGGAGGTAGCAGGAAGCTTTGAAGCTTTGCAGTGGAGAAGAACAAAAGAGTCTCATGTACCTGCTTTAGTCCATGTTGGCAACACTAAGTTAAGAGTTCTGTAAAGACTGAGAGCTTCATTGCATAAAAGTCATATGTAGAAGTCTAAGAGCATGAGAATATCTACCCTGTGTGAATTGACAGAGCAGATATACAAGTAGAGCAAGAAAGTCTTGCAAGAGTCAATTCTTTCTTCTGTTACCTAGCAAACACACTTTAAAATTCACTATATATAAAAATGACAAGCAGGTGTTCAGGACACCTTAAGCTAGCACTTCACTAGTAATTCTGGATGACACCAGTGTTAACAGCTTCAAAGGCCATTTTAAAAAAGATATAAATTACATCTCAAGTAATTGTAGCACCAAGTATTTGAAATATGCACAAAAGTATACAAAGTGATATCGCCAAAGTAAAGGCACAAACCTGTTCAGAAAATAGCAGGATGTTGAGATCTGTTTCTCTGCTCATTAAGACCAAAAGTCCACTTAATTTCAACAGAAAAAGGAAGGATCATTAGTCTTTTCTTTCTCTCTCTTTTTTTTCCTTTTTTTTTTCTTTTTTTTTTCTTTTTTTTTTTTCCTGCTTGGAAAGAACTGGGAATAGCAAAAATAAATCCTTATCAAGAACCATTAAGTTCCTTTCCAGAATCTTTCAAACATCACAATTCAAATTATCCTTCAAATGTCAGTGTCAGATTTCAGTTTCAGGTAGTCACCACCTGTTCTATTATTACTACTGCTGCCTACTTTGAAAAAAGTCTATTCACAATACATTCTTTTTAAAGATATGCAGCAAGATGTTAATCTGTCTTTCCATCTCTCTCTTGTACTGGTTTTATTGCAATAGCATCTGGGCCTCATGAACAGACACTATATTAATGTTAGTTAAAAGAAAAACCTAGAAAAAACTTATGAATGTCTGAGGCAGCAGGATGCATTTGCGCCCTTTTTTTTACTATGTGGTGTTTACCATTTACACATTTCTTTTCGGGAAATTAGCCAGAAGCCTAGTAGAAATATAAATCATAGCTGTAACTAAACTGAAAATGGATCATGGCTATATCCATATTAAAAAACTTTTTAAAAGGTCAGTTTTTAATACAATGTGTGCTAAATTATAAACTGTGTGCTTAATTGCACAGAAGTCATTTTAGGTTGCATCCCTCTTTGCCCAGACAGTTCTTCCAGAATATGCTAAAGCTTTCGGTGGTTCATTCAAATGAATATAGGTCATTGCACATTTTCAAGTACTGCCATTGTCCCAGTAGTCTTTCTTAACTAACCTAAATACTTTAAAAAATACTTCAGCTAAACATTTTTCCATGTAAGTTTGGACAGTATGATAAACTGAGTCTACAACTTCGTTTTTATCCTACTCATTGTTACTGGTTTTAAATTACCAGCCACTTACAGCAGTGACTATCTTTCCCTATCTGCCTGGACAGCAGCTAATACATTTGGAGTATTATTGAAACTTTAATGAATATTATTAATTATGCAACTTTTTTACAGACTTCAACAGAGCCACATGGCACTGCAACATTCATTATCACAAAGAAACTCACATAAGACATTTGCAAGATGCTTTCCAACAGGTCTCAACCAGTTGAACCATGTTTGACCTAAATGCCTGAAAGTCTGTTGACTGTGAAGGAAAAACACACAGTTCTTCAAAAAGAGGAAGAGAGGTGTTTTAGTAACCTTAACATGTTCTAGTAGCAATGCTTTCACTTTCTTTTGATCTGTCTTAGATAATTTGACAGTAGTGGTAGGCAAAAGAAGCTATTTTTGATAGCAAGAGAGCCTTAACTCTTCATATGTACAGTATGAGCTTCCTGTAGGAAAAGACTTCATGTGGGAAATTGTACAGCAATTAAAACTATGCAGCAATCTTCTCACAAACAAAAAGTAACACACTGTTGGTGAAATAAAACACTAATTGATAATTGCTAGAAAGAGGCTTTTCTCAGCATGTCTTTTATGGAAAAAGAAAGACATCCAGTCTAAATAGTAGGTTAGCATTACTTTTTTGCAGAGCACATGAACTTTATTTTTCAATCACTTTTGTGAATTACATGTATATTCTAGGACATCCTTCTAGACTGCACTGTCACTTCATGCAGTAAAGTCCTAGAAGTAGCCATGGATGAGACTGTAACTTCCGGACAGCTTTCCAACCCTCAAGTCTTCTTTTCTCTAAGAGTGTGGAGTTGAAGGGTTTTTTACCAGTATCAGATTAAGCCCTCTGGCTCTTTGTCTGCAAAAGCGTTATGGAATGAATGCTCATTGATCACTGTGTCCCTCTCCATGCTCCATAGGATAAAGAAATCAGGCAATCAGTAACAAGGATGTAAATGTTCTTACTCCTTCTTGTTCCATTACAAAGGCATGTTTCGGTCTCAAACTCAAAGCACAGGCACGCTGAATTAGAACAGAGGGCCATCTAGCCTGTCTCCTGTTTCTGACTGTGACCATTAAAGGATGCTTAGGGAAAAAGTAGAAGAAATAGAGAGTATGTCTTAATGATTCTTCCCCTGAAAAGACATCCTGAATTCAGTGATTTATAATCTGAAAGTTCATCTGGATCATCACATTTAAAAACGGATCATATCCTCAGTGAATGCATCCAAACTCTTTGGGGAGCCCTTTCACAGCTTTAGCTTCCACAAGAATATAAAAATTCCAAAAACCTTTCTGAAACAATACATTTCTTTTCTTAGTGATTCATTTCTTAACACTATAATAGCAAGATAAAGAAAGACCAGACTCTGCTTCTCAAGCGGAAAGCTATGCTGGAACTGAGCTTTCATTGAAGAGCAGGTAACCCTGTGTTTTCTAGTAAGTGCCTTGATGTAAGAACACTTACATGGACATTTTCTGCAACTGATTTCACGACAAAGATCCAACCGGGCAGTTGTGGTGATAACACGCTTTTGACGCTACTCAGTAGGACTGCTTTTACAAACTGATTTTGACCCACGTAAATTCAGTTTCATCCACAGTAGCCCTTCTTATTTCTTTATAGTCTGTCATATCTTTACTGTGAAGTGACATCTCACTGTATTTAGGTTTATATCCCTTTCCTGGCCAGCAACTTCTTTTTCATGCTGGTATCCTTGTCACAACTGCTATTTCAACATGCTTTCCCTCTAGAGGTTCTTTTCCTTTATGCACATACATTTCAGGTGTTGCTTACTGTCTTTTTTTTTTTTTAAAGCCAGATTTCTGCAGCTGTGTCACTGACTCACCTGATGTTTTCTTAAATATTATCTTTTGTTTCTCGTCACTGTCCCTTCCTTAAAAAGTCCTCCCTTCAGAAAAAAGTCCTCTATTGAGTGGCCAAGCAACCTAAAACCTTCCTTCTAAGATTAGTCATTGAGTCATCTCCCAGTTTATTTAATCTTGAATTTCATACATGTTCCTTCTCTTGGGGCTGGAAGAATTCCATTAAAGACCAGATAAGCCAGTCTTTCCCAGCTGGGAGCTCTTCGATCCTGTTCCTGATAGAATTTTGCAGTGACATTTTTCAGCATGAAGTAGGATTAGTTCTGTTCTCCCATGATGACTTTTTGTAGTTCAGGACAACATGTATCCTTGCTCCTGCCACATCATGTATCTTTCTTTTCTCCAGATCAGCTCTGATGACTTGCTCATTGACTCTTTAATGAAAATCCCCAATCAACCATACATATCTTTTTCATGTTGTAAATGTGCTTCTCCCCTTATCCTTCATCTGTTACTTCTTTATCCATTATTTTTGTCCTTTTCTGATTGCTTGTAATCTCCTGTGTAAAGCAATTCATTGTCCTTGTGGTCTGGTCCCTGCTTATTTTCATTGCCCCTTCCTCTCTTCTTACGGAGATAGCTGCTCTTCTTTCCCCCTTGATGTATCTGCCAGTTTCTTCTCTTTATTTCTCCACCTCGATCTTTCAGCTGGCTCTCTTTTCTCTTACCTTGTCTTCAGGGCATGAATGGCTACTTTTCTTTTCTGGGCCTCTGTGTTTCAGATCCTCATTTTCTTCAGGGATCTACAGCTCTTGAATCTTCCATGCTGTCTTTTCTTTTCTCCTCTGTCATGTCCTTAAATCCCCTTTAAAAACTTGATTCTATGTACCCATGGCAACAGTCGCTTCAGATTCTGTGACCAAAGCAAGCACTGAATTAATTCTGCAGTGCTTTTCTTGTTTACCATATCACATAAAAATGGGAGAGCTGAATTTTCTTATCTGATGACTCATAACTCTCCCCTAGAGCTGATGCTTGAGCCCTTTTTCTTAAAGCTGAGTGAACAACTCCTAAGGATCAAGTCATTTAGTGAAAGTAACCCTTCTTTCTTTTTTTCCAGTTATTGTGAAACAGAGTCTGTTGGATTTTTACAGAAAGTAAATATTGAATGGTTGGTTAGGATGTGCTGAGCTTTGGAATATTCTTCCCAAAACCTTTAGAGAAGAAAGCCAGCGATGGGCAACACATATCTGGGATAGTGAGGGAGGAAATAGGATAAACCAACTTTGTTAGCAGCCATCTGTTACTCCCACAGATACTGCTGCCTTGTGTGTGAGTGATTAAAAACACGTGAAACAATGCAGTAGGTTCGGTCGGAGGGGATGGTTTTGCAAACCCTTGGCAAACGCTACTAGGAAGCTGCAAGCACCCCTCAGTCAATAAAAACAGCTACTGATAAGCTCATCGAAACACATGATTGACTGCTACATAGATTCAGAGCACCACTGGCATGTTAGGGAAATTACCCAGTTGTTACATACGTAACATGCACGTTTTCAACTACAAAATTAGAAGTGAAATGCAGAAGTGGCCATGATACATAGAAGGATACTTAATAGGTAAGTAGGCATGTGGGTGTATACAGGGTTGATTGATTTTGTGAGATAAGGTGCTGGTGTGGTTTCTCATTTCAGTAATATTAGAAAGAAGCTGCTTATCTGATTATACAGATTGTGGAGAGGACTAGTTCTTTTAGCAGAAGACTGTCCTACAAATAAGATGCATCTTGACCATCTGTTGCCAGATGGAAGTGTTCTACTTCTGAATCACTGGCTGCAATGACATATTTAGAAAATTAATCTGTCATGGATAGATCCACAGCACAAACTGTGATGAACCTCACATGCACATGCTGAGGTTATATTTTCTGTTTACTTGGCCTTAAGTTATAGTATGGCTATATACTCCTGTGAACATATTGTTATTTAGTAGATGGCAAATCCTGCAGTTGACACCCACCCTTCATAAGGTATCCCAGTTGCCTGAATAAGAAGTACATAATTTATCACTAAAAAATGCAAACACAACATGGAGGTCCTATTTCACTTTTATTTTGAAATCTGTAAATTCATTTGAGGAGTCTGTAGGATTCAGCATATGTACTTAGGTGGCCAGTTCAGGCAGTGTTTTGGTATTCAGGCAGGCCCAGAACACAGCCAATTGACTCATACACCTTCACTTACAGGTCTGTACTTAAACTTCCCCTGTAAAAAAAAAATCACATTTTTTCTTTCTTCTTTTCTTTATTTACTGTGATTTTTTTTTAGTAAACAGAGATTAAGAAGAAGAAAAAAATTATACATAAGCTAACTGGGAACTTTATAACTATGCAGAAAAATTTTAAGTCATTACTGTTTTAATGAAGTATAAAGATGATTATCATGCATAAGTTCTTTGAAGTTTAATTGTGGCTTTTTACACATATTATTATGCACAAATTAGGTCTTATGCAGAAGCTGAGAACTGTCAGTGAATTTTATCTCAGGAGAAATAATGCCAGGTTTTAGTCTTACATGAGCTGAAATGAACTCCGTTTATTTGTCCAGAAGGAAATAGAACAAATAAGTGGAATCTGAAGAAATTGCATATAGAGATTTATACATGTCAACCTCCATCAAATTTGTTCAAAAATGAGAAATAACTGATTGTTGCAACAGACTGTCGCAGTGTCATAGAGACTCTCACACTGATGACATAGTGCACCTCTTTGATATTGAAAAAGAAGAACCGTACCCGCTTTCATCTGCAGTTGCATCACATCTTTTCGGCAATAGAGAATTTACTTAGATAGTCACATGAGGAAAGTATTTAATGTATTTTAAGATACACTTTAAAGAAAAACAACAGTTAAAGGCTGGGAAAAAAAGCACTACAGTGTATTCAGCCCAGCTTCCCAAAAATCACTATCAGGAATTCTGCAGATCAGCAGTTCAAGACAACTTGAGATGCAGCTCTTATTAAATACAAATTGGTTTTGATATACACGTGACTGTAGTGACTTCTGCTTCTTCTTTGCATATACTTTTGGTGAACATTAGAGCAGTTGATTTTTTTCTGGCAAAAAATACTTAGAAATAGCAAATTTCACAGCCTGGTGTGTGAGCTAACTTTTAATTTATAGAAGGTGGAACTGATCCTTGTAATAGAAAATATAATGTGTGATATTTACATCTATTCAAAACTAATCAGCATAACTCAAAATTTGGATATTTGGCAATAATGAGAATTAAAAAGTCAGGAAAGAAATGTCAATACTTATCCTTGTTTTGGCTGGGATAATTTTCTTCCTAGGAGCTGGTATAGCGCTATGTGTTGGGTTCAGTATGAGAATAATATTGATAATACACTGACATTTCTCAGTTGTTGCTAAGTAGTGTTTAGACTAAGTCAAGGATTTTTCAGCTTCTCATGCTCAGCCAGCAAGGAGGCTGGAGGGGCGCAAGAAGTTGGCACAGGACACAGCCAGGGCAGCTGACCCAAACTGGCCAAAGGGGTATTCCATACCATGGGACATCACATAAACTGGGGGAGTTGGGGGGTGGGGGGATGGTTATCGCCGCTCGAGGACTAACAGGGTGTCGAAAGGCAGGTGGTAAGCAATTGCACTGCGCATCATTTGTACATTCCAATCCTTTATTATTACTGTTTTCATTTTGTTAGTGTTGTCTTTATCATTATTAGTTTCTTCTTTTCTGTTCTATTAAACTGTTCTTATCTCAACCCACGCATTTTACTTCTTTTCCTGATTTTCTCCCCCATCCCACTGAGTGGGGGGGCAGCGAGTGAGTGGCTGCATGGTGCTTAGTTGCTGGCTGGGGTTAAACCACGACAATAAGTTTTAGTCAGCCAGAGGTCACGTGGTGTGGTTGAGGAAAAACTCCTTAAGCATTAAGTTTGTCAAAACAGACAAGAGCCACTCTGAGATCTTCCCTCCTATTGCCCTTTAGGTCTCTTGGAGATGTCCAATGGATGGGCTTGTGAGGGTAATTTTATGCTTGTGATTAACTGCCTATAGGGTTTACCCCCAGCTGTGGAGCTGGCTGTGCTCTGGCAACACTGGTCATACTCATCCTTTTTGTTGCATGCTGTGTCATTATCAGAGTCTTCTTTTTCTGAAATGAGAAGAGCTATGTTTGTCTGTTCCCAAGGTCTCCTCTGCACAGGGAAGAACCACCAGGAAAATATCCTGCAAACAGAATTTTCTTTCTGAAAGCTGGAAGTAGGAAACAATTTTGGAAAGATGTATGAGCCATTGTGTTTTCTCCCTGGAAGGATCCCTCTCCATATTACTGAGACTGGCCATATTACAGCCATCTCCAGCTGGCAGGAAAGTTATGAATGTACTCAGTAACAGCAAACATCAATGAAATCAGCCTTTAGAGCTACCCTTACTGTGCGTGACTCACCTTTATTGATGCAGTGGGATGCAAACTGCATTTCCAATAGCAGCAGCTGATGGACCTCAGGGCCAGCCAGGAGACGCTGCCTCAGATTGGGGAGAGCAAGTTTAAACTGTTCCCAGGTGCCCCAAAATAACCTCTCAAGGGGCCATGGTGACAAGAGGTTAAGCAGAGCCGGTACCAGTATGGACAATACCCAGCCAAAGTGCACTTTTGGAGTGGCACTTCATCTGCCTGAATAAAATGGGGATGACAGTCATCTACCTAAATGTAGGTCACCTGGGCTGCCTGGTGACCAGGGAAGGTCCCTGGTCAATACGGAATAGAGTCCAAAGCGTGATTCAGCCCACCCTAAAATAGGCATCTAAAATAAGGCAGAGGTGTGCTCCCTAAAAATGCCTTCTTTTTCTGTTGGCTGTGTAGGGAGTTTGCTAAGTAGCTCAGCTACAGACTACTGTGCTGCAGATGTCTGCCTTCATTAGCTTTTGGGGTCTTATGACCAACTCAATTTCTGCCATCTGTCAGTGCTGGGAAAAGGCCCTGATGGGCCACAGTCACACTTGTCGTGTACCATGAAAAGGAGCAGATGTGAGTTCATTGTCTTCCACATGCACAAAATACATGTTCACACTGGCTGATGAGCACCTACTGCAAGCAGTGCAGGGAGGCAGTCCAGGCTCTGATCATCCAGCCTTTGTTAGCAATCTTTGGACACCACTTATAAGTGAGTGAAAGTAATTTCTGATTTTTTTTCGGCTTGTTACAAGCGACAATTGAGCAAGAATTGTTATCAAAAGGCAACAGGCTCATTTCACTTATTAACTGAGTGCAAAGAATGCCAGTATGAACTCTGTACCAGAGACACATGGGTAACGCGGTGGTACAGTTTTTCCATGCTTTTTCATTATAGACTGCATCATAGATTTAAGGTAGAGCTGCCACATTACCAGAACCAAAGTGTCACCAGTAGCATTATCAGAT
Source organism: Aviceda cuculoides (assembly GCA_035590195.1). Classification (NCBI taxonomy): domain Eukaryota; kingdom Metazoa; phylum Chordata; class Aves; order Accipitriformes; family Accipitridae; genus Aviceda; species Aviceda cuculoides. Next base: position 21,713,895 of record JAVJGG010000090.1, on the reverse strand, counting down.
GTCTGAAGGAGGAGCGATGGGCTGGGTCCTGTTGCAGCTCAGTGCCAGGAGGCAATAACAGCATTACTGGAAAATTTGGGACTATCTGTGCTCTGTGAGATGCAGTGCTATTTTTGAAAGCTATAAAACTAGTCAAGTATCTTGAAAGCATCTCATTATTTCACTCATTGGGAAAAATATCCTTTCCATCAGAGATGGACTGTGAAGCATTATAACAGAAGCCAAGATTAGTTCAAGATTCCTTGCATTTGTAGGAGTTGGATAAAATTTTATTCGTATGAGACTATTCCCTTGCAAATGGAAGACTGTAGTTACAATGTGATGGAAAAGAGGAGGGGAATTTGCACTTGACTAACAGAGCATAATCTAATACCAAAGCAAAGCCTGGGACTTGCAGATTTACACAATTTGAATAAATGATAAACTGCCCAGTAAGGCTCTTAAAATGGCAGCAGTGCTTGAAATGGGCTAACAAATGAGTTGCCATGTAAATAATGGCACTGTAGGTGACACCAGAAGCAGCCCTTTGAGAAACTTCAAACAAAACCAGAACACCAACGAGTTTTTACATGAAAGAGGACCTTAGCTTCCTAATACAGATGTAACACATGGCCTAAAATAAATATTTTTCTCTTTCCAACCTGTGTCTTCTGCCTTCCATTGTGATTCTTGCTTTCACCTCTTGGCTAAGACCAAATTAAGAGTCAGTTGTAAATATCCTTTTTCTGTTGTCATATGCCACATAGGCAAGGAGATGCTGAGTGAGTGCTATGCTTAAAAAAGTCTTCATCTTCTGAGACTAGACGCAGAAGATGAGTGATGGAAAGAACCCAAGTGCATGCATTATTCCTGTAGTGAAATAAAACCTGGAAAAGTTGTACTAGGGGGAAGTATCCTATTGATGGTATCAAATAAAAGGGGACAACTATATATGGCAAGTACGGTATGTCTAACAGAAATGTGAAACAGGCCTCTTTGACCCCCACTCTGTAAAGTGAGACCCAGTCAGCAGGCAATGGAGGGTACACACAGGCAAATCAGCAGCGATGTGCAGGATCTCTTCCAGTGGAAGTATATATTGAACTGGGCCTTGTTACATGAAAGCACAACAGATTGATCAAAACTGCACTGTTGTGAACTGTGGAAATTGCTAGTGCAACTCAGGTATGTGGCCTTTACCATTTGAGTTTATTCCCAAACGCATTTGCTTGAGCCAAGATGCTGCTTACACATTTGCAGCGCAAAGGTAAAACCTTTTTCCCTGGGAATTGGTTTACTTTTAGTTCATGTTCCCAAAGACCTGCTCTGTGCGATTTCTTCCTCTGCCATTTGCCTTCAGTGTGTTCTTCTCTCTCCCCCAAGTTTTGCAGTGTCATTGCTGTGAGATCCCCAGTGTGATCATACCCAATATTATCCTGTCTGTTTTATCTTCCTGACTGCCAGTCACAGGAAATTCTCACATGAAGGAGGATTTGTGAAGAGACCGTCATCTCTGTGTGTTGCCTCTGACTTGTTCCCTTTTTTCAGTTCCTGCCACAGCTCCTTGCTGCTCAATCTCAGTTGTCTGCTGAATCTGATCTGCATCTTCCCCCTGCTCCTTGACTGAGGGTACCTTGAAAGCTGTTGCTCAGCATATAGCAAGGGAGACAGCTCCATCTTATTATCCTATTTTAAAAGCAACAGCCCTGTGTATAATGTTTCCTTCCCTTTTAAGTCACTCCTTCCCTTGCAATTTGAGGTGGGCCCTTCATTTCTCAGCCCAGCTTTGGACCCTGGGGCTTGGAGAGAACTGACATTGCTGTCACCTTTCCCTCAGCCACCAGTCATCTGTGCCTTGATCTGGAAAATTTATGTTCTCTATCCTGGTCAAATCCAGTAAGTGCCTTTAGCCTGACTATAACTGCATGTCCATTCCCAGTGAGGTAAGAGCTTGGAGGCAGTGGTCAGAGGATTCACCAACTTGCCCACACATCTCTCTCTTTCCACCATGAGACTCCAGAAAATCCCACGTTTTACTGCAGACGCACTCCTGGCCTGTGGTTCCTCTCAGGTCAACTGGGCTATGTCTCCAGCTCCTCCATTTAAAACCCATTTGTTTCATCAAAGGGTTTGTTAGCATGAGTGAAATAAACCCCTCCAACACCTTCTTCAGGCTATTTCTCATTGAAGAGACATCTTTTTTTCCTTCTAAAAAGGAGATGCCGCAAATATCCTTTTACTTCCTAATACCGCAGCCCTTGCTAGCAGCTGCTTCCTCAGAGCCAGTGGCACTTCCCAGTGTGAATGTGAGGCGACAACCGCACTCCTGGGTGTCATATGGCTCCCAGCCAAGTGTGCAAATTCCCCTCCCAGCTCCACTCACATGCTGAATCATCCATTACAGGGAGCTGGGAGTCGAGTAGCAAGGGGCAAAAAACCTGCTTGGTGAGGTGCTCTGTGAAAAATTTTTTCCCTGCAACAAAGTGGAGAAGATGCTGAAATGTGAAATGATCCTTGCTGCTCCTACTAGGATTCACAGTGTAGCTGGACTTTATTTTTAGCTCGCTACCTCTTTTTTTGGCCATTTATTATTTATCTCACAGCTTGGGAGAGGTCACTCTTGCTCATCACTCTCTGAACTTTCAGGTAGTCAAAGACTTCAGTGTATGCCTTTCCCTGCTTTGATTAGGTATGGTCCAATAAGCCTGAATAATGCTGGCAGACTCCCAAAGCTTGGTTTGCTAGAAGATAAGCCTAATGCCCATTATTTTATCCCCAAGGTGCTTCAGGTTTCCAGACAGCTTTCAAATTTGAGATTAGGAGGCATGAACAAGCCAGTTGATTAATTACAAGAGGTATTTTATACATCAGATTCCATTTTTCAGCTGCTAAGGGAGAGGGAAACCTCCTCATCTGCCAGACATGTGCCTGTTTGCTCATGTGGCTACTTAGCATGGCAGCAGGCTGCTCTCTCTTTAAGAAACGTGTTAATGAAGAGGAAAGATTTTCCAGTATTTTTTTCTTCCTTTACATGCATAAGAGAGAGTTACACCTTAAAATTGCAAGCATCTCATTCCCTCCTGCGTGTGCATGGGAAGCAGGGAGAAATTACACTCCCTTTTCTTTAGTGGGAGCCAAGCTCTTCCACCCCAGCCTAGAAAATTAGCTTCGAATTTCCGGTGTCAGTAAGCATGCCACATCTGCCACAGCATGGAAGGCACAATTCAAGGTGGGCTTAGAAGCAATTGCATTTTCTGGTATTGGTGACCTGCATGAAAGATGGATGGTTTGTGGTTCACTCTGAGACACTAGCTAGCCCCTAGAAGGAAATTTACTTTACTTTTCCTCCCTAGTAGTTTACTAGACAGTGAAGACTTAGTTCAGTATCCAGAGATCTCGAAAATAAAATATTTTGAACCCATATGCAGAAAGGCAAGAGGATTTAAATAAAGTTGCATCCCCCCTCCCCTTTTCTTTTTTTCCATAGCAGATTCTTCCCTACTTACAAGCACTGAGTCCCTACTGAGTTGACTTCATTAAAACCATAAGAAATGACTAACTAGTTTGAGGAAACAATGAAGAATGAGCAGCATGAGGCTAAGGAGCAATATGCCCACTTCCACTGCCCTTGCCAGTGGTTCTTCACCTCTACATGCCGGATGACCACCCGATGAACCAACGTGCCTTGCTCGCATTGCTCTTTATTTCTCTCAGCTCAATTGGTTGGAGGCTAACAAAACCCCAGCATCAAATGAGCACAGCAAGAGTTCATCTTCACCAGCAGGAGGATGGGAAAGCCTGTCTCCTGCTTTTGTGAAGGGATGCTAACCTATAGCTCCAGCAGTCATTCCCAGAGTCTGTGCTGTTCCCCTGCTGCCTCTGTAGCGGTGTCTCACCCCAAGGCTGCTCAGCCTGCCCACACCAGTGGCAAGCTCAGCCTAACCATGATGTCAGCAATGGCATCATGGGCACCCCTCGTTGTCTGCCAGGTTACTGTCAGAGCTGCTGAGGTCCTGATCTCTCCCTCTTAACATGAGTCTTCATGATTCCCGCTAGTACTGACTTCATGGGGTCGGGACACCCTTCCTCTTCGTGCTGGAACACTATCCTTGCAGGTACAGTCTGCGCCTGCTGTCCTTCTTCTATCTCACCAGTAAATGCCCCTTTCTCTCAGCAACCTCCAGTCCCAGGCTGAGAGATGCAGAAGGAGAAGGGAGGACTATGCCTACAAAGGGTTTATCTATGGCATTTCCCTAACAGCATCCTATTAATTTGAGCAACTTCTTGCATTTCCCCATGGACAGAAGTTTTTAGCTGGGTTGTAAGAACATAATTTTTTCACTAAGTGAATTGGTTTTACTACTGAAGGAGAAGAGGTGGCAAATGATTGACATCTGTTAATTTCCATCCCTGCGTAATTCCCAAGTGCTTAGAAGCCCTGAGCACAGAAACCAGCAGGGGAGGGGGCTGGGCAGCTGAGCAATGCCACGAAAAATGAAAGCTATCGTGATACAGAACATTAGAGTATAATTGAAAGCAGCTGCACTTTTCCATTTAATGCCCCTCCTAGATAGAAAATGAAAACAGTAGCTATATTTGTAATAAAATAAAGCCTTAAAACAGTCCTAACAGAGTGAGATGTCAGATGTCATTACAGACCTGGTCTTCTGCTGGCTTCTGAAGAAAGGTACCAGGGTCACTTGGCAAGTGCCAAGTGATGTCATAGCCCAACATTTCTAAGAAAGTCTAGTACTATAAAGCTTAACACTACAATAAGGTGTCTGAAAATGTTATGAATGACTAAATGCTAAAAGTTGGAGATCTCAGGAGAATAGATTAATGGTCTATGCATAATAGTGAGACATATGTGTACAAAAATCAAGTACCTTTAAAAATGAAGTTACACTAAATAAAATTCAAAATCAAAAAAGAGATTGCAGTAGAACACACATTCCCCTCCACCACCCCACCTAGCTCTGCTGACATAAATGTCAGAAATCCATGCACTGGAGAAAAACCCATGTGTCCTCTAAAGCAAGGTAACAAGTTAGACATGGAAGACCATGCCAATGAAGACATTGCATCCATATTTCAAGTGTTTTCATGACTGATGATGATAGGTCCTTTCCTGGCTATGAGTGGTATAAGAAAGAACTAATTTTCTTTGGCTTTCATGGGGCATGCAGAAAACAAGGCAATGAAGCAGAGATAATATGGTTGGCAAGTGTCTTCTCTGGATAGTCAACAGGACAGCTCTTTAGCTTGCATATATCAGCATAGCATCATTGCCTTTATATTAATTAAGCATCTACCCCAGTATATTAATGGTTCTGTTTTGTTTCTTTTTTAATGGACATTCATATATATTCTAACAAAGAAATCCCCAAAAGACCTGTCTTAAACCAATGGACCAAAACAACCCATCCCATAGTGGAAAGAAATATCAAAATGGCATTCAAGGGCTCCAGAAACAAGTTGGGTAACTCAGCCAGGGATTTGTTTGCAAGAAAAATGACTATTCAGGGCATGGTTTATCATAAAATAATATAACTCTGCCAGGACATGTCTGCCCGTTCTTGCACCTCTAGCATCTATGCATGCATGCCTCTGTGTACTAAATGAAATCCGGTAATAGTAATCAAAATCACTCCCCAGTATGACAGGACCATGGGAATGCTTAAATTAGATTAGTCATCAAAGAGCAAGCATGTGCCTAATCCTTTACTTGGGTTCTTCTATTGCTTTTTTTTGTATTCTCTCCAAATATATTCTAAATATAAAATGCTGTGTTTGGTGGGGAAATATGAGGAATCAGGGGTGGAGAGTCGGGGTTGTCATACTTTTCAGTCAGAAGTTGCTAGCTTGATATGTTCCTGCCCATCTGATTGCCTCTCCTTGGATCTGAGAGCATTCCCTCCCACAGGCCCCGAAACCTGCACATTTGGAAGCCATAGTAATAATGCTTAGGAATAAACCCTTTTATTATTTTTGGGGTATTGAAGCTTACCTCAAAGATCCTCCTATTCTCTTTATTTCCTCTTTATTACCTACTTAACTATTGGCTGTACCTTGGCTTTTCTGTCCTTCAGTCCACTGGAAATTCATCTGCTCTTGATGAGGTGTCAAAAATGATTGATAATGCCTCTGTAATTATCTCTGCCTGCTCTTTAAGAACATTCAGGCAGACTATCTGTCCTTGCTCATATGTGAGTATTTAGTTTGTCACCATCATTTTCTTCATTCTTTTTCAGCAGCCCAGACAACTGCTTCCTTAATTGTTTTCTCACCAACTGTATTGAAAGTACAACTTCAAATACAAAGCAACAAATTCTGTATTTGCACATACCTTCCTTGTGAAGCCTCACTAAGGTCAATGGTAAGCGCAATATACAAATCAGAGCTTGTATGCTTCAATCTATTACTTCTGGTTAGTATGTCTAGATCCTAAATCAGCTTTGAATCTTGTGCTTTCATCTGATGTGCCAGTCTGTGGGCCAAGTTCCTGTATTAGAAGCCAGATTCTACCCTTTGATGGACACAGTTTCAATCCTGAAGGTTTTTGTGTGAGCTCCATGCACAAAGCAGATGGTAAAGCCACACTTGCAACCCCAGGATTGGTGTGAATGGAATGCTCTAGAGCATTGAATTTGCGATGAAAGGATAAAATTATTTGCTTTTGGGGTAGGTAGGGAAATTCTATCCATTTATTCAGACTATGGTGCCTTGCAAAACATCCTTACAAAGTCAGAGGAAAGAGTGGGGCTGATAAAGCCCATTTTCACTGAAAATGAAGTTTAAAATAAATGTTGATGTATAGGATATCAGAAAACTTATTGTGGGCTTTATTGTCATAGGAAAGTGGTAGACATTCAAACAAACACAAATCCATTTGCTTCAATTTCCCCTGGTTGTGGGTAAGAACCTTATGACTGCATTATTTTTTCACTGAATTTTTAGGAGTGTAAATTGCTGTTTATCTCAAATAACTGAAAAATTTAAGGTATTGAAAATGAACAGCAAAAAGTGTATGATGCAATTTTAAAAGCATCAGGTTCAGTTCTCAGGAACTCATTAGAACTCTTTCCATAGACTTAGTGCACAGAAGCATCCATCCAATGTATTTGTTCATGTGTAAACACACCAAGGCATATGTAGGGGGTTCTTCATCCTGGTATTAGAGAGGAAGCTTCGCTGATCATGTTTATTAGATACTCCCCAAGTAGGCTTGTCTCACTCAGTTTTAGACTTTTAAAGCATAGACAACTGTAACAAGTACCTCACTGTAGCATCCCTCCAGTCAATGGACTGAGATAGGCATGGCTTACTTGTCACTTAGGCATCACCTTCACAAGAGGAATCATGCTCTAAAGCATCTCTTTTCCTCCCACTTGGGAGATAACTCCATTTGGTGACAGGATCCCTTCAGGGTCTTCCTCCTCTGCATTTGCTTGGATTTGACGTAAATTCCTGGCTGGTCGTACAGAGAGAGGGTTTTCCTTGGTTGTTTCAGAAGCCTGGTTAGGGTCAGAAGAGAGATCTGGACAAGAGGCTAATGGTCTTTTTTACTGTCTTACTTGCAGAATAGGAGTACTTCTACTGGTAAAAGATGGAAATACAGCTCTTAGCACCCTTGCTGCCATTCTAAAAGGAAATCGTTACTACAGTACATCCTGCTGTTTATTCTGGCTCAAGCCTAATGAAATGTGCACTAGAGTTTATTACACTGATCCTTTCCTCCATCCCTTTTAAGATCTGTTTTTGCAGTTCAGATGGAGCACTGTGAAGAATGGCTACAGTTTCACTGCCATCATTTTTTCATTAAATTCACCCATATCATGTAATAATTTGGTTTCCTGATTTAGAGTCCTGAAGGTTTTCAAGATTATTTCAACCTGTCAGTTATGCTAATGCCCATACCCAAATACGGCTGGTCTGGCCACTAGCACAGATCATTATGCACCTTGTACTTCTCCAAGCTCCCTTGTATCCTTATCCAGTTACCCCTGGCACAGATAAATCTTGCAGCCATTCTAACTACCGAGTGGGTAAGCAAAGAAGGCTCTAATGTTGGCACCAATGTGAATTCTGTACATACCACTTTTTTTCCCCAGAACTGGAGAAACTACATTAAACTACCATTGTTGGTTGGAAGGATGCCATCCTGAAAACAGTTTGATGCTATGCACATTGCTCTCTGCATAAGCAGGTGGACCTGCCCAAAGTGATCAGCTTCCAGTTTGGTAATTTTCGTGATGAGAATGATAAGCTTTATATCAGTTATCCATGCTGGAAACATAAACACACATATACTAGGCACTGAAAAGGAGTTTTTCAACACATCTAGTCATCTTAACATGTATAAAGGGAAGCCAGAATGTTCTGTTCACATGAAGCCAGGCCTGGGAACATGCTATTTCAGGACAGACTTTTTAAATACTACTTTTATGCACAAGTTGGGTGGTGGTTTTTCTTTTTTTTTTAAAGCACAGAAATACTCAAATGTACATTGAAACTTTTAAACCACTTAGCTTAACGCTTAACTTAATCACTTCAATATTTTCTTTATTCACTTCAGGTTTTGCTCTTGAAGCAGACATCTTGGGAGGTGGGAGATCTCTCGTGTTTTTTGAAGAGAAATAGATAAATCCGAGACTAAGCACGAACAGCATTAAATTGGTGCTTGTTATATCTTCAATAAAGGCAAGTATTTTCTGGAGCATCTTAGCCACAAGGACTAAAATGTTAGAAACCAAAGAAATTCCAAGTAGAAAGAAAAAGATACACACTCATATCAGCACAATGAACCCCCCCACACACACCTTGTTCACTCAACCTGAAGCAGCCACAAACTACCTCATGTTTGCCACTGGTCATAACACCCACACAATTACTGCAGGTCCCCTGCAGTACAGTAGCTAATGAGGTGCTGATAATGTATGTTCAGAAAGCACCACCTCATTGAATGTGAGATTTCAGGTCCTCCTGCACTGAGAACACCTGCGCGGGGAAGGTGGCTGCCCAGGGCCCAGGGGCACAGCTCTGCTGCCTGCTTTTGGCCATCCCCTCAGTCTCCGCTTTTTGTGCAAGGCTGCGACTGCAGCTCAGTGGAGCAGAAGCTGCCTGGCACTTCCCAGGCCTAAGTCCTCAGTGAATGATTATAGATACTTCTGGGGTGCAAACATAAAGCTCCCTCTCTGTAATTGCAAATTATTTAGCTTTTGGCAGATTATTGCTGCAAAAACAGGCTTTGGAAGCATTAGCAGTAGAGTAGATAGTGCTGTTGTGGTTTAACCCCAGCTGGCCACTGAGCCCCATGCAGCCGCTCGCTCACTCCTCCTCAGCAGGATGGGGGAGAGAATCGGAAGCGTAAAAGTGAGAAAACTCATGGGTTGAGGTGAAGACAGTTTAATAAGTAAAGCAAAAGCTGCGCATGCAAGCAAAGCAAAACAAGGAATCCGTTCACCGCTTCCCACGGGCAGGCAGGTGTTCAGCCATCTCCAGGAAAGCCGGGCTCCATCACGCCTAACGGTGACGTGGGAAGACAAAGGCCATCACTCCGACTGTCCGCCCCTGCCT
>JAVJGG010000090.1:21687614-21704240 GCA_035590195.1 Aviceda cuculoides | reverse complement strand
CTTCCTAGTAGCTGGTACAGTGCTGTGTTTTGAGTTCAGTATGGGAAGAATGTTGATAACACCCTGATGTTTTCAGTCTTTGCTAAGTGGTGTTTAGTCTAAAGTCAAGGATTTTTCAGCTTCTCATGCCCAGCCAGCAAGAAGGCTGGAGGGATGCAAGAAGTTCGGAGGGGACACAGCCAGGGCAGCTGACCCAAACTGGCCAAAGGGGTATTCCATACCATGGGACATCACATCTAGTATAGAAACTGGGGGGAGTGGGGCTGGGAGGAATTGCTGCTTGGGTACTAACTGGGCATCAGTCAGTGGGTGGTGAGCAATTGCATTGTGCATCACTTCTATATTCCAATTTTCTTATTATTATTGTAATTTTAATATTGCTATCATTATTAATTTCTTCCTTTCTGTTCTATTAAATTGTTCTTATCTCAACCCATGAGTTTTACTTTTCTTCCCCAATTCTCTCCCCCACCCCACTGGGTGGGGGGAAAGTGAGCAAGTGGCTGTGTGGTGCTTAGTTAATAGCTGAGGTTGAACCACAACAATACTGAATAAATGTGAGGAAATCACAATATGACCTCACTTACTTTGCTATTATTTTGTTCTAATGTTACTGTTAATGAGACCCACAGAAAGTACATTAATGAGCTGTACAATTTTTATCAGCAGCTGTTTCACATCTGACTCCAGATGAGGCTATATGACAGATAGGTCAATGTCGATCGCTTATGGTGGGCTGACTTCACACCCAACCTTGACAGTGGTTGTGACTGATCAGTCCCAGAGTTTAAATAAGCAATGTTCTATCAAATTCTATATGGCAAACTGGAAAGCGAATAGAGAGTGTGTGGCTGGCCATAAAGTACTTCAGGGACCCTAAACACTCAATTGAGCGTTGCCTCATTGAGTGAGGCAATGAATTGTGGGACAAAAGATGCTTATCATATGGAGGTACAATCATGGCTGCATCAAGCAAGCTTGACTCACCCACTGCCTCTGCAGCACTACCAGCCTTGACTGCAAGGGACTCTCAGCAGCAGTAATTCTAGTGTCATCAATGTACAACTAAAAGAAAAGTTTAAATTCACATAATTGTGTTTTATTTGTGAATAATTTGTTCAGAACTTTTAGGACTCAAGACTTGGTTACATTGCGTTTAAAACAGACCCAATATCGCTACCTCATTGCATGTCCTGTGTCATTCATACCTCACTGTCCGTTGGTAATACACAGAGAGCTGCAGCTGATTTTGCCTTGCCTGGTAAATCCGTTCCTGACTGCAGAGCAAGCTGCAGACTAAGACTAGCTGTTTAAAACATTCCAATATTTAAATATTTTGATTCTAAAACAGAGAGAAAAATGAAGACAATAAGCTATTCCAAGATCTATATGGGGAATTATTTCAGACAGTTACACTGTACTATTTTAGTATCTCTGCAGAGATTCCCACAATCAGCTGCCTTCGTAGATACTTTCTGAGCAGCAAGGGCTTCCTGTTATTATGGTAGGGAGTCATTGTCATATCCATGTTGGATGAGATTTCAAGTTAGCACAAGGATTTTGCTCCTTTACTCCAGTGGGGTCTTTTTTAAGTACAAAGCTATAGGATTAAGATTTGCCTTGATTTCACAATTGAAGTAATTTTATGAAATTCTTTTATTGGTTAATCTCATATTAATTTACATGCTTTCAAAACAAGTGCATTCTTCCCACATCTCCTTAACATAAAAATGACCTTGTTATTTCTGATAATGGAGCTTGGGCAAAACTTAATCCTGTCACTACAAATCCAGTGAATCTTCTTCTTGCTGATAACACTTTCCACTATTTGAACTCCTGTGGGAGCTTTTGATTTAGTGTTTGACAGGCTTCCATGTCCTCCTAATGTTAATCTTCAGATAATGAGTAATCTAAGAAAGAGAGGGATATCGTTTTTCTGGTTCCTAGCTTTAATCTTTCATGGTAATAAGATTGTCTCTCAATACTATTTCAACTATTTTACAGTTTTTTAAAAACTCATTTTATTTAATTTCAAGATAGGAGAGCACAATTTAGCTCTCAATATCATCACAAATGTACACCCATCAGAAGGCCAGCAAAGAATGAGAAAACAAGGGTTGTTAGTGCAACATATGTGGAACTCACTGGGGAAAATATTGTGTTGGTATATTTGCACTGCCTCCAATCTGCTGGTAACATTCTCCTCCACATTTCATTTACTATTGACCTAGTTGTTGCTGTGCATTGGCAATCACTGATGGCCCAGCAGATGCTACAGGGAACTTGTTGGCTATGGAGTAATACACTTGCGAGGTGGAAGGTTATTTGGAGGAAGTGGCAAAGTGAGTAACTGCCATGGGCTTCAGGGGGAAAGAGCATCTGAGTTCATTAGTAAGGTTCACCAGTTAGTGGCACTCATGAGTTTTCAGGTAGCAAAAGCAGCTAACAGTGCCTTTTCCTGCTCTCATGAGGGCGATTTGTTCTTCTCTCTTGTGTCTCTCGGCTGATAGCAACCTATTCTTGCACAGTTTAGATTTCATTGGCTTCACACTTTGCTTTTGAATGTACGTGAAAATGTTGACTTTGATCTGTATGATCTGTGTCCAAGTTATCTTAAATAGTATACCCCCCCGCCCCCCGCATCTTTACCATCTTGTCCTGGTTTTGGCTGGGATAGAGTCAGTTTTCTTCCAAGTAGCTGGTATAGTATATCATACTTGATTTAGTATGAGAACAATGTTGATACCACACTGATGTTTTAGTTGTTGCTAAATAGTGCTTATCCTGTTAAGGATTTTTCGGTTTCCCATGCTTTACCAGTGAGCAGGTGTACAAGAAGCTGGGAGGGAGCACAGCCAGGACAGCTGACCTGAGCTAGCCAAAGGGATATTCCATACCATAGAATGTCATGTTCAGTATATAAACTGGGGGGAGCTGGCTGGGAGGGGCAGATCACTGCTTGGGCATCAGTCAGCAGGTGGTGAGCAACTGCATTGTGCATCAATCGTCTTTTCTTGGGTTTTATTTCACTCTCTTTTTGTTATCTTCCTTATAATAATAATTTTATTATTATTATTATTATTTATTGTTGTTGTTATTGTTATTATTCTTTCAATTATTAAACTGTTCTTCTTCCAACTCACGAGTTTTACTTGTTTTCAGTTCTCTTCCCCATCCCACTGGGGGAAGAAGAGAGCGAGCAGCTGCGTGGTGCTAGTTGCTGGCTGGGGTTAAACCATGACAGATCAGTATGAGCTGTGTTACTTCTGTTCCTTTTCCCTGTTATGTACGTAAGAGATATGTTGTCTCTTCCACTGGGAAGAATTGGCTCTCATGTATTTCTTTTCTTATTCTGGCAGACCTGGAGCCTGAAAGGATCATCATTCCTATTTTTATATTTTACAGTATTTTTATAGGAGAAAAACAGCTTGGAAAAATGTCACATATTTGGCAGAGAACAAACTCCCTTGCATTTTACATGAAAAAGGTATAGACATTAGCGTACAAAATTCTCTGTTTTATCACATCTATCTGAAGATAAGTTCTTTGATATTCTGTAGTTTGGTTTGATGTTCAGGTTAGATTAGATACGAGGCTCATCTCTATTCTGTCAGTTATTCAAAGTGCTAATTTGCTGTTCATAGAGTTGGAGTTAGCTTCCCATTGCTTTGTCTGGCCTGTCTCCTTACACCCCAAGATCAACACTAATATCAGCATCAGGGAAAAGAAACTTTTAATTACTGCAGCACCAAAGCTTAAAGTGTAGGAGAAATCCTATTTCTTAGAGGAAAAGGAAGAACAGTGTGAAAATGTGGAAAACCTAATGAACTGTGTTTTTCTAAAGATTGTTCTGAATAGACATTTCAGTATTTCCACCATGGTTCAGGTTATTACAATCTTTTTCCCTGATGATTTTTCTCAGCCTTAGAGAAGCTAAAAAATCAGCTAAAGATCATGTAAGAATTCTTTCTGATATAAGAACAGAGACTTCATTATCTGTGAAAGGCTGAATAGAGTTTGAAAAAGCAGCTGTCTCTGTGCATATGCATGGAACAGAGAGGTAGCTGGAACATAGATAAAAATAAAAAGTGAAATCTTCACTAACAGTATTTTCCATGAGTAGATTATCAACTACTGTAAAAATTAACTTTTAAAAGTGATTTTTTCACCCCAATGAAATTCAACAGTGACAAGAGCCATGAAATTTAAGTTGTAAGTATGAAACTCCTAAAGTTTGCACTGTAACTATAATTCTTGTGTAGCTGGATACCGGGGCTGTGCCTTTGTGCTCATCAAGGCAAGCTCACTGGGCAGTGAAGGAACTCAGTCCAGCCGTCTGCAGAGACAAAATAGTGGACGATTCAAAACAATGGACTAACTTGAGACAAAGTAGTTAGTGAATTCTTAGCCACCTCCACAGCTAAGTGTTTGACTAATTGGTACAGGAGCTATCTAGGTGGGAAATTTGGACTGTCCTGAAGTTTTCCCCAGGCAGCTCCTGCCCTGTCCGGACCAATTTGTGTATTTCAATGTGTTGATTATCAACCTGGGTGGAGAATCTGGATCTTCCAGGGACTCCCCAGCTGGTTCACCTTGGAAAATTGATCAAGCTGTATATAAATATCCTTCAGTCCACAAAATCTAAGCTCTCATGCTTTACATTCATGGAGCACATTCACCCTCCTTATGAATAGATGCTGATGATAAAAAGATAGATACAGATGATACAAATGATAGATATAAATGTCAGTATCAGAGGAAAGTATGTTCATTGTTTTTCTTTCTCTTTGTTTTCATTAAAATGTCATCATCTTCTCCATTCTCCATTACCTCTAAGAAGACTGTATAGTTTTGGCACATAAAAATGGTTTCCTATCATGAAAATTTGTTTTCTTCATAGCACAGTGACCTTATTTTCCTGTTTTCTTGACAAATTCAACATTCCCCAGACACATTCTCTGTTTACCTTCTGGCAAGCCACTACATTTTTACCACACTGAGGAGTATAAGTGCTACAGATAGTTCTAGTGAGCTTTATTTGCATTTTAGTAGATTTTTTTTTTAGTTCAGAGCATATCTTTACATCTCCTGAATTATTGATAAGTACTTTTTCCTTGGTGTAGGTGAACTTCACACATAAATGGAAGGAGACAAATTAAATAGAATATGCCATTCGTGTTTCCAGCTGAATCCTAAGTTACAGGGAAACCTGTGATGGAGACACCCTGTAATGATATAGTAGTGTCTTAGATCTGCTTGGCACTTGTGTAACAAACTATGGAATATGGGCAGCATGAGGCTCTCAAGTTGCCTTCACACTGGCTTTCACCAAAAAAGGGACATGCCAGAAGACAGTCATAAAAATGGCAACTGTGGGTAATACGAGTAGTCAAATAGTGAGAAGGTTAGGGGACTCCCTTTCAGAACTAAGGATATTTGAGTTCATTTTGTGGCTCTGGCAGAAATGTGGTATTAAATAAATCACTTGAATTCATATTCAAGCTGTGAGCCCAAGTACTTCCTCTTCTGTTTCTGAGTAACATTGGAAGTGCTTAAACTCTAAGCATCTTACTTTTTTACATTAAAAGTTGTTTAGAGTTTCCCAGAGCTCATTGCTCATGTCACATGCAAAGAGGAGGTCTCCCTTTGAACCTGAGGTACCTGAGCCAGTAGGCATGCCTAGAAATCACCTATAGAAGTGATTTCCAGGCAAAATGCAGGGCAGTGACTGCTTTTTGCAAAAACATTCTGCTGTTTTGGCCATGGTCTTGCTGCCAAACTCCTACCTCCTTCACACAGTAGCTAAAAGTCAAAAAAACCCCCAAACCACCCTAGAAATGTGAATGCAATTCTCTCATGGAGAAGAAAGGTGCTGAGGCTTCTTATAAATTGAATTGATTTTGACAGAAATGTGATCAGAAACACTGAGAGCATGTTTGCAACAACTGTATAAATTGAGGATGTTCAGCATACAGCTGCCAAGTGCGAAATTCACCTGTGGCTCATAACCAGCCGCCCTACAGAGCTGCAGGGGATACTGCGGCTCAGTCAAACGCTCTTGTCCAGAGCTCCTCCTGGAGGTGTGTGCTTCCAATTTTTCTTCCAAAACCAGCACAGATGTGAATATGACTCCCTAGTCTAGCAGTGAGGCAGAGTGGTGATGACATGTGGCAGGGGTAGGTCTGTCTGGAGAGTGATCCTGTAGGCTGCTGTTAGGCATAGCCCCAGAACAGCAGCTGGAGGGAGGCAGGCTGCCTAATGTATACAGTGGGGTACTGCCAGAGAAACTGTTTCCTAGGCTGTCTAGTAACTAGTTACATAGAAAGACTTCATATTACTAAACCAGAACTAGTTATTTACCAAGAGCTATTTATAGGGATGCTTGTAGCATTTCAGCCATGCCCTCACAAATGGCTTCTTGATGCCTCATTCAGGCTAACTCATCTTCATCCAAACTCATAGCAGCAACCTCTGGAAAGACAATTTCACATATGGTGTGTGTTTATCTTGTGTAAAGGGTGTTCCAGGCTCCAGCCTGTGTCCATCTCCATGTTATGGAAAAGGAAATTCTGGGACACACCTCAGTCTCTAAAGTTCATCCCCGTTTTGGTGCACTTGAGAGCTTTAGGCATTTGCAGACACACTTCTACAGTACTTACACAACATTAGCAAGAACATGTCTCTCCTTTGATGCTATGCTGGGGAAGACGAATCCTAGGCCCTTTTTGTTCTTGAGGTAACAGCTGAAAAGTGGCCGTGTGTTGGTCCTTAATGCTCAGAGCTTGTTTTGCTTTTCTTCAATGTACTGTTAGCACTCAATAAATAATAAATAATAAATAACTGCTATGTTGGTGTCTCTTTAATGAGCTGAGCATATAGTCCCAATGTGCAGTAGCTGTGCATGCGCATCTCCACATGCAATATTAATCGTTATATTATGTAACCATGTAATGGTGTGTCAAGGAGGCTCTGGGACTCTTGCCTGAGCAAGGATTTGAATGGAATACGAACAGCAGTGTTTGGCCCTGGTTGCATACAAGTAAATTGATCAACAGCAGAGCCACCATCTTCTATTTGCTTGATAATTAAATTCAGCCTTTAACAATCCGAGAGAGATTTCAAGAACATAGGTCATACCGCTTGCTTATGAGGCATTTTCTTGTTCATTGCTTTGGATAAAGACGAGCTCAATGGAGGTGGGCACTGCCGTGTTTGATAGCACCAAAAACTGGGCTAAAAAAGCCCAGAGTGACAGGGTCCCAGCTGAAAAGCTCATAGCTCCCAAGGAGACCCCAGCTGGTGCAAGCACAAGTCTCCCTGAGCAGAGCAACAGCTTGGTTTCCACATTTCTGCTGACTCAGAAGGGGAGGGAGGCACAGTGTCACACTCCCTGAGCTACCTTCAGGAGGGGAGGAGAGCATCAAAGATGCTCAGTGCATTGCTGGGAGCCAGGCTGCACACACACAAGGCAGAGTTTGTTTTTCCAAGATTGCTTGGAAGCATCTGCTTTCTGTTTTTAGTGTGCTGGCTCCTGGACTGTTCAGCCCCAAGCCCTGTATGAAATATGCACATGCACAGGCAGGGCACGGGAGGGAGAAAGAGTCAGCTGCAGCTTACTAAAGCATCAGAGGAAGAAAGGGAATCAAAGGTGGATTTGGGAGGCCATGGAAGAGAGAGAGAAGGAGATACAAGATGTTGGAAGATGTGCTACATGAGAGAAGCTAAATGAGGAAAAGGGAGTATGTACAAAAGATAAACTGGAGTGGGAACGCAGGGAGACTGGAAGGAGAGAACATAAAAAAGGAGTGAATAGTGAGACAGAAATGAAGAACAGTGAGGGGCATAGCTGAGAAAAACAGAAGAAGGCTAAAGAACTATTTCAACTATTTCAGTGTCTTTTAGGAAGAGCCTAGTGAGAAACTTTTAAAACTAGAGTTTTAAAAATTAAATAATCAAAGCAATAGTGTGGTAGGGGTTTTTTTAAGGAAGAAGAGAACAATCTAGAGGGGCTGCCCAGCATTTAGAAGTTTTCTAATTCTTGAAGATACTAAATCCTCTGGAGATGTTAGTCAATTTACTATTCCAGTCACGGGCTGATTCCTAGGATCGTTACATCCACAGTGCATTGTTTTCCGCTCTTCTTTTCCTATGGCAGAGATTAGTAGTGCAGGTTTTTCTTCCAGGTGGTTATTGCTTTTTGGGGTTGTTTTATTTTTAACAACAAATCTTAATTTTCTGGCAAGGGACTAGGAAAGTTTCTGTAGCTGTGGTGCTGAGAATAAATATTCCGTGGGTTCTACCAGGAACCTACTGAACTGGGATTGCAAGTCACGACTTCACAGCTTGGTAGTTCCTTCTAGGCCTGTGTTGCCATGCCTCTGTAGAAGCCTGGTAGACTAAAATTTTAGTTTTGAAAACTTTTAAGCCTTCGACTAATGCCCTGTCAGCAAAGCTCTCTAGTATGAACTTTAAGAACATGCTTAAGTTTCTTTGAAGTCAATAGAATTAGAAAAGCTCTGCTGAAACGAGTTAAAGGATTTGTTTTGTTGAAGTATGCAGGGATATAATTAAAACAATTTTAAGTACAAATCTTTGTATAGGTACTGTTATTTGGAACAAAAATGGCTGGAATCAGTTTAGCAAAATAGTAAAATGTAAATTAACTTGAAGCTTTTTCATACTGGAATAAAGGAGTGCACGTGAATCGTCCTCTTTCCTGTTGTAATTCTCACCATTCCTTATTTTGGTACAAATCTGTGTTTTAAGCAGGTCTTTTATAGTTTGCTGTGGGCACATTATTCTAAACAATACTAGTTTCTTACAGATGGACATAATAAACTCTTTTTCCTTCACAGGTGAACATGATTTCAAACAGCAGGCATCAGTCTCAGAGAAGCTACATGACATTGCCATGCTTCACATTAGTTGAGGTAAGAAAATACTGTAGACACATTGCTAAGTTATTGGGTGTATTTTTTTTAAAAAATGCTCTCAGCAGCAACATGTTTATATTTTACCAACATATTTATGTTTATCTCAACATGGACTGCTATCTGCTATTTGGCAATCACTTATGGCAGCTGTGAATAAAATTTCTGTCCCTGTACTGTATTTTTTTTCCCCCAGTTCTTTCATGAGAGAGAATGAAGGGGGGTCCCTATGTCTGCAGTTTTATTTTAAGTGGATGTGATGTTCTGAAGTGCCAGAATCCAGGAGAGTGAAGTACCTCTGAGCTGAACCTATATAGCTATTGGTGGATAAATCTTGACAATAATACTCCATCAGTCTAGAATTCTTTTTGTTCATCAATCTTAAACGACCTTACATTTGGGAGTAAATATCATTATTTTAATTTTAAAGATAGGGAGCAGTGGAACAGAAAGTAACTTTAGTTGTTCAAGGTCATTCAGTCTGTCAGGCACGGGAGACATTTTGGAATAATGCATATTGAGTAACTTAAGTACCATCTAAACCAGTTTGCGTTTCTTTTGCTTTTATTACTGAGACCGTTCTTAGTGAGTATCATGGTTTCAGCCCAGCCGGTAGCAAAGGACCACGCAGCCACTCACTCACTCCTCCCTCCCCCCTCCGGTGGGATGGGGAGGAGAATCGGAGGGTTGCGGGCCTGTACAGGTGGGGAGGAGGACATATCCACTTTGAATTACTGGAACTCTTGGGACAATTCCTCTACAGCTGAGACACAGGCCCATAGAGAGGAAGAGAGACTTCCTTCGTATTGCTGGAGTTGGACAGCCAATTCGTCCACCGTTTGTCCATAGCCTTCTTTCCAGGACATTACTGCCAATGAGTTGGCATAGGTTGGTGGTGGACTTCGTAGAAATTTCTGCCACTTCGGTTGTGTGCATTGGACTTCATCTGGATCTGTGGGTGACTGCCCATTTTCTGGATCATTATAAATCACCTCCAGCACGGCTAATTCCCTCAGGTACTGGATACCTCTCTCTTTGCTGTTTCACTTGCCTTGGTGACATGTAACTTCATCCTTGAAGGGGTATCTTTCCTTCACACCTGACAGAAATCACCTCCAGAGGCTGAGGACTTGTGTTTTTCTCCCAATCACCTTGTCAATGCCCCCTTCCCTAGACAGAGATCCCAACTGCTTGGCTTCCTTACCCTCTAATTCCAAACTACTGGCCCTATTATCCCAGCATCAGAGCAGCCAGGTAACAATGTGCTCACCTGGGTGGCGGCTAAAATCTTTTTGCATGTCACACAACTCAGGCATAGAGATCGAGTGATTATTTCAGGTACTGCCTCCTCCTCCTCCTGTTCTCGCGATGACCCTGGTTCATCTTCATCTCTCACTAAGTGAACTGATTTCTTTGTGTGTTTCTTTTTTTGTACAGGGGTGACTGATACTGGCACAGGTTGGTTCTCTGGTTTAGTTGCAGTACCTGTCACCGGGGTTGCGGTAGCCACACTGCCTGTTGCTGGGGTAGGGGTAGCCATAGTGCCTGTCGTCAGGGTTCGGGTAGCCGCGGTGCCTATCGTCAGGGTTGGGGTAGCCGCAGTGCCTGTTGCCCTGTTTTCCCTCTTTTCCCCCTGAGGGTCCTGCCTAATATCAAGCAGTGTTTGGTAGATACTGGCCAGGGCCCAGGACAGTGCAGTGAGTTGTGCGTCTCTGGAATAGCCACAGCATTTTCCTTTCAAATATTCTACCACTTCAGGAGGGTTCTGTAGTTGTTTGGGAGTGAACTTCCAAGCCACCGGAGGTGAGAAGTTCGCTAGATACCTGCCCATATCCTCCCACATGCTGTGCCACCCATGAATATCCAGCTTTAGGGCAGATCTCTGGGTGGTACTCTTAAAGAGCCCTAAACAAGACCTGAAACATATTCAGGAGGCATAGCACTAACAGCACACTGGCTTGCGCATCCCAAGGATATTCAAAATTCTCAAAAGCTGTTGTAATTAGTCGGAAGGAGAGAAGGGAGGCGAACGGATGGGGGAGAAGTATCCCCCCCTGACTTCCCCATGGATTGGGTGTAATTACCAATAAAATCCGATAGAAGGTGCCCGAAGTATGGAAATGATATCACTGCCTCATACAGATACCCGCTTAACCTCATGACCAGTGATGTAATCATTTCACAAGTCGACACTGCCCAGTATAGCAAAATGATAACCCCAATCACTCTCCCAGAGATGATAAATGTAACTACAGGCAATACATAGAGCATATAAGAACTTACAAAACGCCACCATGTAAACAAATGAACCAACATTGTGACTAACATCTATTTATCTAATATAAGAAATGCGTATGACAAATTTGTTTCAACACACGCTGGCCAGATCTGTCATTATCTCAACCCTTCGTTGCCCCACGTTGGGTGCCAAAAAAGACTGTTGTGGCTTCAGCCCAGGTGGTAACAAAGGACCCCGCAGCCACTCGCTCACTCCTCCCGCTCCCCTGCTCCAGTGGGATGGGGATGAGAATCAGAGGAGAGAAAAGAAAAAAAACCCGGAACCTTGAGGTTTGAGATAAGAGCAGTTTACTGGGACAACACAGAGAAGTTACAACAACAATGGTACTAATAAAAGAAAATACAAAAGGAGTGATGCACAGTGCAACTGCTCACTACCCGGAACCCGATACTCCGCCACTTCCCCCACTGAACGTCAAGAGAACTCCCCCCAGCCCGCTCCCAATTATATACTGAGCATGGTATCACATGGTGTGGAATAGCTCCTCAGCTAGCTCAGGTCAGCTGCCCTGGCTGTGCCCCGCCACCTCCCAGGTTCTTGTAAAAATTAACTCTATCCCAACTGAACCCAGGACACATGATCAGCAATAAAAGTTAAGAGAAAGGAGGAGGGGAGGGGACATTCATTATTAAGGCATTTATCTTAAGAAGCAACCATTGTGTGTACTGAGGCCCTACTTCCCAGGAAGTGGCTGGACATCACCTGCTGGTGGGAAGTAGAGAATAAATCTTAGTGTTTTCCTTTTCTTCCATGTGTGCCCTTTGCTTTTCTTTATTTAAATGTCTTTATCTCAATCCATGAGTTTTTTATCTTATTTTCTCCCCCTGGCCTGTTTGGCAGCAGGGAATGATAGAGCTGCATGGTGGGCACCTGGTGGCCAGCCAAGGTTAACCCACTGCATATAGTCAGCTTCTGTTTAATGCAGAGAGTGCCTTTGACCTCTGCCTGAGATCTCTGTGAGCCCACCCAGCCCTCTCTGCTACATGGGAATGCTGGGGCATGGACAAAGCATAGCATTTGCTTTGCCTGTGGAATGTATTCCACCAACCCAACTCCAAACCATGTTCTCAGTGTTAATGCTATCCATGACTTCCCCAGCGTTTTTCATTTGTAAAAGAACTTTTATTTTGGTTTGAAAATGTCAGCTAAAATTTTCCACCACAATTTGAGCTCTTGGCAGACATCAGACACTGAAAATTGTAGCTTGTGTAAATATACAGTTTGCAACGCTAAACAGCTGAAAACAAGGTGCTATAATAACAAGTGGCTTAAAAAAAAATTGAAATGGTGATCTTTCCCAGTAGTATATACATAGGACTCTATGTTTTTCCTCTTTCACTTCAAGTACATTAATGCAAATCTCCTTACTTTTTAGCAGGAAAATGAAATCACCTGTTGACAATTTTCTTTCAATTAGTTTATTTGAAAATAAACAAGTCTTTTTCAAAAGCTGCTCATTTTCCAATAGAGTGCACATTTCTAGTCCCTAGTTCAGTCTTATCATGCTGGTACCAAAAAAAATTATTCAATGCTAAAAATTATTAAATATTACTACAAGTCAGGTATTCAATGTCATCAAAACTCTGCTGTATTGATACTCACAAGCTTTTAACAATTCTAGCCTCAAAGATAATTGCATGCACTTTTTTTTGTGGTGTTTCTCTTAGCTAGGTTCATACTTTTTAAACTTTGGTTTGGGGTAGATAAAAATCACTTAAAAGTGTGTTGACGTGCAAGTTGCAGGGACTTCATAAGGATAGCCACAAACATGGTTGAATTTCTTTGTTGTTGTACTGGGGTAAAGAAATTGTAGGAGACGGATGCTCCTTTCTCATGGAGTGAGATCAATTTCACTTCCTGGCAGTTTCTAAATTGTGTTTGCCAATTGTGACTGAAATTATGGAGACAGATGATCACTGGTCTCGACCTTTCATTATTCTGAGGCCACTGAGTAAAGAAGTCATGCACTGCTTTTAAGCTTTCCTGCTTTTTTCAATTTGCAGGATCTCAAGTTTCATTTCTCAAAGGCTGGAATGGAGATAAGTTTTTCTGAAATCTTTTGGATATGTGGATTTAACACATTAGAGATGTTGGTTTTCTTTTGTATATTCCCTTTTCTTCTATTGTTTCTGCAAGTATGGTAATAAATCTTTTGGGGAAGACATGGTCAGAAGGAACATCCATCCTTTTCTTAGATCTAAATTTGCCACTTCATTGTCTTTGCTTAAATTATTTATGTAAATTAAGTATGGTATTAGCTGTAACAAACTGGACCTAAGTTGCATTATTCCTATTTATGCTTCTTTCTTAGTAAGCTCTGTTTAAATTTTAAAATTTCTCAGCAAATGAAATTTTCTCTAATGCAGTGTTGCATCTTTAATGTAGAATTTAGTCCAGAAACTATCTTTTAAAGACAAATTCACATAGAATTTTAAAAATCTCTGTTTACTACATAATTCTTTATAAAGGACAGTTAGATAGTGCTGGACAGACAACTAAAAAAAAAGACAAAAAAATTATTAAGACCCTCGTCAAATTTTAAACCCTGTTTGTTGTTTTTCTTTGCAAAGGAATTGTAGAAAAGATGTAATAATATATATAAAAAAACCCCATGCAACCAACCAAACCCAACACTGTCAACACAAGCCAGTTGCTACCATTCCAGGAAATAAAAGGAAAAAAAGAAAAAAAAAAAGAAAGTTTTTTTATCAATAGAAATATGGAGGAAGGTCATTATTCTTAGGCAACTAGAATTTTTCACTAGTGTGGGTCTTTGTAAGCAATACACACTTCATTTTAAATTTACACTAGAAGAGCTTAATAAGCCTTCCAGCTATGAAAAGATTAAGTTACTCTTCCAGTTTTGAAATGAGATTTAGCCTTATCTCCTAATCAAATTGGGAGAATTAAAGGAACTGCCTGAGCTATACAGGAAGTCCATGATGATGAATCCTTGCCATTTCATTCAAATTTTTACCCTCAGTCAGAAAGACAATAGAATGGGTCTACTATAGGTATTACTGTAAAACTCTAAAATTAGTGTAACAGTAAATTAACTCAATGTATGCACAAAAGTATTCAAGTACTGGATTTTTTCTAAATATATTTTTAAATAGTAAATCAAATGAAATTTTATCTGTACATTTTGTACACTTTTACTTTTTGTTTAACTGCCACAGCAAACCCCAGCATTTTAAAAGAAATTACAAGCTTTTATACTGCTGGAGAAATATTTCATAATTTTAAGAAAACAATACCATAGGAATACATGCAAATATTGTATAAGTAAGCCTAGTTTGTTTGCAAAGTTTTGTTACTGTCCTTCAAATTCAGATTTTCGGTTTCATAAATAAAACCCATGAAAAAAACTTCACAAAGTTAAACTCTAGTGCATTGATTTAAGCCCTAGCTCATCAAAAGGGGAAGGCAAATGAGCAGCTCTAGCCATAGGTGAAACAGATAGTTCCCTAAGGAAGCCCATCACATAGGGAATAATGGCAGAATCTACTCCATCTACAGTACAGCTTTGAAAAGCTTGGTCTGCTGCTACCAACAGGAACAATGGTGAGAGTAGGTAATGCTGGGAAAGGGCATGGAGAAAGGCAGCAAGAGCTGCCAAACTTCTGACATCTACCCCAACTTTTTCTTCATTTTCTGAATTTGAGATTTCTCATCCCTGTAACAAGCCTGATCCTAGTCTTCCTTCCTTGGGATACCCACTGATGTATGTGGGGTTTTTTGTATGTTTGGCTTTCTTTTGTGTTGGTTTTTTTTGGTTTGGTGGGTTTTGTTTGTTTGTTTGTTTGTTTGTTTTTTCCTCTTACACTGCTGAGAAGCCTTCTGCTTGCTCTGTTGCAGAGAATTTCTCTCCTGCAGAGATGGAACAATTTGTCTTGTAGCTAACAGTCCCAGAAGGACATGGTGGTTGTACAAAATAATGAGCATGAAGGAAGAAGAAGATAAACAATCCCACTGCCTGCAAATGTGTTCTAAGTCATCACTTCCTGGGACAGTCAGTGAACAAAACAGAGCACCAAGGAGACATAAGGAAGTCATGGGGATTTGTGTTTCTCAGATGCATTCCTCAGGAGATATTTTTTTCAGTTCTAAATGAGTGGTAGCTGTTGCTCACCTGAGCATAAAAAATCACAGTAAACTAATGTAACAAGAGAGTGTGACAAGAGATATATCGAGGGTCTTGAAAACAAAAGTTAAGTGGATATAATTTTCTTGCTGGTCGTTGCTGGGAAGAAAAGAAAAAAATCCTCCTCTAGAACTTTCCAAGTTTAATCTGTGTTCACAGCTGTGTTCAGGTTTTTGAATGGTCATGACTGCACTAATAATACAAATATTAATAATCTCCTAATTAAAAAAAAAATCAAGTTATACTATTTGTAATAAATAAGTATCTTTCACACAGGTAAGTTGAAAAGTTCATTCATTCAGCATTTCCCAGGTTGTGTGTGTTCATTTATATGTGCTAGCTGTTCTTCCATACACTAAAATTTTACTAAAATAAAAATGGAAATAAAAAGGGGTTAATTCCCATTTACACCAATTACCTATTAAACTACTTTGGCAATAGTGAGGGGGCACAAGTGGGTCTAGATGGCAATACTCTTACTGTTATATTTATGTAAACTTAAAGGTGCCTTCATGCTGCCAGGGCAATTTAACAAGTCCTTAGTGTAAAAGAGAATTGACCCATTAGATTTATTCTACCTAAATAATTGCTATTATCCCATATTATAGAGACAAGAATACATTTATGCTGAAGACAGCTGGGATGACGTTACTTCACAATGGAAGAAAATGTGGCCTCTGAAAAAAATTTTGTATTGTGCTTAATAAACTTTGCATTAATATTTGATTAATTCATTTTAAATCCTCAAATGAAGATTCGATTCGAGTGAACTTTATTTAAAATTTCTTTTTTCATTCTCATGATGAACATTATGTATGTGCAAATATGAAGTCTCTCCTGAGGAGTTTCATTATCAGAGATAATTTGATCTGAAATATGCATTTGAAAAATCTAAATTTAATAACATAAAGTTACTTTGTAAGGTGTACATGCACACAGACAGACTCCATGGACACTTTAGGAAAAACAGCTGTCTTTTATGTATTTTCTCAGCATTTACAAGATTAAGCTAAGTCAGTAATAAAATAGTATCCCACTGTTGCCGAAAAACTCGGAATAAAGAACTTATCAATACCAATTTACTGTAGATAAGCAGACACTTCTTTATTAACGGCTGGGTGCGTGGGCGAGTCCTCTCATGAACCACGCACACCTGAACACCAAAATCATACACCGTATATTGAAATTATTCATACATATTCATTAGATTTCCATGAAATGTTATGCATATTCATTTGATTTCTGGGAAGTTA
>JAVJGG010000090.1:21672803-21685639 GCA_035590195.1 Aviceda cuculoides | reverse complement strand
TTGAGTCACCATCCCTGGAGGTGTTCAAAAAGCGCATAGACGAGGTACTCTGTGCCATGATCTAGTGGGCATGGATGGCAGTTGGACTTGATGATCTTGTAGGTCCTTTCCAACCTCAATGATTCTATGATTCTAACCCCCCATCCCCCGCTACCAAAACCTTGCCACAGAAAGCCAATACACACGCTGAGACAGCATCAAGATGCATGACCTCTGTATCATCAAATCTAATGGCATTAGGCGATCCAAAACTCTGATGATGTCATGATAATATTATATAAGTTTGTGTCGTGGAAGTCATTAGGGAGACGGTACAGAGCAGCTAGAGCTGTAGATGGGGATCAGGAAACATGATTTCTGTTCCTGATTGTTGGAAGGAATCACTTAGTCTTATTCAAGTTCTGGCTTTTTATTTGTAAAATCTGAATAACAATCTACACCCACATTTGATAAGATACACAGACAGAATACAACAGATATGTTGTAGCAGTACTGTATTCTATAATCACTTGTTATTATCATTACTCTCCAGGATCATAAGGTGATCCAAATATTGTAACAGCTGTAATTCTTTTTTTAAAGCAACTGGATAAGAGAAGTATGCAATAGTTGAGCACTTGCATTTAGGTATTTGGGTGATGAAAAGGTCTGTGAGCTTTCTCAGCCTTCCTTTAAAAGCGTTACTGTATGTTCCTCACTTCTGTAGCAGAAGAAATCAGTCCACTCATATACATAAAAGACATGATAAGGCAACAGTTGTGCTTACACTTACACTGCAGCTGGAGGGCAAAAGAAAGTGCCAGGGAGGGCTTCAAGTATCTGCAGCCATACAGCCACAAAACCAAGTCCTCTATACTGAGAAAAGGGAATAGAAGCCATGAGGTGCCAGTGGCAGTAGTGGTGACTGTCATTTGGTGGTGATTGCCTGTAGGCACCTGGCATGTCTGCAAAAATTGTAGGACTGGGCTATCTGTCAGAGAAACTGTTTGCTACTGCAGAGGCACAGTAGTAACTAAGTGGCTGCGTGTGGCTTGGCCAGACTGTATTTCAAGAGTTTATTTTGCATGGGACATGGAAGAAAACTGCCTTCCTGGAAATCTGTCAGCCTTTATTGACTCGATTATCGGAGCATTTGAGCAGACATTAACGGGATACAGGGTATGACACAGGAGCGTATGCAAGTCCTAGTCTCCTTCTCAGAGAAGTGTGTCTGAGCTGCTGTTGCTCTTCATGCCACTGATGTCCTAGCAGCACTTTCTCCTGAGCTCTACAGCAGCCAGAAAGCAGGGGCTTAGCCCTCAGCCGGGGCTGAGCCTGGCGCTCCTGGCTGGGAGGTGAGCAGGGACAGCACAGCCTGGGGCAGCACAGCTAAAGCTCTACGAAGGTCACTAAGTACCTTAGCGCTGGAAGGAGATGCGAGTGTGCTTGTTGGTAGTTACAGCAGGGAATAGTTACATACATGTTAGTCAGTTTCTGTTTCACTCTCTTCAGAAAAATATGACTTTTCCATGAGTAGCCTGCAGGTTAGGAGCAAAAGAAAAAGTGGAGATCAGAGTGATTTACATTAGGGGAATGCTAAGAGTAGTTTCTCTCTTGCAACAAGGCAGAATACAGTTTTCTTAGAGCTTGCTCCCAAGCATAGGCTCACCTCTGCTAAGCAATGATGTTACATCAGGAGATAATTTATTTGATAGATCTAGTTTCTGTGCTCTTGGCCTTTCTAGCAATATTTAGTGGATTATTTCCCCTAACTTATTTGTAACCTTGGGAGAGAAATTATCTGAACAGATAAGATGTGCAGAAACTTTCGATGGTAAGAAAACCAGGGTCTCTGTAGACTTCATTTTTCTGGTGATACTAAGCTCCATTCTTCTGGTGATACTAAGCTCTATACCTTTCAAAATGTCAGCTTTTCTCTACAGAACAGTCTTGTAAGCTGCTATTGTCAATCTTTCCAAAAACCTCTGTCCTCTTCAATTCACAAATGATAGAAAATACGTACCCAGGTATTTTTGTCATCCGTTCCAGATACTTTCGTTAGTCTAATTTAAAGAAATGAACCTCTTTTTATCTGTTGATCCTAGTAGATGGAACTAGGAGTTTGTATCCAACTACCCAATCTAGAGGAAACAATGTAAATTCTGTAAGGCTTTGAAAGCTCAAAAACTGACTCTGCATGGCAGTATTTGAGTAGTGCAAACATCTGTTATATGGTATTGCTGTCAAGAGCTTCTGCTGGTTCAAGGCACCATTTATGCAGTCTCTTTATACTTGGTTTTCTGTATCAGACATTGAATTCTTATGGTATTTTGCTGCACTTGTTTGTTTATTGTTTTCCTGCTATTACCTTTTCCATTAAAGAAGCATCATCTCATGTAAGCATCAGATTTTGAGATTAATCTCCTCAAAGCCATGAATATCAGGAGTTAGTTTCTCCAGCAGTACCAACTCATGCAGCTATTATGACAGATCATAAATCTAGATTCCAAAGGCCAATTATTGTCCAAGAGTAGCATTCAATTTTCCTTTGACCTAAGTTTTCCCTACCTTGTCTGTTCTTACTCAAAATCTGATTTATTTCTGCTTTGTCTGAGATGTTTTAACTCATGTGTTGTTTTGTAAGGTACCTTTTTCTAATGTGTATGCTGAGAACAGCTGTCCAGGTAACAGCTGTGAGGCAACCTTAGCTATCTCTCTTTAACGGAAATACTTTAGACATGGCAGTTAGCTGTCAAAAACGCCTGCTGGACTCAGTCTTAACTACCCTAAATCAAACTGTACTAAACCTGTAATTACTTAGTATCACCAGGTGAAAACTTTTGCTGATCTTGCACACTTTCACAATTTTAGGCTTAGGCATTCTCCTGCTAAAAGCATTGAGTGGTACTATTTAAACAATCTATTTTATCTGTTTTTTTCTGGTTTTCTTTTTTTCCACTTGTGCATATAAATATACTCACTGGAATCTCTAGAGAAGGTATAATTCTTGCACCTGGTATTAACTTTTAGAAAGTACTAAACTTACCTTTTTTGAATGCAGGAATTAGAATATTACTAAATATGGCAGTGGGCAGATCCTTTAATATATGTACCTGTGATTGAGAATATTGATTTCTATGTACTCTAGATACTTCAGAGTTACATTCATCAACTACCTATCTAAATTTTGTGAAAAATTTACATTAATGTGCAAGAGACTTCTGACTTCTTAGCACAGAGCTCTGAACTGTGCTTAACTACACTGATAGGCTTTGGCCTTTTTTAGTTTCTGTTGGGGATATATTTTGTAGCAATACAGCTATGGCTTTTTTTCATGCTTCTCAGGAGATCCTGGCTGACATTTATCTCTGCCTTGGTTATGCACTCTGCAGAGTTCTTTATGCAATTTATTCTCCATTGAATTGTGAGCTTTCTCATAGCTGAGAATAAAGATGACTCAGACAATTTACAGCTGATTCAACAGCAGGAGGTCAATATTAGTTTCTCCTTTACCCTTTGGGTTCTAAGGATTTATTTTCTGCCTAAGAAGGACATTATTTATAATCGCCCTCTTGTGTAATTTTCTCAGCCTACCATTTTCTTCTCTTTTGTTTCTGTATCCAGTATCTAAGTAGCTTGTCAACAGTCTTAAAAATTGGCCGGTAAGGCATTTAGCATAGGATGTAGAAATTAGTTGCATGTGAGTGACTGAACTGCAGTTGCATGAATTTGTGATGATACTGGAAAGCCAACAAGGAAGTAAATAAAAAGCATTTCACGTCTCCCACCAAAATAGCCAGCCTTCAAAATCTCAACTTATCAAACAATCTTTATTTTAATTTACAACTCTCGAAATATATTTGCAATCTAGATTTTTTTTTTGCAATGGACCTTAAAGATATCGCACTGAAGTGAAACACTAGATATATATACTGGAGTCTGCTCTTAGATGAATAGAGTTAGAGTGTGGTTTCTGCTTCTACCAAGTATATTTGTTGGTGTTCATTTATTTGTGTATTTATTCCCATTCCAAGACTTGTAATCCCCTTTAGGTACAGAGTAAGATGCTTGATAAAAACTTTTTTCTTCAATGTGAAATGAAACAGCACATGAACAGGGAAGTGCAATATTAAAATGTCATGCAGATTTGTTTCTAATAATACTGTTATGTATTGTTGATCTCTTCTCCATGATTTAGCTCTTAAGACTCTGCATAGCCACTTGAATGCAAAATGTAGGTCCTGAAAGGAATCACAGAAAATATAAAGGTAATAATAGCAGTTCTACCACAATAATAGTAACAACAAAGCCAAGAATAATTTAAAAATATATTCAGATAGGTATTCTTAATTATGTTGTAAGAAAATGAAAACTATTTTAAAGCAATGCAGTGCTTTAAATACCAAAGACAAATGCAAAATAATGGGACAGGATCAAATATGCACAGTCTTTGATGGAATTGAAGATATACAGAGATAATAGGAAAAATAAAATAAATAAGTAAATTGTAGCTTAAAACCCTACTCCATAGTTTTTAGTGACTTTAGCTGTCCTTGGCTTGCTGCTTGGTGGAAAGCTGTTCCTTCAAATACAAGTACCCCATTAACTCATTTTGACTTAAGGAAAAAAAATGTTTTTTACTGTCCTGCATATTTCTTGGAGCATCTGAACTGGGGGAGATTGTTTTTTTCTAATCTTGCATCCCATTAACTACTGCTGGCTTATGACTTCAGATACAAATACAATCCTAACACATGGCAGAAAGGAGTTGCTTTAGGGAAATACATGAGCTTTGAACTAGGAAGTGAATTGCTTAGACAGTCTTTGTCGTTAAATTTGTCCAGGATGTTATAGAGATCATTTTACAGAGCAATTGCTATGACTGACTATTCTCTAACTCCATTCCAAAAACAGAAAAAAAAAAAATTATTTTTCCTTTTAAAATCTTGCTGAATTTGATATATTAATTGTTTGACAAAGAGCATGGAGGGATATACATCTCTAGAAACTGCATATGAGTCTCCCATTCCAATAGATTCTTCTCTTCGTTTGTGAAAATAGAAAAGTTTACCTGCTCAGAATCTGAGCTTTGTGAATGTTGTTGCCATATATTGATTAGCCTACATTTACTGCACTGTTCATTAAATAGTTTTTGGATATAAATTACCTTACATGAAAGTAATTCTTCCACAGTTCTTTTCAGTTGCTAATTTCTGTAATTAATTTTAGTAACACTTTACAATGAAAAAGATATGTGCCACAATACGTACCTGTTCCATCATTGCTAGACAGGAATAGTCCACCATTAGAAACAGTCCCCAGCGGGACTCTGGCTATCTGTGTAGTATTTTACTTTCAAGAACAGCAACACATTTTATTTGACAATACGCTAGAAAATTAAACTTCCAACCATATCTAACAAACAGGATGATAAACATTGAGAGAGAAGAGGATTTCAACACTAATCGTTCACTGAGAGCAATGCAACTGAGAGAGGAAGAACAGACACTGATGAAAAGCGCTAATTGTGCTAATGAAACTTTAAAATGTCTTCTACTGACAAGGCAAGCATTGGAAAGCTGATGCTGCTTTGAAATGGATAAAGCATAGTAAGTCAATAAATGTTCTTTATTTGTAATGTAATCTTCTCAAGCAGTTTCTGAGCTTAGCTCTCATAAACCAGTAACACCCTAGTAAGCAATTTACTGTAGCAGATAGTTGTTTAAGGACTTGCATCATTGAAAACCAGATGCAAGTAAACATCCTGCATGTAAGGGTTGTGTCAGTCACCCCAGGCCTTGCAGAAACGAGCCACCTCCCCCTCTTTGTTCATCTTCACCTACTGGTACTGAACGTAATTGTTGTTACCAATTACATGAAGCAGGTACTGTTTCTCTTGGTTTTCATAATGCCTGTTTTACTTGTAAGAAATAGATCAAAGCACAAGAAGGCAGGAAGAGAAGATGCCAAGGACAGCAGGATCCGAGGGAGCTATAATCTGAGGGAAACTAATCCATGACTGATTTTTTTCTGGAATTGCCTTGAAGTCTGAAGAGGTTTCCAGAATTTTTGCTCTTCTTTCTGATGCAATGACTTTTCCAGCCCTGACCATGAGAAATGCAGGGAGAAAAAAATTCCTGGCATCCAGTGAATTTGTCGTGGTTCACTTCTCCTGCTGGCTATCCAAAAAGAAGGGAGGGCATCATGAGTTCTGTACCTATTGGATGTGAACAAGGAGTTGAATTCTCTGTGGGATATTTTTAGTATGCTTAGGGATATTTTTGGACAGTGGGAGTCTTTTCTAAGAACTTGTGTAGCATAACTATCCCAATTGGTTTATAAGCTTTATTACTCTGTATTTCTCTAAAACACCCACACTGGTGATATTTTTCTTGAAAACTGAAATGAAAAGATTATGTAGAAGTATCTATTCATTACATAAAACTAGTAAGACACAGCTACTGGTGCAGGATTATATTGCTGCGTATCAACAGCAATGAAAATTTCTCCTTCCGAGTTTTTTTTCTATCTTTGGGGAAGTTTATATGACAAAATCTGCTCTGCGTCCCTGTTTTCATTACCCTTGTTTCTGGATTTGCTAGTTGCAACATTCTTGTAAGACAGTTGAGATACTAAGTAGAGAGTGCATGATTAAAACCTGTGTGGGTGATATGCATGTTTTAGAATCATACATAATACACCATACATGGTTTTCCTAAACTTATTGTTGACTTTGGCTGTGTAACTAAGGCCAAGATTAGCTAGGATGAATCTGATATTGTTCCCATTTCTGTGGGAGGACTTATTTTTTTGCTAACTGAAATTTTAAATGTTCCTAATGGAGTTAAACACTGGACATTAGGATACCTAATAAGCTAAATTATTTGCTTAAATCCAATTTGGATACTGTCCTAGTTACTGTAGCAGCAGTATCCCGCATGCCGGATATTGGTATTGCTCTATGAAGAAAAGGTTAATGCCATAAAAATTATGTGTCCTAAGACGGTTGTATCTTTTTAGCAGCTGCCCACTCCATTTCCCAAAGCTTAGTTTTTGTGCCATCTTAGTGAGAATCTGATTCTGCAGCCCTTATGTTCTGTACTCAGATCTCCTACTGATTTTAATTTCTCTAAATCAACAGAATTCTTTCAGGGGGGAAAGACCAAACACTAATAATATCTTAATGTCTCTTTATTTCTGAGGTAGTTGTGCTTCATATTTACAGCTTTACCACACAGCAGTCAGTTCAAAGTAAATGAGCCTTATACGCTTCTAGGAACGATAATTTCTGGCAATGTGAAGAGTGTAAAAACTGCATGATGCTTTAAGGCCATAAGAGTGAAGTCACTAGGCAGTCATAAGAGAAAAGAGATACTGATCTTAGTTCTGGCAGGTATCAATTAATCCTCTCCCAAAATGAATCCTGAAGGTATTTTGTATTCCTTGATTCTGTCCCAGTGATATGTCCTTCTTACCCCTCTACCACCTGCCAGGCCTACAAAGAGCCAGGCTGCATATGCATAATCAAGCTCCCTTCATATTTTCCTGCTGTCATGCCACAGTACTAGCTGCCTGCATGAGCTGTTGAGCTGCTACCTTTTAATCCTTTTGCTCTGGCAGGAGCCTACAAAATCCCCCACTTACTGCATTTTCCCACAGAAAGCTGCAATTTCAACTTCTGATGTTCTTGCCAACTTTGTAAATGTACCCTTGCACAAATCTCTCTCTCCCCACTTTTTCTTCTTTAATCATTTTTTTCCCACACTATCACTTAGCACTTCTTTCTTTTAGTACAGTCAGTTGTCTGGAGTTAAGCTGGCTAGCTGGATGAGTAAGGCATTGAATGAGTAAGGATTTCCAAAAGCAGTGATCGAAGTAAAGAGTCGTGTATTAACCAAACAAGCACATATTTTGTTACATAATAATTTGACAGTGTCCCCTATTATATCAGTGGTATTCATAGTCTAATCTAAGAAATCTCTTTCTTACCCTTTAGCCTAACAATTTGTTAAACAGAGAGTATTTTTAAATAAGAAGCAATCTCAAGCAAGTTAATTTAGCAAAGAGCTTGGAAGCTTTGGTTATTAATAATTCATGGTACCAATGATAGCAAGTTACCACAAAGGATTTCAAAAGCTGGTTTATTTATTATTTTATTATTACTCTGGCTCTTTAGCTTTCCAGCTGCAACTTGCAGTTCAGAATTCACTTCTCAAAGCAGCAAAGGCTGTTGCTGTGTCTCTCAGAAGTGACTTTTCTACTGTTTATTTCCTTTCTTGCTGCCTTCCTGAGTCTCTTGCTAACTCTTGACAGTATACTTTTTGCCTGGAAGGTAATTATGATGAGAAATGATGACCAAGTCAAAGGGATAGCCTCTCAGATTATTTTTTTAAGGACCAATCCTGTAACAAGTTTTATGTAGTACCTTACTGGAGCATATACATATATATGTGTAGGACTGTCCCTTTAGAAAGGAGACAATTAAGAGATATCTTTGTTGCTACCAGTGTAAGTAAGTGGATGGGCAGTTTCACTTTGTACCGATTCACCAGTTTAGAGGAAATATGATTTTATTTTTAGATATGAATTACAATAATCAAGTGAATTACAATAATTGCAGTGAATCATCATTAGAATGCATTGTAAGCATTAAGACCAAAAACTGCAAATCTCTGGGTTGGAGTAAATCAGAAGTAATTC
This sequence comes from Aviceda cuculoides, assembly GCA_035590195.1. Taxonomy (NCBI): domain Eukaryota; kingdom Metazoa; phylum Chordata; class Aves; order Accipitriformes; family Accipitridae; genus Aviceda; species Aviceda cuculoides. The sequence continues at coordinate 21,676,960 of JAVJGG010000090.1, read as the reverse complement.
ACAGAATCACAGAAAAATTTCAGTTTGAAGGGACTCCTGGTAGTCCTGTAATCTACCCATGTGTTCAGAGCATGGTTGACTTCGAATTTAGGTCGGGTTCCTCAGAGTCTTGCCAGAGAACTTTTGAATATCTCCAAGGATGGAGATACCTTGATAGGAGGAAAGTATCTGAATAGTTATGGATGGAAACGGGTGCTTCCTGCAATGATTGTTTTGTAGGAATCCAGTCATTTGGAGCAATGCATTAACCAACTTCAGTGTGAGCGGGCCTAATGCCTTAAACAAAGGTTGTCTTTTTAGTCCTGCTTTGGGCTTAGCCTTGTAGCCAGAAGGGGTAGTGTAGAGGTGGTGTTCTGCAGAAGGTGGGGGCTTCTCAAAGTGCAGGGCATCTGTCCTGCAGCGGGCATGAAAATCGTGGCTTTGTGAAACAAACCAGTGTAGGAAATTGCTGTGAGGTGTGTCCTCACTGGCCTGGTGATGGTGTCATTCACAGCAGTATCACAGGGCTGTACAAATGCTTTGTGTCTTTGTAGCTGACTACTTTTTGTCACTAGACTGTAAGTTTTCCTCTTTCTTAAGTTTTCTGTCTTCGCTGCATGTTCATGAACAAGCTGAAAAAGAGAGGGCATTTTTCAGAGAAAGGATGTGTGTGAAAACATGAATATAACATGTATGTCTTGGTGTTGAATAGAAATGTGTGATACCCATGTTTCTTGTGGCTCTGTGGAGCGTGAATGCTGAGGGCTACACTAGGGTGCAGAAGAGCTGGGTTCTGGGTGATGAGTATTATGAATTGGACTTTATTTTTAATATTTAAAATTCTCAAACTGATCTAAGAAAATAATCAGATCTATTTCTAGCTTTCTTGAACAATTACTTGGTAGCAATGAATAGTGTCTGTAATTCTATTCGGTAAATTCTATGGATTTTTTTTTACTTTTTCTCCACTGAACCACTGGCTAAAGGTATCCTGAACTTGCTCTTTCTATGCTTTCCAACTTAAGTTTATGAAGTAATGGATAATGTCCAACTTGGGAATGGGATTTCAGGTGTAATGCTACTGAGAAATGTCTGTTATCATTTGTAAGAACATAAGTAGTTCTACTGCACAACTGTGTGCGAGCTCGTCCAGCAGAAACTGTTACAGAGGATGTATTGGACTCCTGCCAGAATGAGCTGCATACATTAAACGATAACCAGAGCTGGAGTAGGCAGTGACTATGGTGCATAATTTATGATATTAGCCTATCAGTCTTTTCCTTTTGAGAGAAAGTTAGTGAGTGGGTTAATTTAATCTTATATACAGACTTGAGCTTGAAAGTGTCTTTGGAGTCTTGTATACCTTACCTGTTCACAATACAATTGCTAAGGGCCAAGCTTGGTTATGGAAAGAGATAATTCCCAAGTTTTACTATGCAGTTGCCCCTGAATTGAGGAATCCTCAGTCTTGGAAGGAAGATCTTACAATTCCATGCCAAAGTGACAGTCTAATTTCTTTTACACACTTTTGGATGGTTTTACTGTTCCTCTCCCCAGTGTCTCAGAATATTTTATTCCCCAGACATGGAATTAGCAAAAGATAATGATGGCAAGTGTGCAGAGCTAAAAATTAGTCACACTTCTTTTAAGTGTAAAATTTAAAAATGAGAGGGTGGATTCATCCAGGTAGAGACCAGGCTATAAAACATCAACACTGCAAGCAGACAGGGTGTGATTTCACACAAATTTTCCTGCAAATGAACAAGGTCTCATTCAGTTAAAACAAAAGCTATCACCATCTCTCTGGTAACTTCAGCTGTTGCTCACAAATCTTTGAGCAATATATTTATAGTATGTGTACAAGCACTGGGGATTGCTAGAGTCCAGTTCCTTTAGGCGGCTACGCTGTGGGTGAGAGCATAAGCAACCACAGAAAAGTGGCTGGATGTGCTGGCCATTTCTTTCCTTCATAGTGTTTCCTTCAAGTGTTTTCACATTGATGAAAGTTTCACACTGACAACATAGAATCTTGAGGAGTGGGCAAATATTTACTTTAAGCGCATGCCCTTAGTGGCTGTACAGAATATTTAGCCAATAAATTGTATTAATTAGTCTATTTGTAATAAAAAAGGTACAAAAGAGAAGACAAATTACAACACAGCAAACTGCCACATTCAAATGAGTGAATTAATTCAGTAAAATGTAAAGGGAGTTTTAGGGTTGGTCTGTAAAACCTTCAGTTATTGTACAAATGTCTGAACTAATTTTGGATTATGTACAAAATTGACTGTACAGATACGTACAGTGTACTACACAGGGCAGGTCCGTGTGATTTTTTTTTTTTTTCCCATCTGACTACTGCACCCTGAAGAGGCTAGTGCTCTGCTTATGTCAGCTACTGTCCAGTAATCTGCTGCATCAATCTTCCAAGGTATCGCTGATTACCTTGGAAAGGGGTTTTCTTCCATCAAAAGAAATCATAAGAATTATGATATTCTGGGTGAATGAGATGAGGAAGTTTATTCCAAAATCCTGAGTTTACTCATATGATTTTTATTGAACCAATTATGCCAAAGATAGCCAAGTTTACAGTCAGTTTGTATAACATTGCAGTTACCAAAAATGTGTCTACCAATAAAGGTAACTTCATAGCTGTGGTAATAATTTTCTAAGTGGTAGGCTTTTTCCTAAGTTTATCTTAGGTAAGATTAAATAATCATTATTAGAGCTTTCAAATATCAGTGTTTCATTTCACATTGACAAAACTGTTCTGTATTTTTTTATTTTGACAGTATAGTTGTAGATATGCTAATACAGGCTTTAGTTTTCAAGATGTACAGGCCTTAGGTACATGGTGTCCCACTGGCATCCCAAATTTCTGTTCTAACCTATGAAGAACTTGCATGCAATGATACTTCTTAATTTGAAGTTAACAAGCAGTTTTAAGAAGATTAATTATCTTATTGATGTAAACACTGACTCGGCAACTAATGTGCTGTGACTGCTACTCATCATACCAAACTCAGTCATTTCATTGTTGCCTTGTCCTCCTCCTCATTTGTTTCATCTCCATCTGCTCACTCTCTCATATACTTGCACTGCATTGTATGAGGTGCCCAAGCTTACTGGGGCAAAATATTGTCTTCCATGGAAATAGGGTCTAGCTCTACATAATACTGCAATACAAATGCAATATTAATGCTTATGCTCCTACTAATTTGACTTTTCCCCCCTGTGTGACTCTTGAAAAGTATAATTTCTATTTTGGAGCTAGTTTAGCTATGTGGAAGTGAAAGTTAAGAGTAAAATTGCTCACATCTCACTAGAGCCCTTTAAAAGAAGGGTGCTAGTCTAAGCTAGTCATCAAAGCTTGTTTCATTATTGTTGCAAGTGATATCATCAGAGCCTGGTATTTCTTAGGATGGAATGAGTGACATTTTCGGAGGATGATTCATCCTGCCCTAATGTGGTAAAGCTTAGTCACCTACTGGAGTTGTCTCTCTCTGTGAACTACATATTAAGACCATATGAAAAGCTTAGATTTGGTGCCTAACTTGTTTGAATCATACTGCAAGTGTTCTGGGCAAGCCCCCATTTCTGATTCTGTGCTGTGCTCCAACTGCTAGAAAATTATTTTTCTCTTGCACTATGATGGTCCTACAAGCATAAATGTTAGCAGTAAAAGTCCTGGGCTTTGGGACTTAAATCACTGCGTATAATTAAACAATTTAATTAAACAATTAAAATATCCTTTTAGTTATCCCTTAACAATATCTGTTATTAAATACAGAGGAAGAGACCATTGTATATTAGCAGAGTAAAGCTTGCATCAAATAACTAAGTATGTACAATATTCTTCTAAAGTTTGTATGCAAGTAAATCTCTCTCCCGCTGTTTGCCACATTAGGGGGCTTTTCCTAATTCTCTTCCTGGATAAAGCCAGGAGGTCTGTAGACATTTTAGTTCATTCTATCTCTTCCCTGCTGCTGTGCCATCAACACAGATGCAATATTCCCTTCAGAAAAGGCTGCTTTCCTGTAGTAGTATGGAGATGTAACAGGGAAACAGCCATGGGGTTGCCAGCTACTGTCACTCTGATAAAGCATTGTCCTGGTTTCAGCTGGGATAGAGTTAATTGTCTTCCTAGTAGCTGGTACAGTGCTGTGTTTTGAGTTCAG
>JAVJGG010000090.1:21626339-21663740 GCA_035590195.1 Aviceda cuculoides | reverse complement strand
GGCCCCCCCCCCCCCCCCCCCCCTCTCTCAGTCAAACGTGAAGGTGACAAGAAATACACCTTTGATTTGAGTCTATTCAAATATGTAATAAGCATAAAAGTGCTAGTTGAGAGCTCAGTGCTATTTAAGCCATTTCCCGAAGTGCCAGTTCTTGCTCAGTGGGCTGGTTGCTTTTTTAGACTTGTTATGACAGATGTAGCTTGGGAAATACATGTCAGTCTAATCCTTTAGCTTCCAGTAGAAATGATTTGTAGAATTGTGAGGCTAGTTTCTCATGTTTTCAGAATCTATAGAGTGATTAGTTCTGCATTATTTCCTTATGGCAGATCTCAATAATTTTGACCTCTCTAAAATAATATTAACTGCACTTAAGGATTCTTTTAATGAGTCCACATGCTAATATGCATTACTTAAAATGTCAAAACTGTTTAAGCAATACTTGGTGTAAAACTCAGTGTATTGAACTTAAGATGTACGCTGGCTGTTGTATAAAAGCCAGGAGGAGATAATGACACACTTCCATTAAGATGTGTAAACAGTTTTATTATGCAAATGTTGTTTGTTTTTTATTTCCAACTAACAGGCAGATGATTACGGTACTTATTCATAAAATATACACTGTTCTATTTGCCTAGATGAATTCCTAGCATATTCATATTTTCTCTGTAAACCAATTAAAGACTAATTTGTTTTAGGATAATCCTCTTAATATCATCATTGAAAAAATATCTGCTATTCAGACATGAAGTATGGTATTCTATTTTTTTTATTTTTTTTTTTTTTTAGTAGACTGGATGAATCTTTAAATTGGCACATCCCAAACAAGGAATGGATGTAAAAAATCAGGCATTCTGCCTTCGGCTTAGCTTTAGTCAGTAACTTTCCCCTTTCTGATCATTTGAGGAAGGAATTTTGAAATCTGGCAGAAAAGACTGTAAAGTGAGAGAGATGCAACATCATCGTTCATGTATCGAATTTACTGTACTCTAATGCTTTAAGAAAAAAACAGGATAATTCTGTGAATAATGAGAAAGAGAAGCTACCTTTTGATGGATCAGCACAGATCTTGTAAGTCTCCCTGTCTTCGTCAGTGTCCTTGCTGATCTCTTAATAGTTCCAGGTCTGAGCAGCTCAAGAGTAGTTAAGGATATGCAGAGACCTGAAGGAGATATACTGCTTGTTTCCAGCACATAGATCTAGCTGATGTGATTGGGCATGCTCCTATCTCACTCTTCCTTTTTGAACATGTTAGTCCCTATTTTCCTTCTGGCACCTATGATTCCATGTGGTGTGGCATCAGGACCTGATTGGATTTTATCAGGCTGAGTTTTCAAAATGCTCTTGTCAGAATAGCTTTTAGTTAACCGGTAGTTTGCTGAAACTATTTTACTCTGATATAACTTAGTGCTGTACATGAAAAATGGTGCTGGATTGTGATCCATTTCTGGGACATCAAAATATTCTGTTAATCTGTTTGTTATAACTTAAGGAAAAACAAAATATGGAATGAAAGTTCTGAAAAAGAAGTATTTCTGGAAATGTCCTCTGTGAATTTGCTGTGCCAAGAATCTGTAAATTCACCTCATACCTGCTAACTCTAGATGCTTTTCATTCTTGACCTTAGTCAGAAAAAATCACTACCTTCACAAATGTTTCTTCCATCTGTTTTAGGCTGATTATTTTTCTACTTCATGGCTGGTACCAAGTTGCTTTAGCTTCTATGGACACTTTGATACTGTTGGAAAAAACTGAAGCACAGGGGCAGAATGGAACAGACTTTTCTGCTCTGCTACTCGAAGTGGAAGTGGCCTCCATGCATCCTGAAGGAGACTAAGCCGTTTTGTCACTTCTGCCAGAAAGGCATCAAGGAAACTTGATAAATAATGCAAGGATGCACAGTTGCCAGTAGGTCTGTGTTACAGGGCAAAAATTCTAAGAGTATGTAGTGAGGTGTTCAAGTGTTCACTTTTATGTACATCTTCTAGAGCAAGTTAGAGGAATCACCCAGCAAAGCATTCAGTCTGTCCTGGTGCGCTTTTTGGGGAGCAATAAGCTTTTTTTGCTAGGTAGGTAGCTGCAATATTTGAACATCTCCCAGTGCTGTTTTTGAAATGACAATGGTAATGCAACTAAAGATTAGAATTGTACATCCAGACTCGTATAAATTGGGTAGACTAAATATAGCCTCTGAAATCAAAATGGGAATGGTTTTACTTGTATAAGAAACTCTCTTTAGCTTGATAGATGACCTGTTTCAATAGTCCTGATTAGCTAAAGCTTATTCATGTGTCCTTTTCTTGTTGGCACATTTGACAGCTGTTAAGACTTTACATGAAGAAGGAATTGCCAGAATACTTTTAGTCTGTGATCATGTTGTTCTTGAAGGGCCCATTTGGTCTCTGTCTTCACAGTCTTGTTTCAACCTGTGTGCACAGCTGCACCTTCCTTTCCTTGATAGTTTTCTTCTTTCATTCTCACATTGGGGTGGGAAAAATCTTGCAGCCTTTTTTTTAAAGTGCAAATGCTGGGGACTTCAGAAAGCCACTTTTTTGGAAGGGGGGAATGCCAGCAGGAGATATTAAAGCTAAGGGACAATTTATGCCATGCTCTTCCTTTGTGGAGGGATAATTGCATTGCAACTTTACTTAAGAATAAAAAATAAATCACACTGGTAAGGTCTACAGTAACTTTGTGTACCAGATGTCAGGATTGGCCTGTTGGGACACATAGCAAGACAAATACATGATTTGATAGTCTGATGCTGTTTTTATCCCAGCATAAAACCACTAATCCAACAGAGCTGTAACCAGGCGAAGCAATAAAAAATTCAGAACCATTGTGGGTTTTCTTGGGAATTCTTCTTTATCTGTCTGTCTTCCTCCTGTGCTGTGGTGGCTTGCATGAACAGTGGCTGCAGAAGTTATGTGTGTACTTCCAATTGAATGTATAATTTCTGCTGTGCTTGCTATGCATTCTGTTTACAAACACAATATCGAGGCCATATGCTTCATCCCTTGATGGGCTCTCTGGAAGTAAAGTGGTAAGCAGATGTGAACAAGGCGGACAGGGTTCTGTTCGCAACAGCAGAATGCCTGCTTGTCCTATAAATGATGCACTTATATTTAAGTGACAAATCGTTAATCCAACTAATCCTGCACGATTAGGGAATTTGTATGCATTGTTTGTAATCTAAAATAGTAGGTTTGAAGTAATAATCAGTTCTTCAATCAAATAATTCTTGCTCATTTTACATCATGCAGGATTGAGGAGATGGGTGTCCATACGATACATAATAAATGACAGCCAAAGTAGAATTGTAAGTAGCTTTAGCTGTGTTTTTCAGCTTTAAAAGCAGTATGATGTTTAAAAAGCTTTACAATGCTCTTGCGGCATCTTTCAGATACATTGAAGTGAATGATGGCCCAGCTTTCATCATATATGGTTCTTATTCAGCTGAGGTGTGGTACCTCATAGATTGCAAATAAAAAGCCTAGCTGAGGTGGGTATACCACATCTCCAGCACTCAGGAAACATCCATGTGTGACATGCTGTTTTAATGAGGAATATCCATTGTAAACATGCTAGTCTGTGACTTTCATGCATAGTACAGGGAATATGGTATTGAAGAGGGACTAGGAAAGAAAAAGTTAGAGCACTTGCTGTCTCTTATCAGCAACGTTGCTTTGTTAAGATCACTTCTGTTCACCTGCAGGTCAGAATATAGTTTCAATGTAAAGCACTAAGGAATCTGCAGTAGAAGAATTACTATATATATTAAGATTTTCTTAATCTACTGTTAATCTAATAAGTTGTTCAGTAGTGCTTCAAAATTGACTCTCAGTCCTGGATACCATTTCTTGGGGTACAAGGCGCCATTAAAAAACCCCTCTGGTTATACTGAGTGAAAACTCAGCAGGCTGAGGAGTCCACTTCTGCTTACCATTCTGGACAACATACTGTTACCTGTAATTTTGCATGTATTATATAAATGTATCATAATTATCCATTGTATAGTTGTTATACATTATATATTATATGAAAATTTCATTAACCTTATATACTTATTAATGTACAACCAATTATAATTGCAATATAGCTATGTTTTAAGGGCTTTCTTCTTTACAAATAGTGTTTTTCCTTCTCTGCAGATATTACTTCTTGCCTCTCACTCATGTTAGGGTTAAGGGGTATGTATGAAGGCATTAATTCCTAAACTAGAGTTTTTTGTTTTCTAAATAATAATTAAAAAAAAAGCTATCAAGGACAGAAGTTAGCCCAACAGTATCCTGCTGTTCTGACTCTTTTTTTTTTTTTTTTCCTCCCTTTTTCTACCTAACATTTTGAAATGCACGTTGTTTTAGGCTAGTAGGTTCCATGCTGTCTCTAAAAGGGATCTGAGTTATACTTTTTTTTTTTTGTCATTCAAATGGAATAATATTATGACGACTTCCTTCAGTCAATTTGTAATTTGCCTCTTTATAAATTAAGTATTAAATATTAGAATTAGTAAGTGGAACTCTGTTTCCCGATATAGTTTTATTTTGGGGTAGTAATAGGGATTTCTGTGACCTGTCCATAGCAATTTAGGGCTCAGACATGACTGAATTAATTCTGCTTAAAGCTCTGTTAATCACAGGTCAGCTGAGCTGCAGTAATTAGCCATGTGCAACTTGCAGCCTGTGGGGTGCATGAGGTGAAGTATTTGAGCTTGACCTGCTTTAATTAAGACTTAGGCCAGTACATGTTACCTTTTTGGATTTTACAGAGCGGGTGCAGACTGTCCGTCCATAACATGGCTCTGCTGACAGATGGGGGCCTTGCACAGCTGAACTGCTCCTGGCTGATGTCTGAAGTCTGCAGTCTCCATTTGCAGACGTGGGTTGCTCTGTGCCTAAGTTCATCTCTATGCAGAACAATGTGTGGACATGCCGAGTTTCAGCATATACTTAACAGTAGTTTATTTGTCCATAGACAGAGCTTGCTGCCCATAGCCTCTCCACTGCTGTTTCTGCCTCACCCGTTCCTATGGGGGGTGCCCTTGGACCTCTTGAGGTGCATCTGGGCTCTGCCATGAGGCCAGTCTTGAGGCTGCTGCCATCATACATTCAGACTGCACAAACATGAGTCTTGAGTGTCCGAGAGGCCCGAGGGAGGAATGAGGAGCTTGTGCTGCATTGTACTGTAGGCCGCAAGCATGCTCATGTGAATGGTGGTGAGGACACTCCGGCTGTTAGGATGGTCCTCTTTGCCAAGTGCTCACGGCTGACTGAAGTCAATGCGTCAGTCAGTCACGGGGCCTCTTTCCAGAGCATTTAGCAAAGGCAGATGAGATTTGTAGGGAGACTGACCTTGGGGTATGCAAGTAGTTCACGGACATCTGCAGCTGGCGGAATGAATGTATAGAGCTGGGTTGTGAGCTCTGCCAGGCTTTGCCTTGGTAAAGGGATCTGGCTGCCCAAGCAGGATGTACATTTAGCCTTTACTGCCTGGCTGTCAAGTGGTAACTATGAAACTAGGCTTCTCTGTAAAGCAAAGATTCGAGTGTGAAAAGGAGATTTGTGTGTGAAAAGAATTATACAAGAGCTAGGTATGGTCTAATTGTTAATTAATTATCTTTGTATTGTTGGGGTTTAATCACAAGCTTCAGTGCTACTTGAAATAGCAAGGCTTTCCTGAGGTGGAACAGTGTATGTGAGTGAGTGTGGTGCTGATAGAATCTTTTTATGGAACCACATTCATTTTAAGAGACAGTATTGCAGTTTTACTCAGTATTTCTTTTGTTTATGAATAGATTGTGATTGTTATGTGATTAGAAGGAAATCATAAAGCAGAGACTATTTATTTAAAAAACTCAATATATTTACATATGCGAGTGCGTGTGCACAATGTACTGCCAGAAAATAGTCATGTTTCCACAGCTGATTTATATCCATAGTTTAGTTCACATGTGTTTTTAACCTTGAATGCCAATGGCAAAAAAAGTAATGCCTGAAAGAATTGGTTCACACACCAGAATACCTAAAAAGGTTGTTGTCTCACTGAGTGTGTGAAAGCACCTTTCAACACAGCATACTTTGAATTTCACTTTCTAGTGATAACTTAAGTTGCTCAAATAGTGAGAGATTACATCCAACACTGATTAAAACCACAATATATGTTCATACATTTACATAACAATTACGTATTTTATCTAACACCCCTTTATTGTCTTCACAGAGAAATCTAAATGCCAGCTCCTATAAAGTCTGCCTTGAAGACAGCTAATGTCAAAGCTTCACAAGATCTAAAATTTTTAGATAGACTTGTTCATCCTTAAAACACTTCTCTCACCACTTGAGCTTTTTTGAAATTATTTGATAAAGCCAGCAACATGTTCGCTATTATGTTACAGTTCTATGCAAAGGAGGTGATCCTTGTTAAGGTAAACCATTATGCCCTATTTTATGAGTGGAAGGAGATACAGTCACATATTGAAGAAGAGTAGCTGGGCTTATTTTGGCCTATAGACTTTGCAATTAGTTTTCAGAAAACCATTGCATGCCTAAAAGAGCTGTTTTTATGCTCTGCTGTCTTCACAGCAAAGTATACAATCTCCCCTCTGTCTTGCAGGCATTTCCTGTACTAGGAATTTTTTGCTAAAATTTCCTACTCTTGCTGCTCCTGTTTCAGCTCATTGGCTGCTGTGCTAATGAGGGCACTTGGGACTTCCTCTTAATTCAAGCACTGCATTGTGTAAACTCCTAAACAGGGTCAGACAACATAGTGTTGCCAGCTGCATATCTGCAGCCATCTGGATTTGTGGCAGGATCAGTAAAATAGACATTGTGTAGCAGAGTTGAAAGAGTGACAAGAGTGGTGCAAATCATATTTGCAGAAAACCATAAAGTAAATGCCCCATGTTTATCTACAGGATATACAGAATCATTATTGAAATGGTTTTTCTACATGTATATGTATCAAATAAAGACAAATGGGATATGCTACTGCTATGCAATGTCCTGTGAAAAAGCTTGATGGCTAATTCACTACCATTGTATTGTTAAGAGGTAAGTAATTATTAAAACTTCTGATGTTCATAAACAGTTCTCTGCTCCCACTTCTATGCCTTCATAAAGATTCCATTTCTAATAAACATCACTTCAGTATATTAATTACTTATAATAACAGTCTTAAAGAGAAGTAATTGCACGCTGTGAAATTACAACTTTCAAGTCTGAGGAAAGAGATGCAGGTGAATGGTCACATGTTGTTTTGTATCTGGGCTTACTGGTGGTTTGGGGTGTGTCTGGAAGAGGGACTTCTGATCTCTTTTCTCTTTCTGGCCCTTTCTCACTGACCAGCATCTCTAGTGACCATTCCAGGAATGACATCATGGGTCTGCCTGAAGTCAGTGAAGCTTCAGAAGTTAACTTTGGTAGAGCCATGGTTTCATTCACTTTGACTGTGTCACTGAAGTGTCAACACAAGTTGCAGTGTCTACTTTTCTTTGAAAGCTTTTATTTGGTCTTTTGTTTCCTGGCTTTCACAGGCACTAGGAATGTGGATTAGTACTGTCAGGGTTTGTTAGTAGTTTTACTGCTGGCTTTATGCTGTACGTACATATTACACGCAAGTAAACCCGACGTGAGACAGCTCAGAATAAAGTCATAGTTCTAGATCAGATGCTTCCCATGCAATGGCTTTTATAGTGTTTTTAACTCATTTTTAATGACACCTGGATCCTTTGCAGTAATGCTCACAGTGTGAAGACTATAAAGTATTATATAAGAAGGATGACTTTAAGGTAATATGCTCAGGAGTGGGCATTACGGTTTTGAACTTTTCTTTTTGATTTATCAGACCTGTTAAACCTCTTTCCCAAATATTTAGTACTACTCCCCTGTAAAATTGGCTTGGCTTCCTGGTTTTGTTTTGTTATCTTCCTGGGATGGCATTCATAGCTAAGATCCGTTTCCCCACTTTGGCTCAAATATTGCTCGTAATCTAGAGTGCCATAAGTTTTCACAACTAATCCAGTCCCTGTTGAATTTAGTGGGGATGTTACCTTTGATTTCAGCTGGAAAAAGGTAATGATCTTAACATATTTGGTGGGTTGGCAATTATACTGTAGCCTAAGATAATTGTGAAGGAAGAGTTGCTTATACAGAGGCCGTTATAATAGCAGTGGAGCTAGTTATGTGCTTTCAAAGAAAGCTATTTTATTGTGAAGATAGTTTTCATTTAAAAATGTAGAATTGTTTTACTGAGCTGTCCTCTTAAATTTATCGTTATGAATCAAGTACTAATTGACAGTAACAAACATAAGTAAATCAATTACATGTGTATGTTTTACAGACACACATATTTTGCCACAAAAATCCAGAAAACAATTTTTGTGGCATCTTACAGGTATTAATCATACCTGCAGCCTGTTTTTCTTAGTTGTAGTAAAATACAGGGTGCTTATGCTGGTACGGTGTTTGGTCCTTCAGTTTCAGTTGTTTGATGATGGCATTTCAGTGAAAGTGGCTTTCCTTGAACTAATCTCAGGAATAATATATCTGCAAAATGTGGCTGGCCTTAAGTAGAAGCAAGACAGAAGTAAGACAGTGTGAAAAGCAGGAAATTCAGATATTCTCCTTCCTCTGAGAACAGTTGGCTCCAGTCATATACTGACTGTAAAACCACTACTTTGTGACCAGAATCTTTAAGAGATGCCTTTTATGTGATCAGTTTTTATTCAAACAGGGATGAAAGACCGTTTATGTTGAATTTTGCAATTGAATGTTCATCCTGGGTAGAAAAGTACAGTTGTGTAGGTCACCTAAGGTTTAAAGTGTCAAGTAACATCGCTGTTGGAAATGATCATTGATAGGGCTAAGCGTTGGTATTGTGCTCATCAAGGAATAATGTTTTCAACATGCACAGAAGGGTTAAGAAACCAATCTCTCTAAGCAGACAGAACAAAGTACTGTTTTCTTGGACAGGCAAGAAACAAAGGGGTTTACCAAGGCTAGGCCATAAGGAACCACGGTCTTTTTCACATGTGTCACTTGAAGTCCAATAGACAACTCCCTTGATACAGCTGAGTGCAGAGCTGAACATGCTCTGTGGAATTCATCCTCTAATACGGAAGATAAATGGTAGGACTTTGAACATTTTGTTTTTCCTTCACAAATAATATGGTATTTTAAAGGTTGAAGCTTTGAAAAAAAGAAAAAAAACTGATGTAAAGTTCTTTTTCAAAATCCCTAATGAAATAACTATATGTAACAACAACCTTTTTCAAGAATCACTCAGGGATCCGGAGACTAAAATTAGTTGATCTCTGGTCATGTTACAACCCAACTTCCTAACGAGATGTGTTTGTAGAGTGAAGTGTGCAGATTGGAAACTTTGGATAATGGCCTCCTCGTTTCTATAAAAAGAAAATGAGAAAACTTAAACCTGTATGAATTCCCTATTATAAAAACCTTATCTGGGCTATTTGAGCATGAAGTAACTTTACCTTTTGAAATGCGAATTGATGTTTTTAGAAGGCTGTTTTGAATTAATTGTTTTTTCTTCCCCTTACCATTTTCAGATCAAAATTACTAGGTTTTTTAGATGTTGAGAATTTTCTCTAGATTAATATTTTTTTATAGCTTTTTGGTGTTATTTTTTAAAATTAGAAAAGCTCAGTGCATGGGCAAGAGTTCTGACCGAAGTCTGTTATCTACTACCTCTTGTATTGTGTTCACCAAGAATACTTGTCTCAGTATTGTGAAACTGGGCCAGCAGTGTCGTGGTTTAACCCCAGCTGGAAACTAAGCGCCATGCAGCCACTCACTCACTGCTCCCTCACCCAGTGGGGGGGGGAAAAAAAAAAAAAAAAAGTAAAACTTGTGGGTTGAGATAAGAACAGTTTAATAGGACATAAAAGGAAGAAAACAATAATGATGATAATAAAATTACGATGATAATAATAGAACAATTAAAATATACAAAACAACTGATGCACAATGCGATCTCTCACCACGTGCTGACCAGTGCCCAGTCAGTTCCCAAGCCATGATCGGCACCCCCTGGCCAATTCATCCCAGTTTGCATACTGGCCATGACATCACATGGTATGGAATACCCCGTTGGCCAGTTTGGGTCAGCTGCCCTGGCTGTGTCCTGTGCCAACTGCTCGTGCCCCTCTAGCCTTCTTGCTGGCTGGGCTTGAGAAGCTGAAAAGTCCTGACTTGGTCTAAATGCTACTTAGCAACAACTAAAACCACCAGTATGTTACCAATATTACTCTCATACTAAACCCAAAACACAACACTATACCAGCTACTAGGAAGAACATAAATTCTATCCTGGCCAAAACCAGGACAGACAGCATTTGGATAGTTTTGGAGCGGGTTGGCAGACACTTATTTGGCCCCCAGACTGCCGTGTTAGCATTATTGAGCTTGTTTTCCTAGTGTCCTGGCTATTTCTAATCCCCCAGAGCACTGCAGTGCAGAGCAGCTGGATACTCTTACCTCACAGTGATGTAAAAGGTTTAGCAGACAGAGGTAGGGGATACAATGCCAGGTGCAGCGAGTAAAACGGGCTGAATGTGGAGCAAACGTTCCTGTCAAGACGGAGCCCAGCAGGGCCGGGGCACCCTCTGGGGCTGCTGGCTCGCCCCTCTGCTTCTCTTGAGGAGCATCGAATGCAGGACCTGCTGTCGTGCACCAAGGCTGGGCCTCTCTGGTGATGGCACAAGGTCCTTCTCTTAGGGACGCTCAGAATAGTGGGGTCCTGGTAACTGTTTCTCAAAATGATCTTTTACGTAACCAAACTTCGCTCCAGCATTGTGTGATTCCAGTCCTGGTGACAGTGTGCTGCTGCGCAGAGGCTTTGCTAGTTGGTTAACACAGGCATGCTCTAGAGGAGATGCCATTTGCGTACATGATCAATTGCTCAGTTAGGAGGAAAAAAAAAAAAAAAGAAGGGGGGGCAGGGGGAAGAAGCTTTTAGAGACACTGTACTTAAAAATATTTAATTTTTTTCTGTCATATGGTAAAGGAGTGAATATAGTTCAGCGAATGATGAAATTGTCCATGTTTCTGTGATTATGTGCTCATGGGGTTCACTTGAAGCTCCCCGGTTATAAATGTTTGGTTATTATGTGCCTCGTGCTTTCAAATAGCAGTAAAGTCTTCATGAAGTGAGCAACCTTTACCATTATTACATAGTGACTATGTGTACAATGTATTACAAAGAGCAGTAAAGAATGTTTGTCCCTGTCAGAAGTAATGTTAGCATTTAGTAGTGTGTAGCCATACTCTGCACTACAGAGAAATAAGTAAAGCAGATAATATTTGACTATTAGATATATAATCTTATACTGCTATTTTTCTTTTGTAAATGGCCATGATCAAATATATACCAAGAACTCTATTAAAATTTTGATATTTTTCTCAAAAAATTGAGAGTACATATTTTGAAAACAAAATTTACTGGGAAAAAAGGCTGAGTGTTTTTTTCCACATCTTTCTCTAGAAAAGCAATTTTCTTTCCACATCTTTTCTCCAGACCTTCAGAAATTGCTATGCAGTATGGTCCTATATCTCCATGCTGAATGCAAGGGGGCATATTTTATATTTAATCAATAGCAGACAAATTTATCTAGGATTTATTTTGTTCCTTTTCCTTAAAACTGCTGGTCATTTTTTACTATAGAAAATGTACTTCTGTGAAAATCAACCAGGACATTTGCTGTCAGTTTAAGCAAGCAAGAAGCAATGAGAACAAGAAAAACACAAAGAAAATGGCCTCAAGGGAAAACTCTGCATAATGAACTTGAAATTGCTACTGCTGGAAATACGGTTGCTACTTTTCCTGCCAGGGCTGTCACCTTGCACAGCAATTTTAGCTTAAAGCAGAGAGTGGAGCTTAGCTACAGCATCACTAAAGACTGAGGTTTATGCTGCTAGTTTCCAAACTCTAGAGACCACTATGCTCTGTGGTATGTTGATGGTATTTTTAAAGGGGAAATGGGCCAGAAATAGCCCACGTTCTTGCTAAAAGTTAAGGAGAAAAGGTAAAGAACAGGAACAACAAGGCCTGTGAAAGACATAATTTTAAAAGAAATCTACCTCACACTTTTTAAGTGGGAACCCATAAATTAAATGAATGGGGAGGTCACACAACTTAAATTATAACAATTTGCCTAGAGATACAGAGATCATCCCCAAGATTTTTAGCTCCAGTTCTTAGCTTCCCTTCCTGCCTGGTAAGGAAGTATGAGGAAGTTCATTCTAGAGAGAAGAGCAGCACTGTGGACTGCCCGAGATGCTCATTCCCCAAAGGGACAATCCCTTGCCATGTTATTTCTTGAAGATGGTCTCACAGAAGCCTTGGTTAGTGTTCAAATCATGCCTAAATGAGAGAAATACAGTGAATGAAAAGAAGTCAGAAGAGAAATTACAGAGCACAGTATTGTCAACCGTTCTTGAGAAGTTGAGAACATGAATGAATATTTAGTGGTCTTTTAATGTAATAACTGCTTTTCAGTGTTACTCATCTATCTGAGCAGTTGCTGTAGCTACAGCATAACCCTAAGAATTGGCAGAGAGGGAATCGTATTCTACCATGTTCCCTGGCCCATACAAAATATTTCATGAACATTTGTATACTCTAAAGTTGGTGTTAGCTGGAAAGATCTATGAATGTGTACACAGAAATTTCTTTCCTAATCCCAAATAGAGATTATCAACCTTAAATTTCAGGATTTATCTTGTTTAAATGCATTAATATACCCTCAGATATCTTGTCATACAAATAAATGTTTAATTCTTGAATCTTGGGTTTTTATAGGAAGTTACGTCATATATGAGAAGGTAGTCCATAAAATAAATCTCAGTATTTCAGAACTGCAGATTTAAGGGCCTTTATTTATATAGGTGCTGGCTGTTGTAAACCATACCTGACACTAGGGGAAGTTTGTTTATGGAGTCAGTTTACTGGAAAATCAACAAGGTCATAGCTGCTCTAGCTTTAATATTTGGAATGAATCAAGTTTGACATTTCAAGTTGAACAAGAGCTCATAATTTAGAACCAAGTTAAGAATATACCGGATGGGTGATTTTGGGAAGGACAAATTAGATTTCTAAATTGACATGCAGTGCTAAAACTAGGAACAGCTTGCCTGGATTCAGCAAAATGACTAATACAGAAAAAACCTGAACTTATTTGGGAGGAAGGAGTGAGTGTAGGGAATGTGTGCTAAATGCTGTAAGTATCCTGTGCAGAAAACAAGGAAAGGGACAGGTATTGGGTGGTTGGCAATAAATATATTATGAGTACAAAACCACCATGAAAATCAATCAACTAATAAATTAATCAGGAGCTAAGAGGTGAAACAAGAAGAAATATTAGTTTTAGATCTCACCCCTTCCAAACTCCGTTCCTGGCTGTCAAATGGGTTGTCACATCACAGACAGGATATGATTGCCATGGAGATGGTTACGAGAACTTTTCCTGTAATTTAGATTTTGCTGGGTTAATACTTCTTTTCCATGCTTCCATAAAAAGAAAGGATTATCTAAATCCTAGTTATGAAGTATGTATTAAATATCTTTATGTAGGGTGATGTTGGTATTGTTGCTATTATGCTTTATATTGTGAACCAGGACTAAGGGCCTTCCCTGTGGTTACAGAGGGAAGCTGCAGTAGAACAAGGACCTGATCACTGCCTGTCAGGGCTTAGGCTGATGCCTGTAGGGCGATCATTTCTTGTCTTGCTCCTTCTTGTAACAGTTATGTACGCTGAATTTTTACCTAAGAACTGTGAAAATTATATATGTGTTCTTTAGAATACTGGAAAGCTTGCACTTTGTATTGTTAGTCTTCAGATGAAAATTGTTCTTTTCCTTATTCTTTACATGCTGTAATTATATGTCAAAAGGTTTTCTCAGCCTTAGGAAAGGATGGCCTCTGCTTTTAGCAGCTGTTAACGTATGAGCGAGCTAAGAATTTTAATATATATCATTCTTTAGGAAATCTCTACAGTGGTCTGAAGTAGTATGACCCTGTTAGATAGAATAAAGTAAAAGTTATCTCTAATACCCTCACTTTTTTCATTGTAAATTATATTTCTATACCTGAACTTGTATAGCTCTGTCCAAAAGTTTATGTTGTCAGAGCTTTCAGATTCTCTATTGCAATCCTTCACTGTCAGTTCTGGAATATTCCAAAGACTTTTTGCCCCAAGACTTAGCCAAGAAGCACACAAGTAATTCTGTTGTATTAAATGTCATTTGTTGACTGGTTGCCACTCAGGTCTGCAGTGGAAGGGGTAACAGCGGTTCCCTGTGCCAGAGGCAATACAGAAATTGTTCCTTTCTGGAATATACCAGGCATGCATATTATGGTAAAAGGCAAGAGGGAGATTGCCCTCCCTTTCCTTTACCCTGTAGAGCTGATTATTGCCAGTGGTGCTGGAGAGAAGAAGGGGAAGGAATTACACTGGGAAACAGAATCTCTCCTGGGTTCTACTGAGATTGAAAAAGATTTTCCTTCCATTTCTGAAACATCAATAGGCTGTTTATTGAGATGAGCAGTGCTTGCGCTGAAGGATGGAGGAAGGAGAATAGCTTTAGCTGAGCTGCCAGTACAGAAAAATACAGAACCTGTATTTATTGCCAAATTCTAGAAGAATTCTATCAAAGTAAAGCCACAGAAGCATAGAGGTGAATGCCTGTTGTGCTCAATAGCATACCCTACTCTGATTACTTCTGAGTGTAGAGCACTAGGCCTAGTATAGCAAAAGTTTTGTCTTTAGCTGAGTTTTGTATCGTTCTGACCCTTGCACCTATGTACTCACTCTAAGAGTACTTTTGTTCAGCTAAGCACTTGAACGCTGCTCTGCTATTCTTGGAGCAGAGGGTTTTCTTCATCCAGGTCGCCATCAAATACAGGGAATTTAACAAGGAAAAATTGTTGCCAGCAGCAAGGACCTAGATGCAGCTGATGAAGACAGGTTGCTGGAAGTAAGGGTCTGCTTTTCTATAACTGAATGAGCAGTTCTCCCATTTCCTAATCCCAGCTTCCCTACCAACCAAAAAGAAGAGCCTGTATTCCTAGATCGGCAGATTCAGAGACTCTGCTCAGAGTTGGAGAGTTGAGCTTGCTGGCATGCTTTCTCTTTGTGTTCTTGCAAAAGGTTGAGCACCATGTACCACAAATGCTTCCCTTGTGCTGGATTCTGCTTTTTCCCAGAGTTTGGAAATCTGCAATAATTTTATTGATATTTATTGAGTTTGGCAAAAAAAAAAAAAAAAAAATTAGTGAAATGCAGAATCTGACTGTGTTCAGGTTGTCTAGTCCTTGATGTTTCATTATTCCAGAGGCAAGAAGGGGGTTACTGTGACTCACAGTAAAAAATCTTAGTGTTTCAGTTCTCACCTTTATGAATCATATTAAAACTGGTTGGTTGGTTGGTTTGTTTCACGAGAGCTGTAGGGGTCATTGGGCTGAATTCTCCTTATCATTGTCATAATTTTGATGACCTTGAATTCAAGGTTGAGTTACATTTCATATGCGTACCGATCATTTGTTAATTATAGATGCAGGAATTGTACTTCAGTATGCTGAAAATTTGCTTGCATCAAGGTAGAGAGAGGATACTTGTAAGTTCATGTATTGAAATTTCTGTTTCATCTAAAAATTCCACTAGGATCTGAAGCTAGTGTAAAGTAATAGATGATGACCGTTTCTGTGACAAACTGAATTTTGCTTTTTACAGGCTTGCCACCACAGTTATTTTTGTTATTTGTACCACATTATTTATAAGAAGCACTTTCCTCCTCTGTGTGTCACTATTTAAACCAGTCATCTTTGTAGATCTACAAATAACTAAGGAAGGTCATTAATTGCATTCTTCCTATTGACAACAAACTGTGCTTATGAGCCATTGCCTGTAGGTTGGGTTTTGTTTTTTTTTTTTTTTTTTTGTAACCGGTGCTGCCTGTAGAGCTGTTCAGACCTAATGTGATATATGAAAAGGTTTATAATTTCCTGTTAGGTCAAAGGTTTAGAAAAACTTGGACAATGAATCGGATTTGATGGCATTATTTCTTGTACTTGTGTAGTATTAAGACTTCATTTTCCTGGTCTTCATTCCTGTTTATCAAAGTGTGATGTACCTATCAGTAAATTTTACTGGTTTTCATATAGAAAAGTGGAAGAGCCTTTCCTTTAAGTCCCACACTGAATCAAAACTGAAATAGAGTGGTCAGTATTTGACCCTTCTGTTCTGTTCTTTTTGATCATACCTGTGCTACCTGCCATAAAGCTTCAGTATCATAGGTTTAGATAGACACACGCTTAAGGCTTGGCTTTGGCTTTTAAGTCTCAGTACCATAGTTGTCATGAGTAAATTAAAGGTCGTGTTTTGCTGTACAGGTAAATACACATTTTAGAGGGAATATTTTACATTCTAAAATCTGTATTTTTCTTTTTTTATTTGTGATTATTTTTATTTTTTGCCAACTGTAATGTGAATGATCTATAGACATGAGAACTTTATTCATTTTGGTGTAATGAACATGAAATAGGCCATGCTTAATGTTAAAATATCAGTGGTGACACTTTGTTCAAGCATGAGGAACAAAGCTAAAGCCAGACTTGATAAACTTAGCTGACAAAATATGAATCAAACCTTGTTAAGTACCTCCTGGCAAACCAATCCTCTGATGTGAACAGCTCTGTTGTGATTTTTTTTTTTCTTTTTCTTCTTTTTTTCTCCCCCACCATGGTCCAAAATTTAGTGCTCAACCTTGTGAAGTGCTGAGTGTCAGTGAAAGCCACGTGGGAACTGAAATGTTCAGCATCTTCCAGGATTAGGCCTTTACTTTGGTCCACATCCTGTGTGTTATGCGATCTGTTGAACTAATAGATTTCTTTCTCTTTCCCCTTTGTCCTGAAAACTAGGTTATATTATGTCGATTTCAAGTCCTGGTTATAGAAGTTTATTCTCTTTTAATACAAATAAAGCAAGCCATAAGGCATACTTCCCTAATAAAAGATTAACATACAGAACTTAGTTCACTTATGTTGTCTTTTGTGCTGGTTTGGTCTTGTTTCCTGAAGATGAGATAGCCATCTCTATAATATTAGTCTATTTTGCTTGCTGTAATCTGATGTACCATTTCTCTCCCTTTTTTTCTCCTTCCCTAAGATTATCGTTGGAGAAACTGCAGTGTTTTGTCTACAGTTAGCTACAAAGGATTTTGAAAACCAAGAAAAAACAATATTAAGTGGAGACTGTTGTTATATAAATCCACTGGTGCGCAGGACCATCAGATTCCTTGGTATGAGCAAAATTAATGCTTTTATTTTCTGAATGGTGAGAGTGATCAATTATGTCTTAATTTTGACCTGGGGAAAATACTCAGATAACCATACAACATTGCATGTGTAGTCTTAACTTGGGTGCAGTGAGTTCTCCCATTTTGGGTAGCAAATGAAGCTTCCTGGAATTTTGGATAAAAAAATAGTTGCAGAAACAGCAGTAAAAACAGAAAAAAATGGGACCACGAGGGGGAAGAACAACCAGCAGGCCTGGAGTTAGGGTGAAGTAGAGAAAGGAGATACCTGTATGCTGTATCTATAGTTGATAGTTTTCTTTTAGTTATGCACACACATAGCAGCTGAAGTTGAAGACATTGGGATATAAATGTGCGTTTGAAGCCAAGCCAGTTTAGGTACTTTCTTAGCCTGGAGATTGTATTATATACAGTCTCTAGTAGAAAACTGTACAAAATCCATGCTCCATTGAAGTCAGCTGTTAACTCCCTCATTGACTTTAGCAGATACAAAATGTCATCCTTTCTACTTAGTTCTTTGTAAATGTGTTTGGAAGGAGAAGTACCACCACTCAAAATGTCTATTGAGTATTCCCAGATGCTGCTTTTTAATACATGCAGGGATGCCATAGCAGGGCTCAGTTCTATTGTTTGCTTCTCACTCACAGTTGTATCCAAGAGAAACAGCTGGAGGAATGAAGCCTTGGGGCAGCTAATCCTCCTGTATGTCCCAGTCGCAGGGGGAGGGAGGGGATGTCAGCTGTGTCTGTATTTGCAGTGTTTGTGTAACAGCCATGCCTGCCTTATGAGAGCGTGATTGCTCGCTGTCACACTGGAGTGTCAAAAGTCATTAAGAATGGGACTGTCTTGCATAGGTCCAGAGGAGGTGGGAATGACGATGAGGAGCTCCTCCCGCTCCACTTGCTCTGTGTGTAATCAGTGCCGGTGTTTCTTTCCCACTTGGTGGGCCCTCCTCGCTCACAGAAGCAAAAAAAAATAAATTGGGAGGGAGGGCAGGGAGGCCCCTATGCTCACACAAAGTGATGTAGCCACCTGTGTTGGGGCAGCGTACACCCTTTGGGCTTGCTGAAAGGGCCCTTCTGTGCAGCCACTTGGCGAGGCACAATCCGCTGCTCACCAGGGTCTAGCAGCTCAGGGTGAATTAACGTTAGTGTGACATTGCTGACCTGCCAGGATCCCAGAAATTGTCCTCGATCCTCTAGCTTTGCTGAGGAAAAAACCAGACCTTTAGAAATGCACATGTTTCTGTGGGATTGTGCCTGCTGTGGTGTACATCCGTTAAAGTCCTCATGGTGCCCCATGAAGTTGGGAGCTGCCAACTGCCAGAACTCAAACTATATTCACAGTGAACTGAAGTATGGAAAAGGTAAGGTGATTTGACCATGGAAATACAGGAGGAAATCTGTAGCTCAGGTGGAATTTCAACACGCACCTGCTGGCTTTGCCTCCTAGTCAGGGTGCTGTGTTTGCATTTCCTTCCAGAGCTCATTTTCTGCTTCTGAAACGACAGAAAGGGACCTCGGAATAGCAAAAATCTGTTTTCTCTTGAGTAATCAGATACATGCATTTCCATTCTAATGAATGAATACACGTGTTTAATGCTTTGCTGATATGTCTGATAAAAACAACTCTTTAGCATAAGTAGCTCCTCATATATATAGATCTTTAGCTCCTGTGTTGATACTGCAATTAACATGCCATGCAAAGAAATGTACCCAGTAGCAGGCAGATGAAGACAACTCGTGCATGGCAATATTGAATTATTCAGTACTTCAGCTTCTTTATAACTGCAAGGAAAAAGAAAATGTTTGTCCAGTATGTGTTATGACTTTTCAAGTTACTTCTCCATCAGGGCCTGACTTCTTTGTTCTCAGGCAGATTTATAGGGTGAAGAATTTGCATCTGTCACTTCTGTTTAGTGAACATAGGCAAAAGGTATGTACCAGTATAGCTAGCTACCTTGAACAGTGGAGATTCATGGCTAGGGGCCCTAGGAGAGTGGGCTACTTGCACAAGAGGTAAGCGTGTTCCTCCAAAGGATCAAGAATGATCAGGTGTGTGAGTACATTGCAGTGTTGCTGCTGCGGTTCTGTAGGAAAGTATCATCTCCAGCGTGAGCCAGGATATTTAGGGTACAATACACATTAGGGTTTTTCATGTTCTTAATTGGAAGGAGCTGGTATATGATAAATACTATAATAATGTTTAGCCCTGGAGTGAAATTGTCAGGAAATTTAACTCTTTGTTTCCCTCTTTAGGAATTTACGCATTTGGACTGTTTGCTACGGACATCTTTGTAAATGCTGGACAAGTAGTAACAGGGAATCTTGCACCACATTTTCTTGCACTTTGTAAACCCAACTATACAGCACTTGGATGTAAACAGTATACACAATTCATCAGTAGCGTACATGCTTGCACTGGAAATCCAGATCTTATCATGAAAGCCAGAAAGACATTCCCATCCAAAGAAGCAGCACTAAGCGTGTATGCAGCTATGTATCTGGCTGTAAGTATATTGTACTGTTTAATGTCACTGTATTTTTGAGAGCAAATGGCTCACACTGTGAGGGAAGGTGGGAGGAATGAGGAGAAGATAAGACAACTATTGGCTATTTTTATATATGTAAACCTTCTATGGGTTACTGTGAGGCCTTTGAGAATTTGGTTCATTGGACTTAACTCTGACAGTTACAGATGTAGTGGTTCTCTGAGCCTTGAAAGCTAAGGCAGTGCTGAGAGAGGGCAAGTTTTTCAAAAGGGTTATAGATTTAGGATAACCAGGTTCTTGGTTTATTTTTTTGTGCATTTCCAGAGAATGTGGGAAGAGGCTTTTTTGGGTGGTAAAGAATAAGGGTGGGGATTGCCTGTGACTGGTAGTGGTTCCTCTCCATGTTTTAACACAGTACAGATTAATGGAATTGCACATGTCCTTATTCTTTGGTGGGGTGAAGCAGAAGAGTGGGCATATGTAAGTGTCTGATCTCTGCAGGTTTTCTGAGATCTGTGCATGTCTTTAGGTACCAGAATTGGTATTTACAGGTACCTCAGTGCTCATGCAAAGTCATTTTGGCTCTTATTCTGCAATGAAGTGGGTTACAAGACAGTCCAGCCCTTCTTCCCTCTCTCTGATAAAGGGAGTGATGAGCAGGGCTGGGATAAAAACTGGTGTTTACTGCCTGGCATCAGAGCTGTTCTAGAGGCTATTGGAAAGCGTGGGGAGGCAGGCAAGAGGCAGAGTGACTAATGAATCTCACTCAAATAACTCTGTGCAGTATTCCCTGGCTTAGTTTGGAGTGCACATTGTTCTAGTCTGAAGCAGAAGCACATCTTGTTCTTAGTAAAGTTGTCCTTAGTACAGGCCTATGGGAGTCTTTGACCTGACCTGCGCTAGTGATCACAGTCCTTTGTAGCCCTTTGGATGGGCCCAGGGCTGCCCTCATAGTGTCAGTGGGAAACTGGGCAAGTGTGTGTGTGCCTCTGTGATCATTGCAGGAGTCATCCCTTAAATTCTCGCAGTATTTTTACAGTGGCCTGCCTATACATGTGTGTGTGCATATATACATGTGTGAGTGTGTATTGCTTTTAAGCATATATTTAATGAGCTGACTTTTAATTCCTGATTGAACTGGAAACTGATACTTGCCAACATGGAAAAGATTCCAGCCCCATCCATAGACAGTGTGCCAACTCCATGCTTCTGAATATGGTTTTAGAACCAGTTGCTTAAAATCTGCAGCAATGACAGTAACATTTGCAAGAAGTTCCTTGTGAGCAATGTCTGTTTAAGAGACGTGGCTCATCAGTTAGTACAGGCAAGTGTTATCTGCAAATAAGAGATGAGCAATAAAATTCTATTCTAACTTGAGGCAAGTATAACTCCTAATAGTATTGTCTTTATTTGGGGAGATATCTAAGGCTTTGCTTCACTGAAACGTATCTCTAAATTTGGCGCAAGCTATTCTAGAAAATATTCAGCGTTCTTCATTTTAATTGCTCCTATTTTTCTCATCCGTCTGTAAAGTTGGATTTCCACTGTTGCCATGAGTCACAGTAACTAAAGGAAACCAACTGTTCAGCTACTGCAAAGCAGGAAGGAAAATAGTATTAATACATTTTAAAAACAAAAAGTAGACATTAGTAAGATCTAATACCTAGTGTCAATGGCTTTTGACACAAGCAAGAGTACTTTATGCAAACCTTATGTTGTCTGTGGTCAGTTTACCTTTAGCAACATCAAAAATTAAAACTTCTGTGATCTGTTTCATGACTTTATAATCTTTCAGTAACTGCAGAAATGAATATATCTTATGTCATTACTGTATCGCTGCATGATGCATGACACTGTCATCACTTAACTAAAGCAGTGTAAACTGCTCTCAGGATTTCTGAATTCTTATAAGCTGCCTAATAAAGTGAATTGCTATGATGTATCAGCTAAGTTGTAGCCTGCAAATTTAGGTCCTTGATGCAATATTGGCAGTCTTTCTTTTTTGTTGCCTTTTTTTTTTTTCTTTAATCCTGTTGGCATGGTTGCAAATAAAAATGCTTTTTATTACACACCAGGGAAAGAAATGCAATGTTCCAATATTTGGGGTCGTGTCCTTACAGTGTCATGATGTTTATCAGGATAGTTGGCCGTCAATAACAACTTTCTCATTGCTGTTCACTGGAGTAGAAGATTTAAACAGCAGCTTAGTCTTTGTATGAGCTGTGGTACAACAGTTATCGAGAGCATGGTCATGAAGACCTCCATATATTAGTTAGCTAGTATATCGTGAACCTATAATCTCTGGAAAATGTGCTTTCTTTTTGGTTAACAGAAATATTTGGGAGAGAGGGAGAGATTGGTACAGAATCCTCCCTGGACACTTCATCCAGCTGTGCACAAAACTAAAGCAGCTTAAAGACATCAACAGGCAACAAGCTGATCCAGAGTCCTTGCTCTCTGAGGGGTCAGGGTCGAAGTAAACAGTGTCAGGCTTGTGTGATTTCACTGATCAACCTGCTTAAAAACAAAGCCTATCCTTTATCTAATAATTCCCCTATCTCATTCCATTTAAGTGCAGACACGTCCTTATCACCTAGCATCTGTGCTTATTGTCTTGTTAACAATAGCTTCTTTTTTCATCTAAGTTCTTGAGCCTTCCTTTTTTCCCCTTCCCCTCTTTTGAGAGTGGGTGGCTGCTATGGTAACTCAGAATTCCCCTCCTGCTGAAAGTACAGTCTTTTTCAAACAATTGTATTGCTAATACTTGGACCTCTCTGTAATATTTGCCTCCATTACTTTCTCTCAATACCTATCAAGAAAGACTTAGCAATGGAAACGTTGAATGGCAGCGCTATGGTTAGGCGTTTTCTCCACCCTGCTCCAAACACACTTTCAAGGATGTATTACTTGTCTTCTTCAGACTTTTAGGTTTATTTTTCCCAGTGTACCAGAGTCTTCAAAATGAACTACTGTAAATCTATTCCAAAATCTCTAACCAAGCTGGCTGCTACCTGGATTTCTCCTTAGGTGTCTGCTCAGCTGTCTTTAGATCTTTTGTTTGTTTGTTTTCGCTTGAATTGGGTTAATAAGTTGACTGCATTTGCTTTCATTTCTTATCAACATTGCAATTCACCTTTTATCAGCTGGAACAACATCTGCTAACATAGGTATTAAGGCAAGTATGCACACACTTGGTTTTTTTCCACAACTGAGACACAAAAATGAGAAGTCAGGAGTCTTTTTTTTTTTTTTTTTTGGTAGGATTTCAAAGTGATACATGAAGATTTAGTCAGTCTGTTCCCATGGATTTAAATATGAGACTTATGACTAACAAGTTGTCCTTTGGTGCTGCAGACCTAGGGGATTGGTCTTTCCCAGTTGTAGTTTAAGACAAATTTTAATTCATTCTATAAAATTTGGCTTTTTTGTTGTTTTATTCTTATTGCATTGGACAAGAGCAGTTGGCAGCTAACCTGTCTTGTAGAGTAGTGTTTGAACTTAGTGTTACTGCATACATTTCAGACTTGTTTTGGATTCGTAATGATAGAGGAGCATGTTTAATGTCTTGATAATTGACATAGCCCTTAGGTCTGTAGGTTGATTTTGTTGCGTTGTACTGTGAACCCTTGGCCTCAACTATGGCCTCAGGCAGGGCTAGCAGGTAAAGCTGACAAATAATTTTTTCATCTCTGTAGAGCTTTTGTTCAGCCCGTGATCATCTTTTCTGCAAGGTTCTTGCTCCTGGCATTCTGTTGTATCATCTTTGCTGTTTATTGTGTTTATAAGTCACTGGGAAAAGTCAGCAAGGCAGTCTGGGTCACAGTGCTGGCAACATGGTGGCATTCTGCTCAGTGGCACTCCTTGATTCAGTCTTTAGGTGTAGGCCTCATCTCACCTCTCCTTCGTCTTGAAGTGCCTGTTTGGCTCCTGCTCAGCGGGCAGCTGGTAGAGGCATGACAGGCCTCTCTTTGATACGCTTTAAGGAGTGTTCAGGAGGAAAAGGAGTAGCAGAGCCGCCTTATTGAATCGACTTTGTCCATTTTTTGTAAGGAAATTGAAGAATTAAAGGATTCTTTTGGCTGCTTTTCAGGGGTGGTGTTAGGAAAGTGGAATTTCTTTTCAGTATCTGGTGCAGCAAGTAAAGGTACCCCTTGATACTGATTGTACAGCATACATCATGGGCTTCATATATTGGATCTATTAGTTACTTTCAGGCTGGATAATAAAATGACATTACAATTTGATCCAGGGATTTATCTAAAGACCTCTAGATATTTCTTGTCAGTCAGTTCTTCATTACAATTCAGTTGCTCATGATAACGATCTCTGTAGACTGAATCAGCTTTAATTAATATTTGGGTGTATGCTACAGTCCTGGTACATTGAAGGTTCCCTCTTTCCTTCTCCAGTTGTTTAGAGTTACAACTGTGGGGAGCTTATAGTGGGAAACTTAATAGTAGGGTCCAGCATTTCTAGAGGTTTCTCTTCCTTTTGCCAACTCAGACCCCTGACATTGAAAGCCAATTTTTGTCTAGGTTCGTCAATAATTACTGCAAAACTTATGCAGAAAGCTGGAGGAGGCTTCAAAAGCACTAAAAAAGTCTTCAGTGGGCAGTTGCAGAAAGGCTCAGATGATTTGAGAATATGACTGTGGTTTGCTCTGTGGTTTGAAATAATTTGACCCAATAATTATTAATCAAGGAAGCTAAAGAACTTCTAGATTGTCAGACAGAATTCTAACTAAATGTTGAACCTGGTTATAGACTACCGTCCACTATAGCCCACTACTCTTTCAGCTTTTTGATCTCCGAGTATCTCTTTTCTTGTAGGTATGATGAATTTTGAAAGTTATGCATTCCTCAGGTGGAACTTCTATAACATTACTTATATTACGTGAATAGTTCAAGATTCTGTCTTTAACGATAGCATGTTATAGAAGCAAAACAAAACAAAATTGAGATAATTTATACTTGGAGTGCTGCCTGGGATAGGTGCCTGTACAGTGATTCCTTCCTCTTTCTGCTTGTCGCTTCATGAGTCATTTTTCTCTGCCCACTAATGGACTGGTCTGTTTCTTTGTCAGTCCCCCAGACCGTCTGCTTCAGGGAGGACCTAAACAGCAAGCACAGAGGGCATCTTCCTACCTGCATCCCTGGGCCCCAGGCTGATCAAATAAGCTAGTAAAATTAACTTCCCTCCTGGCTGGTGCACCCAGCCTGATTGACTAGATCCACTCTAAAATGGGACTCTGGGACCTGTTACATGTGTGTTTGTGTGCATAGATGTTTGTGTGGGTGAGCCTAAAGAGAGCTGAAAGAAGACGACTAGGGAGACCTTGCAACATAGCTCAGGAGGCCACTTTGTCCTACAGTTGACATACAATTCCTGTTCTTCTCTTATGTGTTTTGGAATGATTTTGTTTGCACTAGATTTAGGACATATTTCACATGAGTCAGACTTGCAACATGACACTTTTGAAAGCTTTCCCAGTACAAGCTAAGTGTCAACACTAGCATTATTCCTTATATTATGACCTGAGACAGTCGTGTTAGAAACCTCACAGGTAGATTTGTCTTTGGTGATGATTCTGACTCTTTCAAGTACATATTTTCAAAACCGCTTCAGTTAAAGTTTTTCTTATGAGGTTCTCTGAAGTCTTCACTTCCAGCATCTTGAAGACTGAAGGTCAAATGTTTGTGTTTTCCTGAAAATCTAGTAATACTGTTATTTACTAAGATCAGGTAACATCCACCTCCTTATATGACTCTCTGCCAGTGTCTACTTGCTGTTATCACCTTCAGATCTTTTCATACTACAACCTTATTTCAGCAAAAAGGAAAAGCAGTAGCAGAAGTTCTTCAAGAGAAGATTCACCGCTGATCTGATGTTGCAGGAGAATGTGCAGCCTGCAAAATGAATTCTAACTACTGTATCAATCCTTGACCTTACATACAAAATCTCTGCTGTTGGTCTTGCTGCTGACTAATATAAGAAATTTCTTTAATTAGATTCCTCCTCTCCCAAATTCTGTTCTTAAAATGGATGGACTTGTTCAGTAAACATCTTTAGCCGTGTAAAAATTTATATTGTCATTTATTCTCACTAAGATTTTAAATCACTAAGCTATTTTCCTTTGTTGATTCTGTAATTAATATTTATGAAAAGTAAGAGAAGAAAAATCCTGTCATCTTTTCAAGATGTTTATTCTTTGTCAATTAATGACTGTGCTGGTTTATAGCTTTCCTTCCAGAATCAAGAAGAAAAAAACTACTTAATTATATTTTATTCTTAGTGCAAATCAGATCTTTGACTGAGTTGACTGTGTTAATATATTGTACTAGAGCTGCAAGAGGTCAAGTTAAAAATGGACATCTATGAATCCTGCCTTGGAAGAGTCTACATTTGCTATGTAGAGTTTTGCAAATATACAGACTTTTTGCTACGCTGTTTCAGGAGAAGTTTACCCTGTTTCCATTGATTCTTTAATGCTATTTTAATATAATACTATTTATCAGTGGTGTCTGTTCTTTAAAGAAAAGATAGAAACAGTACCTATACTGGCAGAACCCTCAGGTTATTTTGAATAATGGACTGGGAATGACAATCTTGACTGCACGTACAAGAAGGGACTCAGTAAATGGAAGTCTTTATTACTCATGTGAGGCACAGCATGAGTCTGCAGTTGTTTCTGCTTGCTCGTTGGTTTGAGTAGGGATTTGAAGGACCTGCTTGATTGTAAAAAGGTTCTGAGAATTTTCTGCGGAAAACTTTTCAGTTTAGCTTTGTATTAAAAGTTGAAGTTTGACTGAAGTACTGCAGAATCAACTATTTGTATTATAATGTGTTTTGACTTAAAAATTGAGATCATCTTCTTGGGTGATGACCAGGTGTTATAGATAGCTGCAGTATATCACCGAGACTTCCGTGAAAGAAGCTACACTCCTTTTTGAGTTGATTTTTCCTTCTCAATAGTTGTTTTGATTTAATACGCGACAATACAGAATTAAATGCAGAATAGCTTCCTGCCAACTTCCCTGTGTCAACTTCACCCAAGTTGTATTTGAAATTTGGTGATCTTGCTGTGTATTCAAAATATTAAAATATTTTCCCTAGCACCAGTTGTTCTGACATATAGTGTGAATGTGGATAATGGTGGTAGTACCCAGGAGTACAATGAGACTCACTAAAATAGAGTGTTGCTGAGTAACTCAGCGTGCACTGCTCTGTCCGTAGCTTGCAGAAAACCAGTGATGCTAAAAGCTGGAAATTAAGGTTGCAGTTGTCTTATAAGCATTCCACATGGTAGGAGTAACTCACTGAAGAAAGCCTGCAAAAAATATAAGGAGCTAAGATGAAAGGATAGTCAGCAAAGGGAGAAAAACTATTTCTGAAATGGTCTAGGAAGAACAGAGGAGAAATGTGGTTTGGAGATACGCCCCAAAAAACTTTTTTTCAAACCTTTGCTCAGTCTGTATTACTTGAAAGCTTGTTAGTACTTTGCTCTTCATCACGTAAGGTATGCTGAAGGTGTATGTGTTGCAGTACTCTGCTGTGATTTTAAGCTTAAGCTTTGATTCGTCCTCTAACCCATGGATCTTTCGCTAGTGTTTTGAACAAAATTACTGTCAGATGTTGCTCTTTTCAGACAAGCTCTGACTGCTACTTTCTTCACTTAATTTATTGTAACTGTAACCACACTTCCTAAACTACTTCTTGACTGTATTATTGCAGCACTTTGATTACCCAGTAAATTCAGCTGAAGTTTCAGACAGTACAAAAAACCCAAAGGACAGCCCATTTGTTGGCCAAAAGGTACTGGTTCTTCAATGCAGATTCATGCATTGCAGTTTTGCAATTCAGTGTGACGGCATTGCACACTTGGAGTCTCTAGCGAAAGTCGATAGAAAATATTAGCATTCTTCAGTCTAGAAACTTGAACTCTGTCTAAATGTGAATGTTTTAGGGGTGTCAGCAGTTTAATTGCAGAAACATCTTCTGCAGAAAGTAAATACTTCTTTTCTCAAAAATGAAGCATAATTTTTCGGGGGAACTTTCACGCAGCCTTAATGCCAAGATTCAAGAGAATGGAAATTCAAATATTTGGTATCAATTTCTTCCATTAGCCCATCAGAGCTTGCAAAGTGCTGGCTTAAACCTAGTAGTCACTAATGCACCCTTAGGGCAGAAGAGCTGCTCTGTCGTCAGGCAGTGCTTTTAATTCAGTAGTACTGCACAGGGAGAGTTAGACTGCAAGCAGGACACATTGACTTCTCGGAGTTTGATGCATAAAAGTTTCTGCATTTAGATTGCTTTGTGTGCTGGGGGGGATTGGTACTAAACATCCTCAGTCACCATCTGTGAAGTACAGGGGTGTACTAGTTCATCAGTGGTTGAAACTATCACATGTTATTTATAAAAGTAGATGTTGGCTTTTGGTTCAATTTTCACTGCTTTTTGACAAATCTCTAGTTAATCACATGGGGAAATTGTGTACGAGGAAGAGAGGCATTTGCTAATAAAAATAAGGCCTTGATATAGCCCCTTTCAGGGTAAAGATCTTTTCCTATTATTGTCAACAGTGCACAGTGAAAAATCAGTCTTTACCTCTTTGCATAAAAAAATACATAGATTGGGAGTAATAGCATAGGATTGTCCAATTTGCTTGTTCTTTTGGGGGCTTTTCAGGTTCACATAAAATGTAATTTTGATTTACGATCTAATTCTTTTTCTATATCCCTAGAAAAGGGTGTGATGACTTTATCTAGTGCTCTACTTTCTTGTTTCTTTACCAAAAAAAAAGTGCCAAATACGCATAGTCTATTCAAACAAAATTTAGCAATTTTATTCACTAATTAGTGGGAGATATCCATCAGTCTTATACTTTCTTCCTTTCTAATTTTCAGATGTATATCACCAACACAGTAAAAGCCAGAGGAACAAGGCTTGCAAAACCTGTTCTGTGCTTGGGCTTAATGTGCTTGGCTTTCCTTACTGGAATCAACAGAGTAGCAGAATATCGAAATCACTGGTCAGATGTAATAGCAGGATTTATAATCGGAATATCTATAGCAGTATTTTTGGTAAGTGTGTATCTGTGTCACTTATGGTTGAAAAAAATCAGTGTATAACTTTGTATCTCTTAAAATACTGGTAGCCTTGACTTTTCAGACAACTAAGTGATAAGAGATGTTTCTAATTGTTGTTTTTAATTAATTATCTGTTTCCTTAGTTATATTTACATACACTCAGATATGTGAAGTCAAGAAAGGACTAATCAAATGATCTCTTTTGACTTCCTTATGAACCAGATTGTAGCATTTCAACCAATAGTTTTTTGCATCAAGCCCCACTTGAATCAAGTATATATCCTTCAGACTAGCATCTAGTTATGATTTCATGTATAAAGTATTAAAGTAGTGATACCTACACTGATCAGAGAATAAGGAGCATTTCTTTTCCAGCTTTAAAGTAACCCTACTGAATTTCTTTCATGCTAATTCAGGTTTACACTGAAATTTTATGTTATTCTGTATCAAAAAATCATTGTTTAGTTTCTTCCTTTTCTGGAACTGTGTTGCAAAACTGGATTGTTTTTCACAGTTCACAATGACTAGTGTCTATGTCAGAAAGCTGCCACTAATCTATTAATCACCTTCACTGATAACTTCAGTGCAAGAATATGGCATAGAATAGTCACTGCTGTTTACTGCGTGCAAGTTTGTCTGCCTGGCAGCTTGTAATAGTACTAAATATACCTTTGAATTTTTTCCCCATGAAAACATTTTTGAGCTTGATTCTTGAATCTTAAGGTCTTGATCTCAAGATCTTGGATCTGAAAACTTTGCTCAGGTGAGAATTCTCACAGGGATGGCCAAGGTGGGTGTTTTCAATCCTCTGAGAAATGTGAGGGCAGCTTTAGGTCTCCCTTAAAATATACCTGCTTGCACTTCCAAACATTCCCTTCCACACAAGGTGTCCAGGACTTGTATTTGGTTGTTCATTTTTAAGATTTTTTTCCATTCTGTTTGTGCCTGTAAAGTCATAAAAGAGAGCAGAATAGAAATCTGTCTCAGCATTTTTTTTCTTATATTTTGTGATGTATATTGCGTAAACTCCTTTGAGTCTCAAGACATCAAATTTAGTTGTGTTTTGAAGAAAATACAATGGGCTAACATTGCTGCTCGGACGAGTGTCTTAATTAGTAGAAACACTAACAAACTGGTATATATCACATTACTAATTCCCTGTGTGGGAGTCACTGCTGCCCTGAGCAGGTTGAGTTTAGTTCAAACTTGGGGATGGTCCTTGCCTTGTTCTCCCGTTCTCACTCTCCATTTGAGAAAGTCTTTGCTGGTCAAAACTTAGATGGTACTGTCTCTTCATAGGAATTTAAGGTTATTGCCATGTTCTGCTGCACGTGCTTTGGACATCTATTCATGACATTGCTAATAATTGGTATACTATTATTCAGATTCAGTAATGGATTTGCTTTTAGATATGAGGGGTTTTTGGTTCTCAGGTGATGCATGTAACAATAAATTGGTTGAAAATATTTTGTCTCAAAATATTAATTAAGGATTTTCTGTAAAACATGAACTTCACTTTTCTGTGTTTCTACTGTAAGCTGTGACTAAAGCTCGTGTCAGTTCTGCCTAATTATGGATGTCAGGATCAAAGCTGAAAAAAATGAGTTGTTCCTTAGCTATTCTGTTTATCTTCTAAACCCTTCTAGGTTGTTTGTGTGGTAAATAACTTCAGAGGACGTCAGCCAGACCATGAACATTCTCATATGGATAATCTGGCCCAGATGCCCATGATCAGCATACCCCGAGTAGAAAGCCCTTTAGAAAAGGTAATGTCTGACTTTTAAAAAAACAATTAAATAAAATGTAGCTTTCCTGGAAGGATGATCCCAAACGATCTTGAAAAGAGTGCCAAGGTAATCAGATTGAAGTGGAGTGGCACATGGCAGTGAAGGAGAAAGAAGGGAAGAATTAATTCAGAGACCCTCCTTGGGAGACTTCATGTCGCCTCCAAGAACAATTGCTACATATCAGTCCAATTTACTGTTGTAGCCACTGCTAAGTCCATGGAGTCAGGCTGAGTAGGTCTGAGGCCCTCTTCCCCTGTGTTCCTCAAGTAATTTTGATTAACGCATTGGCTGAGAGTCTGTAGAGCTTGAAGTGCTTAGGAAGAAAATCTAACCCTGAGTCCAAGGGTTTATGCAATTCAGGTATGAGTGGCATTTATTCTATTTCTTCAGGGTATGTCCTCAGGCTAGTGTAGAGCATGGGATGCAGTCCCTGCTGGATCAGCTGTGGGACTTCAGGCACGTGGTAGCCCCAGGATAGGGTAGCCACTTGAAAATGCTGGGAATCTGACACCTGCGCTAGCAGTACAGATAACTTAACGTGATAGTAATAGAGTAACATGGGTCATATAGTAACTGCACAAAAGCCATGATCTCTTGCCAAAGCAAATGGGATTTTGAACTCGGACAGGCTAGTGATAGTCTCCTGGGTATGCCAAGACTCTTTGCATGAGTAAGTATCGCAATGTGTTCAAAATTTATTTTGGTTTCCTGTAATAAAGATTGATGGGTTTTGAAGTTGATGTTATACTATGTAAGTGTTAGGTAAGATTATGTCTAAACAATTTTATGAGCAAATAAGCACTGAAATAGACAGTATAACCAAATAAAGAAAACATTTTAAGCATTTTTACCAGGGGGAAAGTTTGAACTACTAATGTGAAGTTTGAAAGCAGTTCTACTTTTTCTAATGACTCTATTTGTCATTATTTGTTAAAATCTCCTGTGTTATGCCCATGTTTGAAGATAGCAAACAATTCTACACTGGATAGGGCACCAAAAATATGTTTCTATAACATTCTTTTAAATCCAAATTACTCCTGATATTTTTTTCATATTAAGCATAAGAAGAAATGTTTTTAACCACTTCCCAGTCTGTCTTAGTCACTTGAAAGTGGTGGAAGTTGTCCTTCAGTAAGCAGTGCTGCTAGCCCCGGGTTTGTTATTCCTTTCCTTGAAGGAAAAGAAGATTTCTTTTCAGAATGATCTGACACACCTTTTTGAACCAAATGTGTCTAAGCTACTTCTGCTGATATCTTGTCATAAGGAGGTCAGAGTCTCGTTTGCTTGAACAAGCATTTAGATGATGAATGTGTATCTTCAAAATAATCCATTCAGTAAACTTTCTGTAAAATGTCAAAACAAAACAAGATGTCAGTTGGCCTAGGACGTACCACATTAATAAGAGCATGTCTTATTTATGTGCTAGGCTCTCCTGCAGTAGAAGCCATTTTGGCGGTTCAAAAGCCATCATAGGTAATAAATGTACATTCTCTGGCTGTGGAAATTTTTAATTTTTTTCTGGAGATAAAGACCTCTTGTTAATGTAGTATTTCTACCTGATTTGACACCCTCTTGCGCGTGATGAACAATGTTCTTTTCTTGAGGCTTGGCTAGGCAAGATTGAGATGTTGTAGGGAAAGCTATGGGAGAGTGTGGAATGGTGGTGGCAGGAATAATGTTTGCTCTGCTTGAGGATGACCTCTACCATTTGTGAATTGCCCAGGACTCTATTATACAAACGAGCTTCTTTCCTTCTGAACCCATATTCCTATGGCAGTAGATGGTAGCTGTTCGCTGTCATGGAACTTCTCTCTAGATGATGAAATTGAGGACTGTCCACAGGGTGTTTACACATGGTGAGATCTTTGTGTATTGGTTCATCTTTGTCTATGTTGCAAAGCCTTTCTCCTTTCCAGACAGAGAAGATGAGATGGGAGGGTGGTAACATGGAGACTTTGCTATTTGTTGGGAAATGCTTTCTTCTGTTTCCACTCTCAGAAAGTTTAAATTTGAGCTAATAAATAATTGATGAAGAAGTTACTTACATGTGAGTGCTTTAGGTGTTGAGGTTTTGTGGATTATTTTTTTTTTTTAATATTTAGTCTAAAGTTTTAGATAGAAGCCAGACCCTGTTAAATAAAATGCGCTAAGAATAATACTTACATGGAACTAAGGTCTAAGTTGAACCATCTCAATTAACTACCATCACTACAAGAATTATTAACTTAGTCTTTACTTTTTAACTCCCTTCTCATTTTACATCCTTTGTTCTCCGCTGGAGAGAGAGGGGTGCTAAATAATTTGTGTGCTACTTGCCTCTGCCTGCTTTAGCCACGTGCAAGTTACTTTTCACTACATTTCAGTTAGGGCCGTTGCAGTTCCTTATTCTGGATGCGCATACATTTACATTTGGCTTATTTTAAATCTGTTTTTCCTTGTTCTCAGACTGCAAGCTCCTGTGCCAGTATTAAAGAGAGTTTACTGTCAGAAATTAGCTACTAAGAGTAGCACAAATCTGACTGACTGAAGTTATCATGGGCTAAGCCAGTGCTAGGATGAAGCAATGGAAGTCTGTTATTGGTATTTAAAAATAATAACTATATGCGTATCTGGGAGTGAGCTGTGTTAAAGAATGATTTAATTAGAAATGACTACCAGATGGGACCTCACTTATTGCAGTTTTGTTATAAATTCACCCGTAAATGATTAAGCACATGATGTATCACACAGACCTGGAAGCACCTTATTTTTGTGTTTCCAGATCTGCTACTTGCTATTCGAGTGGTTTTTCCTGCTGGAGGATGAATGCTCTTGGCATGTTCTCTGTGCTGCCACTGTCTGAGTTTTGGTGGAGGTCAAGAGCTACATTTGAAGTGCACTTAAATAGGAATATGTGTACTTGTAATATTCTGAATTGAGCTGCTGCTGGTTAATGACAAGGGTAGATCACTGTTTGCATGACACTTCTGTTTAATTGCGGCGTATGCAGATGATTAAGCTGTTCTGCATGGGTACCCACTTCTCACACACTCAAATAAGCCATAGTTGCAGTCTCCTTGAAGAATCCTTGCCAGAGCTGGCTCAGCAATGCAGTCTTATTGCTTTCACCTTAACTACATTCATCCTCAAAATTAATGGAAAGAATGAAAGCCAAGAAACCTCATCACTCACTCCTCTGCTTCTTTTTCTCTCCTGTCTCTGACCTTCATCTCTTATAAGACAATTTGTGTTTCAGTTAGCTGACACTCTCTTACAGAGAGGAGGCTCTCTTCCTACCACAGTCAAGGTTAGGGAGTCCTGTTCTTTTGCAAGAGTTACTGGGAAATAGGGATATTCTGGGTGGTACCTAGAAGAGTTTAAATTTCAGCTGCATACAGTGCAGTCACAAACTATTTTTTCTGTTTCAGGGGAGACTGACATTATTTCATGTGAAAGTCACCTGGAATTGGCCAGGGCTTACACAGGGCTCATACACATCTTGTAGTAGCTGCTGACTCTCCTAGCTTTTTTCTTTTTTTTAAAATAAGTATTTTAGCTTTGAAAAAATCAAATGCAAAGGGGTCATGGAGCATTTTAGTACTAATTGAAGCAGTAGATGGAATACTGAGGTAAGTGATTTTAGAAGGAAGTGTTGGGTTAGGAGAGGCACTGTGGTTCATCTCTTGTGGGATGAGATGATTACTGTGTCTGATAATCAGTGCTTTCTGTAGTAGTTCAATATTACTTATTTGCACAGTGGGTTCTTTGCAGTGCTGTGTTTGACAGCTAAGCTGCATTTATCCACAAAGTCTTTGCTTGGCATTCCTTCATAGTGCTACTTGTGTCCCCAAACGCAGTCACCAATCCTTGTTACAATGAGGTTTCTCATACTCCACCCATAGGACTGACTCTCCAGCATGACTGTGAACTAGAAACAGATAGTTTAGGGTGGTCCCGTCCCGTCCCCCCCGCTTTTGACATTTTAGTGGTGATAAGTATTTGGAATTCCTCTCATAATATGTGACATTCTTGTTGTCTATCATACCAATTGCTAGTGACTATTAGGGTTAATTTTCTCAAAAATCTCTTTTGAGTTTGACACTGTAATTCATGTCCTATTTTGTGTGTGGCAAAGATAATTGTGGTGATAAAATGTTTTAACAATAGTGAGTATAGGTATTATAATGGATTCTGATAGTATATTAAGACTGGGGAAGATTTCCCCTTCTGTTTTTATGGTACAATGCTTTTTCTACTTACTCCATCTTGATTATTTACAAGACATAGAACAGCTGCTTCAGTGTCAGAAAAGGGTATTTTTAATTTTAATTCTCAATGTTACTGCTTTTTCCTTGGTCTTAAGCATTTTGGTACTAAGAAGTCTTTCATTGGTACGTGCACTTGTGTACACACAGCATGGTCTAGGGCATCCAGTCTGATCCCTGGGGCTCTCCAGGGAGACTGATCGCCTATCACTGAATTCACAGGCTAAAAACAAAACACGAAG
The DNA here is from genome assembly GCA_035590195.1 of Aviceda cuculoides. Classification (NCBI taxonomy): domain Eukaryota; kingdom Metazoa; phylum Chordata; class Aves; order Accipitriformes; family Accipitridae; genus Aviceda; species Aviceda cuculoides. The sequence goes on along the minus strand of JAVJGG010000090.1, from coordinate 21,628,565 downwards.
ATGTTTTAGCTTATCATACTGTGGACATATGGGGGACAAGTTTTGTGTATATTCCCATTGCTTCAAAATATTTTAGTTGAGACGTATCCAAATACTGTTGTGCTTGATGTCCAAGAGTGTACGTAGGTGTCCATACAGTGTTTTAGTACATGTATGTGTATCTCCAGGACAGCTTGACTAGAGTCCATGTGCTCACATCAGCTTATAGTCAGGCTTTCAGATTTCTGTGATCATAATGGTTCTCTTGATAACACAGTATGTTAAAGGAGATATAATACAGCGTTGTTTCACACACAGAAACACATACCCAGGAGGGGCAGCTCATAGAAGACCATAAGCAATTTTGTTTCAATGTCAAGCATTTAAATCTGCACTTAGGTCCTACTCTTCTGCTTAAATTTACTTCTGGGGGATTGTACAAGAATGCAAACTGGGATCACCACATCTAATATTCAAATAAAACAATGCTTAAACATAGGAAATGGAACAATATATTTATTGTGTCCTCCTCAAATATACATGTTGTAGGTGTTACAGAATCAAGGTATTAGTAACAATCAAGAAGATCCTTTGCAACGAAACTCCCTCAAAGCACGCATCATTAGGTTCTTCTCCTGGATATCAGGAAGGGACCGTTTTGAACATCTTCATATAAGGCAATAAACATATGTGTGCAAGAGCACACATAAGTGTGTGTGGAATTGAAGCAAAGGCAGTGTGGCGTCAGCGTTCTGTGCAGGTCTGCAATGTTTTAAGTGGGCAATTTCACTTGAACTCATTCTTTTCTCTAAAAATGAGATTCATCCAGTAAAAGCATAAAATACACTTTGTTGACCCAGAGAGTTGTATGGTAACATTATTATTGCTGTATGATAAATTATCATTTGCCTGAGCTACTACAGTAGTATTTTTCTATTTATTTTAACAAATTCCACTGTGTGAAGGACTACAAACAATTTTTCAAATTCCTGTTTTAAAAAGGAAAAAATCTTTTTTGGGGTGACTATTTTTTAATATTTCTAACTGTATTCATGAGAGCAGACCAAAAAAATTTCAGGTAAAAAATATTTCATATATGTAATGAAAATGGCAAACCACAAAAAACTTGTTATGGATTTTTTTCAATGCTTTAACATTATAGAATTGCTTATAAACAGAAATTAATTAAAATCTTAACAGAAGATATACAGATATGGATCACTTGCCCCCAGAAACCTGCACTCAAGGCTTAGCCTTTAGCTTTCATTTTTCTCTTTGTGGTGTGAGAGCACAGTTAAGAAGCATGCTTTGTTCACGGAGTGCTGACACCAAGCTGATACTGTCAATTTAGAATGAACAATATAAAAGCTGGCGTGCCTGTCTGTGAAACTGCTGCCATTGAGCAGACCCTCAGCATATTCTAATTCTTTTGAGTACTGTAGGGAAAATAATTTTCCATGGAGTTAGAGAAGCTGGGGTCTCGTGCATGGTTTTTTGCTTGTCTCCTGCATCTGTGTGAATCTGTTTTCTGACAATGGTTAGTATCTCACACTGAACTTTGTCACAGTAAATCTAGCAGAAGTAAAAGATCATAGTAAGAGAGTTGAAATGCACTTATTCAAGAGGGATGCTGTTTGTTTATTTTTTTTCCATAAAGAGTCTCAGCAAGGCTTATTTGTAGTTTTGCCTGAGATGACAACATATGAAAATGCATGAATACCCAGACAGTAGCATGAATCTGTATCAGTGATTCTTGCCATCAGCAAGTGATTAATTTTGACCTAGTTATGCATCACCGTGCTGAGTGCATTGGAAATGAATTGACAAGCCTTCACTAGGGTCCAAATCAGTAGGTCCACAATCAGTAGTTTAGCAGTTCTCTCTGAGGGTTTATTGAGGAAGGGGGATTTTCTTCTGTGTTGTTACATCCCATGCTCTGCATGTCCTTACAAGGATGGTGACCTGCTCATTTTGGAAGTATAGCTGGCAGGAGTGTGAACCACATTCTCCTTTCATAAGTAATAGTTACCCAGTCCTGAATTAATGCCACATGAAAGAGCATTTGGTTCTCTGCATCACAGACAAATGTGCATCGCTTAGAGAAAGGGGTAGGATGTAGCAGGACTTCAAAGAATTGATTAGATTAAATAACACGGAATTTTTTTTCCTTCTGTCCTGGCTTCAGCTGGGATAGAGTTAATTGTCTTCCTAGTAGCTGGTACAGTGCTGTGTTTTGAGTTCAGTATG
>JAVJGG010000090.1:21611952-21626239 GCA_035590195.1 Aviceda cuculoides | reverse complement strand
CCATCCCACTGGGTGGGGGGGGAGTGAGTGAGCGGCTGCGTGGTGCTTAGTTGCTGGCTGGGGTTAAACCACGACAACTTCAGTTCCTCATTTTTAAACCATCTTACTTATCAACAAAGTGAATAATTTTAGACTGATGCTAGTTTAATTTGACAGGATAATTTTCAGGTCTAAATAAGGAAAAATAAAGTAAATATTGTGAAGAAAATGTCATAATAGCCTCACAGCAACTACAGAGTCATTGAGGTTGCCCAATGTATTGTCTTTCCTGCACTGAAAGCAGATAATGGCCAGCCAACTAAAATGCTTTGAAATGTTAATGTTTTGTTTTCTAATTAGGAATCTAATTTTACTTTGATTCTGCAGAATTGAAATCTGGAAACAGTGATATTTTCCAATATTGTTTACTGAAAACATCTTCACAGAAAGGTGCACTCTGATTCTTTCTTTTTTCTAATGCTTCTTAAAAAATCTGCTGGCTATGGTTTAATCATTGTTATTTATTTAAAATATATTCATTCTATTTGGAGAATGTACATAGATGCTTACTGTTTGGTGGTGTTCTCTTATGAAAGCTGTCATAAAATACAGCAAGAACATTGCTGGAGCTATGATGCTTATTATAGGGCAGGGGAAGGAGAGCTCCTCCTCCTGGACACAGTACAGTTATGGCATGGTGAGAGAGGGAGCAAAGCTGCCAGCTTCGTTTGGAGTGGGGAACAAGAGGTAGCTCTCCTGTGCTCCTACTCAGGGTACTTCTAAATTCCTTTCTGTAATGTGAAAATCAAAGATGCCTGCCTGTCTCTCCCCACACAGACTGAGAGACAAATATCCAGACAGTTTAAAGAACTGAGAAATATAAACTTGTGTGGTGACCACTGTTTCTCTCCAGCACTTTCTATGGTGTGTGATAAGGGATTTTCTGAAGGATTTAGAACAACTTCCCCTAGCAAAAAAAGGGAGATCTATCCCACTCTCCATGAGTTATCTACATTCCCCCCTCTCCAGCTTACACCTCCTCTCTTCTGACTTTGGTCAGCTCCAGCAGGGGAGGTGATAAGAGAAATCTGTAGTGCTTTGCGTGGTATTATTTCCCTCTGTGCATTTTTATGCTGGGGAACAAATGTGGTTTAACATCAAGATTCCCTTTATTAATTTTACACATCACGTGTTTTATAAAAAATGGTGGCAGTCTAGGGTACTGTGTGCCTAATGGGAACATACAGTTCCTTTGGATCCTGCACATCACTGTGCAGTGGAGTCTTCAACTAACAAATGTTTGCAGAGGCATGTGCTTAGGTTAGAGCATGAAAAAGTAGCAAAGCTCTTTGGGATGCTGTAGTTTTACTGTGTAGGGTCACACGTAGTACATTCACATTCTGATAAACATCTTCATAAGAATCATCCTGTTGAAGGAAAGTGGAGAATAACATTTGAAATGGAGAGAACACTGTAGTGATTCTGAAAAAGAAATTTTGAATGAGTTCTCAACTGCTGAATGTAATTTTGTTGTATCATTTTGCTACTTGATTCTATGCCACTGAGCTCATGGGGAGCAATTAATCTTTAAAAAAATGAAACATTAAAATTGTATTAGCACTGAAATAGAATATTATAATCTGTCAGAAACTGTCATTTTAATTTCTAGGAATTTTGTTTTAAATTATGAGTAAGGTAGCAATAAAAGTACAGCTAACTCAGTTATTCACATTGTTACTTAATTTAAAAAAACTATCTAAAACTAAAATATTGTAGAACCATCACACCTAATTACTTTGTTCAGCATACTTACATATCCAGTCTTTCAGTGATTAACGAAGAATTGCTATGGGAGTGAGTGAGAACGCTGCAGTGAAAACCAGTTTCATTTACATCATCCTGCAATAGTCTCCAAGCATAAGGCTGTCCCTAAAGTACCAGAGGCAAAAATTTTCACAGTGGTGACTGATGTCTCTCTGTGTGGTTTCTGGGTTTTTATCTGTTTGTTTTTCCTTTAACTTGTAGAACCACATCACGGCCTTTGCAGAAGTCACATGATGTTGACGCTGATGTATATTCACTCCATTGGACTTCATCTCTTTTCACAGCCCACACATGATAATTGCAGTGTATCAAAAATAAGAAATTTTTAGAAGTCCTATTTCTGACGATTTTTACATCTTTAAAAAGATACCAACATTTTGAAGAATTCTTAAATATTAGAACGTCACTTTACTTTCTAGCAAAAATAGTAACTGTTTACTTTTTGATGGAATGGGACAAACTGAGCACTAATTACATTTATCTGACAATACCCTCTATTTTGGCTTCTCATTGTTTTTAATGGTTCATGTACCTATTCCAACAGTACTTCATATTTTGATTTGACTTTGATTTTTAAAGTCTACATTTTTAATTCAGCATGAACTTGTTTCCATTTGAGGCGATTTCAGTGTGTAAAAAAACTAGACAAATATTATGTTCTGTATGAAAATGCTTTTTGCACATTGTATTACGCTGTATTCCATGTAAGATATCATTCAAACAGTATGTTATATGTAAGACTGGTGCTTCTGCTTTTGAAGAGAAAAAAATGCCAATTTTTACTGTAATAAGTATTGTATCATAATTAAAAGTTTATTTATTTGGATATTTTCCTGACATAATTGTAGTTGAATTGTTGTTTGTAGTTCTTGAATGTCTTGGATGATATATATGTATCTAGGTTAAAAGAAATGAAAATAATATAGAAAGTTTGATCATTGATATATTCTTTATTACTAATGATACCCTATGAAAGGTTAAGGGCTCCATTCTTAGCTCAGCATATCTGATGGGAAGCCGTATTACTCATAAGTCATTTAAACAAATTGTTCAAGGAAGCCTGGATCTTCTCATATTTGTTGTACACCCTGATATTATGCTGGGAGAATGGGTGCTAAGATAAGAAGAGGGTCACTGGCTTAGTGAGAAAAATGCATATGAGTTTCTACTCTCCATTTTCGTGTCTGAGCACTCATGGAAAAAACAAAATGGCTTCATTAATTTTCTTCAGCCAAAAGGACCAGAACAGGCAGACTTTCTCTCTACAAATCTTTCTATCTGTGTTTCAGGGCCATATTCTTGCAAAAAAGTCCTCTGTCACTCTGTGTGGTGTTGATGAATTGTTTTTTCTTCAACATCAGGCAATGTTATCATATCTCTGTTATTGCTGTGAATAGTCAAATTGAGACTCCTCTTCAAAAGACAGCCTCACTGACTATTCGTAGTGAAGTTGTCCTACAAAAATTGAGCACTAAATGGATCTGAATATTGTAGATGCTGAAGATGCTCTTACCATCTGCCAGAAAGTTTTCCTCTGGCAACAGCTGATACCACACTAGCTCTATAGACACATTGAGAATAGTAATGTTCAGTGCAGGCTGTTGAACATTCTAGGCCTTAAATTTTCCGTAATTCAGTGTATTTCCTGTGCATTAATCATTGTTAGAAGATGTTTGAAACATAAGGCTGTAGAACCAGGTATATATTTTCTGTGATGAATTTTAATGCATTCCCACATAGTCATCCAGGTAACACCTACTTTTTACTTTTTATTTTAACCTCTGCTTTCACTAAAATACAGCTACTGAACTAGCGCTTGGCAAACGGGGCAAAGCCAAGTCACCTTTGAGTGCAGTGTCTCACAAAGTCATTGTGCTAAGCCGAAAATTAGAGAATAAAGGAATACATCAGTGAGGACAAAAGTGCTAGAATAGAGCCCTTAGCTACAACAATGTTACTTAGGTGATTGAAAATCCACCTGTATTAGACTATCAACTGTGTTTACGAAATTGTAGTAGGTCCAAAGTTTGTATCACCATGTTAGGCACACTTACCCTTCTCTTAGTCTAGCTATGTAGGGTCCAAGGTACTAATGATATTTCTGTGTGCAGATTTAAATGAAATCTTCACTCATTTTTGCATGGTAGTAAACCTGCATTTTTATATCTGATTTATAAGATTACCAAGAGATTCTTTTATGTTAAAAGAGATGACTCTTTTTCAGTGTACTGTATATCATCAGCTTGTAACTGGTCTCTTTCTCTCTCAGGATCTTTCCCAGTCAAATATTTGGGTTAAATTTATCATATCTCTGTGAACCAGCAGTGAGAAAACAAAAAGAGAGACACTCTGCTGTATAATGTATTTTTAAATAAAATAATTTTTCATTCATATGTAGTGTATTTTTTTTTAGATATCTGCTCTAGATATATTTTGGTTGATTGTGTACATATAATGAAATGATTTTAAGTCAACTGCATTTGATGATATATTTTCACAATTAACCAGGAATCCCCACAGTTAACTACCTTCCCTTAGATGTGGTTCTGGTGAAATTGAAAAGCAGGAAAGGAAGAGCTGTGCTGCAGAAGAGTCCACAGCCACTTGGTAAAGGAATGTCCCCAGGATGTGGACCAGCCAAGCTCCAGACCCTACTTTGACTGATTTTTCAGAAGTGGCAAGAATTTACCTCTCCCAGCCTGTACCTCTCCACTGCCCTGGAACTTGGGCCTTCACTCTTCCATTGTGGACCCGAAAATGCTTTCACTAGGAAGAGTTTGCCAAAACAAAAGTAAGTTGGCATTTTCTGACTAAAATAGCTTTTTGGTGGTTGCTTTTAAAAAAATGCCAGTGAGGAGCCTATGATAAACAAGCATCATCCCTCATTCAGGGAATATTCTGGTGCAGAGTGGTTCCTAATAAAAACACTGTTGTTGAACCATTTCAGTGCTTTTGAATGCAGCTGGTTTTCTGATCCTTGTGGACCTTTTCTATGTGTACTTCAGTGACACAGCTCCATTCTATTTATAAATGAGATGTTTAAGAAGCATCTCTAATGCTATATGCTGCTGTGTTCCTAAAAATGGAATTCATAAGGCATGTGGGGACACCAGCTGGGCTCATATCCATACCATTTTAGATTCACTTATATGTATTCTGCTGTTTGTTCATAATCATGAACTGCATAAGACATACAGTGATAGCATCTGGGCTCACATCTCTTCAGCTTTTAAAAATGTTCATTTTAACAATATGTATTAAAAGAGGATAACGTTGGTGTTTTTCAGCTACAATTTTCTCTGCTGTTCTTGCCTTCTAATTTTGTTGCTGTCCAAGATCACAGTGAGTGCGACAGTCCATTTGCACATTGTTAGCAGGGAGCTTTTTACACTCTTCTGAAGTCTAATTTCGGTATTTCTGAGGCTTGGCATGCAGAAAGCAGAGTGCACTACATTTTAGGAACAGATAACCTGAGTCTGTTTTGATCAAATATATCCCTGGCCATCTGCATAGCCTTGGCCTTGGGGACACTCAGGAGCAGGTGGAAGGGCAAGCAGACCTCCAGACCTCTCAGCCCTGCACCTCCCTCCAAGCACACTAAGAACATTTTCACCAGGCTCTGCCTCTGACAGCTGGCTAGACCCCAACACACCAGATTTCCCTGCTGTACACCAGCACTTTTCATCTCCCCTCAAGTACCTTTGAGAAACTGGACAGATCAAGAAAGGTACCATGCCCTCACCCTGAAATGTACTACAAGCATAACTGCAGCTGGGACTCTCACTCGGACAAGTGGAAAGCCAAATGAACAGGGACCTATCATGGTTTCAGCTTTTGGCCTGCTCCTCCACTTCCTAGGCCTTTTAGTTTTCAGGGACTTCCACAAAGGGAAGTGAAGGAAAGTTTCACAATCCCTCTGCCCACTTGAACCTCTGCTGCATGCCTAGGGTTGAGCAAGCTTTACTCTTGCTATTGGCCACCAGCAACTTTCCACTAAAACACAGTGTTGCCCTTTTGTCATCCTCTACTGTGTGAGGATGGCTGAAAAAGCTCCTTAGGGTTTCCAGGCTTGACCTGATGTTCTGGGAAGAGGAAACTGTGAACATTCCAGAAGGAACCCTGTCAGGCTGGGAATTGGAAGGCCTAGTGTGACTGTGTGATAAGCCTGGTTGTTTCCTCAGCACTCGCTGAGTTGCCATGCCAACGTATGACTCTAATAGGTTTGCTTTTGATACTAAACTGCCTATATTTGCCTCATTCTGAAGGCCTAGTGCACTTCCAACACAGAGCATTAGGTACTTGGTTCCCTGCTCAGTACTGGAGCTTGTCTCTCTGTAAGGAATCCTAGGAAGTGCAGCATATCCTGTATGAAACCTTGTCCCCAGTGTCTGATGAACACTATCCTAGACAAGTTGGTGGTAAGATAGCTGTCATTAGGGCTAGCTTCAAAGATGCTTTGCTCCCACTTGCCTAAAAGGTTATAATGATCCAGGCATGTTCAATGATCACTCTAGCTGGAAGCAATATAACTGGCTAATGCCCAGGCTCTGACTACTTTTTTTCTGAAGACAGTGATATCCAGTTCTCTGCCTGTCATGTCCTTGAACTCAATTTCTTCCATTCCAGTTGTCAGGCCTTGATACTACATTCTGCTGTAAGATGTGATATTCATGAGGCATAATTGGAGAGTGGCTGTGTTCATTGGCAAACCATTTTAGATACTGTTACATATCTTCTGCTCTTGGTCTGTTATCACTAGCTGTGTAAAACATTTGGTAAGCTAATCTAATTGAATTAGGACAGTTTAATTCTGAATAAAAGTATACACCCAGAGGTTTTATATGATTCTAACTAATCTACAGCAAATCTCTAGCTAATTCAGATAAACCATCCTGCTGAATTGTCCCCTGTGTGGACAAGTCCTAAGCCTTTTTTTTTCCCAGAGGAGCTCTACTGTTGTAATACCTTCCCCTAGTGACTACAGCCAGAACAACATGTGGCAGCCAGCTTCCTGAAGTGATCACATCAGCAGAATAATCATCTCTAAATTACGCACCTGCTAATGGCTTCGTTAGTGGACTGGATGCAGAGGACTGCTCTTGTGCTCTGAAAGTGATTAAGAATGGGCACAACGGTAATCTCCAACTGTGAAATTACTGAATCCATCCTCTAAGATGGGGGCTTCAGTAGAAGCCCCAGTAAAGAGTTTTAGTCCCCAAACCAAATTCTTTGCACCAGTGTTCTCATCTGACGGTGTTCACATCTAAATAAATATATAAAAATAAGAAAACAAACCCTTTTTCTGACAAAGCTCTCCCTAAATAACGATGTTATACCTAAATACATATTCTCTGCAGCTACAGGGAACTTGTCATCTTGCTGTCAATCTTTAATGTTCTGAATGTGAGATCCTCGAGTTGTGAATTCCTAGGACTGCTCTGAAGTAGGCAAATAACCCTAAAACAGAGGCTAAACATGTCTACAGCTGTAGAAGAAAATCTAAAGAGCTATGAGATGAGATAGGGATGAATTTCAGAAGCAGGGAAAATGCCTTCTTACACTCATTAGCAAATGTGCCAATTTGAGGTAGATTTGCTACATTCTAACTTAAAATATCAATGCTTTAGTGGATGGCGTTTCTACATTTTTGAAATACTGCTGTAGAAGTGCTGCACTTAGTTGACTGTTTCTGCTAAGAAATCATCTGCTGTTTCGTCCTCTTTTGTTGCTGTTGCTTAAGGAAGCAGCTACTGTTCCTTCCCTAGCAACCTCTATTTATACAGTAGCAACTGATGACTTAAAGATATTCTATTCAAATATTCTAAAAATAAGTCCGATGTGATGAGAATGAAGTGCTTATTTAGGAAAACAAAAGAAAAGCCCCTTTAGCTCTCATTGAAGACAGGGGACTTGAAGCTAATTCTAGTAGGAAACAGCAGGATGAAACAAGACCCTTGCTTTTTGGCAGCAGTTTGCATTGTTGTCAAGACAAGGTGATAGATCTTTTTTGAGAATTAATACTCTTTTTTTTTTTTTCCTGAGCAATCAGAGAAAACATTTTAAGGATGTAGTCTTGGAGCATATAGTCTTCCAGAGAGAAACAGAGAATGTACTTGGTTTTGTATTACATTTATTTTATGAAGTCACACTCAAAGACAGTGAACACCAGCGCAGAAGATGGGGAATAGAAAGACTAAACAAACTATATTTTCAGTGGAGGGTGAGAGATTTCCCACGCTGAGTCTTTTTAGGAAAGCAACCAAGTGAGTAGGGACTTGATGTCAGCTGATTATGTGACAGAATTCTATGATACTGGGTCTCCTATGAGAATGTTGCCTGTTTATAATGTATATATTTCAGTCAGTTACGATTTTGATCAGAAGAACAGATAATCATGAGATGTCTGATCTTTAGTTCTTTGTCAGATTAAGAGACGTCAGTACTCCTGTGATGTTGGACACTATGCTGCTGCCTGCTGACCTGCCTTCCTTGCATATTTAAGGTAAAAGGCTGTATTCTGTGTTTTTTAATTAATACAATGGATGTTTTCTTCAGGAATCTGATGATCTGCATGTAGAGGTTAAGAAAATCTCTCTCATGGATGTAATTTCTTTTGAAAATTGGGATTGTAAACTTACTTCTACCTATATACTGCTATAAACCTGAAACTAAGAGCTGCCCATAGTTGAGAGGAAGAGTCACCTCTACAGGCTCAGTGGAAGAGCCAGCTTCTACAAGCCTTGAGCACTGCAGTCGGAGATACCACAAGGTTTTGGTTACCTACAAGGCTCTTTATGATCTGCTTGATCTCAAGTGTGTGATTTGATTTTCAAATGTAACACTTACTTCACTATGGTTGTGGTTTTGATTGGAAGGAAGATTGCTGAGAAACATACATGTCAACACAAAAGAGAACAGTGCTAAAACTTTCCTCTTCATCTTCACTGGCCTTTAGTATACCTGCTCCTTTTGTTATATGGCTCTGTACTGTCTTCACTTTTTCACTCTGCTTCTGGCATTTGTCTTTCTCATTAGATGTTACATGTTGCTGTGTCACATTGTGTAGTAAACAGTAAGTGTAGCTGGACTTAGGCCTTTGCCAACATAAAATGGATTTTTCAGATGCAGATAAGAGTAAGAAAGTAGAAAAATGTGGTGTGGTACCAGTGTTATTTTAATGGGAATAGAGCAACAGCAGAAAATGAGATTGTTTCAGAAAAAAAACAGGTAAGGAAAATCTGGTAATAAACATAAGTGAGATAATCTAAGATAAAGGCTTAAATCTGAATACAAGCGGTATTTCAAAGGATATAACATGCCATGACTTTATAGACAGTGAATGAGAATTTTCTATACAGCTGGTAAAGCAAATAGATCATTGTCCTGGTTTTGGCTGGGATAGAATTAATTGTCTTCCTAGTAGCTGGTACAGTGCTGTGTTTTGAGTTCTGTATGAGAAGAATGTTGATAATACCCTGATGTTTTAGTTGTTGCTAAGTAGTGTTTAGTCTAAAATCAAGGATTTTTGAGCTTCTCAAGCCCAGCTGGCGAGAAAGCTGGAGGGGCACAAGAAGTTGGGAGGGGACACAGCCAGGACAGGTGACCCAACTGGCCAAAGGGGTATTCCATACCATGGGATGTCACATCTAGTATATAAACTGGGGGAAGTGTGGGCAGGGGGCATCGCTGCTGGGGAACTAACTGGGCGTTGATCGGTGGGTGGTTAGCAGTTGCACTGCACATCATTTGTACATTCCAATCCTTTTATTATTACTGTTGTCATTTTATTAGTGTTATCATTATCGTTATTAGTTTCTTCTTTTCTGTTCTATTAAACTGTTCTTATCTCAACCCATGAGTTTTACTTCTTTTTCCTGATTTCCTCCCCCATCCCACTGGGGACGGGGGAGTGAGTGAGCGGCTGCGTGGTGCTTAGTCGCTGGCTGGGGTTAAACCACGACAACGTTCTAGCTTTATGCAACTTACAATAAGGCAAAGAACTGCATGTCATGATGTCTCTGTCTTGCATGTATTACTGTCACTTCAAATGCTATTCCACATCTGAAGGTCTGTGACCAAGAAACCTGCTATTTATTTTGGCTGAAGGAATGATCTCTTTTTCATAAATATACCTTCAATTATCTATATAGCAAATGTCTTTAAGTGTGTTAGTTAAACCCTGCACGAATGTAATCAGTTGGAAAAATCCTATCCAAATTACAGACCCCAGGACTTCCATCTTTCTCTATATTTACACTGTGTGAAACACTCCATCAGAGTTACAAATGCAGTAAGTAAATTGACACACATTAATTTGGTATATTTTAGAATAAAAGACATAAAAGCTAACTAGGTATCAGTTAAAAAATAAAGGACTTGTGTATGCTTGGTACATTTCAGTAATAAGTTTTGACCAGACCTTTAGAACTCCATTTAATCAAAATCCCTACCATTGAACAGTGCCTTTACTTTTTATTTTCTCAACTGTCTGTGTTGCAAACTTTTAGATTAAAAACTTAGTATCATTTACTAGTCTATTAAAAGTAAAATATACCATGAGTTCAATGAATAGAAATTGTGTAATGCACAGCATACCTTTTTTCTTAGTTGCTTCAACTTGTTCTAATAGTGCAATAAAAAGGTGTATTTTGTTCTAAATGAGTATATAATTTAATACATAATGACAGGCAAAACAAACTTTTCAGTTCAGACCAGGTTAATTTTCAATCCTGAACTGCTTTTCATTAATACTTTCTGCACTATTTTTTTACTTGCCTGATTTTCTAATTAAGTTTTGGACAAGAGAAAGAGTAATAATATTTAAAGATGGGTGACAAAACCTAATTACTTTAGTTGTACACCATACTGTGGTTAAGATTGCTTAAAATGAGTTGAAGCAAAACTAAGGGTTTATTATTTATGTTTGTATGTGTGATGTTGATGTTAAATTTCTATTATTAGTAGTTATAAAATATTTAGTTTTTCATCTGTTCACTGTTAGGTTGAATTGCCAGTTTGTTTTCAAAAGTGAATGAGAACCCTGATGGTGACTGAAGCTTTATAATACAAGACATAATCTCTCTCACTGGTTAGAAATATCACATAAAAGCATATCACAATGCAACTTGGTCATTAGTGGCTGACCTCTAGTGTGCAGTGGAGCCATGTAATTGAATAATCCTGTTTGTGAAGAGAGTGAGTGATAATAAGAAATGGAATTTAAGTACAGCAAAATGATAAGAGAACTGCTTGATGATGGTGAAAACCATCATAAAATGGAAAAAATCCTGCTTTTGATCCCCCTGGCCTGGCTGTTCTACTGTGCCATAAGGAATTTGAGGGAATTTATTCACAAAAAAATGAATAATAATTGTGCTTTCTTTTTGACAGTGGCACAGTTCCAGAGGTGAAAATAATACTCTGCCATGAGAATGAGATTGTTCTCTTACGTTCAGTTATTCATCAGTGAAATGTCACACACAGATGGAAAAAACTAATAAAGGTAAATGTAAATAGTTTGGACTAATTGAAATGGCAGATTGGATAACAAAAGATTTCAAAGCCTCGACTGTTCCTTCTGCTGAAAATAGTAATCCTGTGGTGTTCCCTACAATACAAAATTATCTTTGAATTGAATCTTAGGTTTAATGGTGTGATGTTTCCAAATAATGAGTAATCAGGTTCTGCTGCTACCTCAGACTTTTACTTAAAAACAAATGAAAAAGGGACAGATGCATTTTTCTGTTCATCTGATGTAGAAATTGATGGATAACCAGAGTACAAGAGAAAGTGTTTCTATAAAATTTGCTTAATTACAAAAGAGAAAGAAGAATGATCTGCACTAGAATGCTGGATTTGAATGACTACTTCTAGTAAAAGAATGAAATTGAAGGCTTAAGATAAGATCAAATGTTGTGAAAAAGATTCAGAAACACAAAGTGATAACCAAATTGTCAAGTTAGAAATGCAGATTTTACAAATGCAAGTAAGATTAATATGGGCAGATCAGGATTTTCAAAATCTCTTGCAACCTTTTTTTTAAACTTACATATTTATACTCCGAGGTTTGTATGCAAGGGTTATGCATGTTACAGTTGCCTGTTAAGACAGAAGCTCAAATACAGATTAGATACAATATTTAATACCCATTTATGTACTAAAGGACTGATGAAATAATATTTATTAGGTTTATATCTATGCAATAAGTTAATAATTTAAGAACTTTCGTTTTGCTTAGGAAAGAGAAGGCTTGTGATGACTGGAAAGATCTTTTACTATTCTAGTGAATATGTATGTAATACAGGTTTCATGCTATGAAAGTGCATAGATCATAAAAATCTTCTTGTACATTTTGCTATTATAGCAATCTTGCAAATACATGCTGCATCAATTACTCTCCTGCTATGTAATACTGAAACTGTCTGAATACAGACAAATTTGCGTATGTGTTAGTAACAATAGAAACGTCACCAAATTTCGTGCACGTTTGTTTTCCAGCTTACCTCATAGAATGAGTTAATGCTGACAGTCTCACATGATGGTATTCTAGAATAACTTTCTTCAGAGAGCATTTGAGTTATTTAATATTCAAAGTATGTGAATTCTGTCTCTTTTGAAAAGCATTTCTCATATTGTAATATAAAGACATTATCTTATCACAGTGGTAGGTAGAAATCACTAAATGAAATATATTTTCCGTTGCAATACATATGCTTGTTATTCATGTGTAGCCTCCTGACACTTGCTTCAGCTGCTTTTTTCTATACAAAGAATAGGATTAAATGAATTATAAATGAGGCATTGTGATTGGAATCTAGTCTGAATGTTGAAGATATTTCAAGGATATGTCTAGCAAATAAATACAGTGATGAAACTTGAGAAATATAGTAATATTGTAGCAGCCTGTCTTTTAGTCACATCAAAATATACACACTTAATATTAGTTTTAGGTTTATTCAGGACTTTGATACAGCTTCTGCCATCTCTCTGCCTATCTCCCTTGTTTTTCTTTTGTTGGGATTAGGGCAAAATGTCTTACAAATAGCCTCTTCTCCACACAAATATGGTTTAGTAACCTCCTAGTGTAGTTGTTCAGCATATGTCTTCCATGCACAGAGCTGTACTGGTAGGTTTCATAAAGAAAATGAGGGGTCCTTGTACAGTTCGTCTTAATTTTGTTTTAATTGTTAGACATGTATTGATTGATCAATTGATTGAACATAATTAATGTTCCAAATTATTAAATAAACTAGTTCACATATATTCTGAAAAGGCCGAAATCATGAAAGAACATAGCAGAACAAATATTTTCAAATAATATTTTAGTAAGTGAAACTTCAGTAAGTATGAAATACCACATATTGTTTCTATACTATTTATCAGTAACGTATTTTATTTTGTAGGGATACAGTAATAAGAATTGCAAATAATAAAGCAGCTGATGGTATAAAATTGTAAAATTGCATAATAAAGCAACTTACAATAATTGCAATTATACAAGATTCTTGATAGGCACTATGTTTTATAGAATAGATAAATTTTTATTTCATGAAATCAGTTATCTACTATCATGTCATGCAAACACTTCTAATAGTGGCATTAGTATGACTTCTCTTGATAGCAATTCACTTTTCATAGCCTGGAGCATATTTATTTGTGCATTCAGTCATTATTTCTCTTTTCCCTCTGCGTCTGCTCCCCCTTAACTTTAACACTCTGTCTCATTGTCTGAATGCTCATGTAAGTCATTTTTGTCCTTTTGCCCTGTTAAAGGGTAGTAGGTATGCCAGTGCTGCAAGAGATCACAGAATGAAAAGAAGGTCAACCAGTACCAGATGATACGAGCAGCATTTTCTTTCTGTTCTCCATTATCTCCATCAATGCATACTTCCTTGAATTTGAGATATGACAGCTGTAACTGCCTTCACTTACTCAATTTATTTCTCTTCGCCTTTCTGCCCTGTAACAATTTTTGGATCAGTGACAGCTAGAGAAACAACCTGTAGTGGTTGGAGCTTGGATCTCTTCCCTGCACTGATAGGGGCATGCATTCCTTAGTTTTCTTTTTGGAGAACAATTGAATGCCATGTATTAAGAAAATAATGCAGGCTGTGGATCAAGCTGCTCTTTCTGTTCCTTTGTTTTCAGCTGGGTTGCCAATCTGCTAGAATCCTCTTGGTCAAGACCCCATGAGAGGTGGAGTAAGGTCCAGAACAATAACTGTAGCAAAAGGTGCTTAGCAGAGACATAAGGCTTCTGTAGATCTCCTGGCAAATACTACTTTCTCATGTATAGGGTGCCAGTATCAACAGCAAATGAACATAAGCAAGCAAAAGTTTTGCTATCTAGAGACACCTGTATAATGGCACTTCAAACAGAACTATACTAAGTAAAAGTTTAAATTGTCCTGTCGTGGTTTAACCCCAGCCAGCAACTAAGCACCACGCAGCCGCTCACTCATTCCCCCCACCTCCAGTGGGGTAGG
>JAVJGG010000090.1:21596533-21611852 GCA_035590195.1 Aviceda cuculoides | reverse complement strand
TTAGTGTTATCATTATCATTATTAGTTTCTTCTTTTTATATTCTATTAAACTGTTCTTATCTCAACCCACGAGTTTTCCTTCTTTTCCTGATTCCCTCATCCCACTGGGTGGGGTGGATTTTCTCTCCCATCCCACAGAGGGTGGGGGAGTGGGGTGGGGGGGAGTGAGTGAGCGGCTGTGTGGTGCTTAGTTGCTGGCTGGGGTTGAACCACGACAATCATACTAGATTAATTCACGACACTGCAGATCCTACAGATAGTGGTCTTACAGTCATGTTTACAGTCACAAATATGGCCTGAATTTTTGACAAGTCACAAACTAATGGGAAGGCAAAGATGTGTAGGGCTGTGTGTATCATGCTTTCTGCAATATAGCAGAAAAGAAAATTGGTCAAGAAAAGACTAGATACTGCTCTTGTCTATTCTGGTTTGTGTAATTCCGGGTGGGAGTCAGGGGACTTGTTCCAGATTTGAATAGGAGACATAGCAGAGGGTGGGAGAGGCAGTTTTGTATCTTTTTGTCATTTACAAGTCAGACCATATGTTTGTTAATTCTTTCAAATACATGTAGTATTTGGGAGCAGCACTTCAGAAAACGACAAACGGCCTTTTCCCAAGCAAGCTTCTTATGTGAAGCTACTCAAAGAAAATCACCAACAAAGATGTAGAGGAGACAACAGGAAAATCCCAGTCATCATCACTCCCCTTCAGCCACCTTGTGTCCTCTTGCTTTGATAGGTCCCCTTTCTGAAACTCATACCCCACCCTGATCAGGCTTTGAATTAGACCTCAAATGTAGGCCACCCGACGCGAAAGCATTACCTCCTCTCCTGTGCATCTCTCGTCTTGCCCCCACTCCAGCCTGTGCTCACAGACCATTAGCAAGGCTTCAAACACATCTTTTGCATTAGCTGTGGGGAAGACATAGGAGAGCTTCCCTGTCACTACTGTTCTACGGCTAGAGCTGCACTACACAGCCATGCTCTCTCCTGCTGGGGTAAAAGGATACCAAATGTCTTTGGCAGGACAGCATACTGTGGGAAACCGGGCCATGGTCTTAGCTGCTGATGAGTATTTGCACATTTGTATTGTTATGTTGGTATTGGTCTTCCTGACAGGCTGGGTTGTGACAGGAAGCTGCAAGCTCACGTAGATCAGTGTTTATCCCTGGAACAGGGAAAGGCTCTTTCACCTGCCACATGGAGACTGGAATTACCATGTGAATTGAGCTGTCTCCCAGAAGCTTTAAGACATCCTGGCGTAGCCCTTTTCTAGGACAGTATGTTATCAGAATAGGCTTTTGGTTCGTCATTTCTTATTCCTTGAGTATGAGATAGGTGTGATTTCCATTCATTCTCTGTAACAGATGCTGTCTTTTTTTTCATATGCCCATTCCTTATTCTTAATTACTTTCTGAACTTCTTCACTCTTCCATATTGGTCTTCCATTGCTCTTATTGCCAGATGGCATGAAGAGCTTTGCAGCATACGTTAATCTAGCTTAAAAAATCTTCCATGTCCCTTCAGTGCCATTCCTCTCTGCTGAGTTTTACACTTCAGCAGTGTTTAAGCATGTCATCTTCCTCATTGTTTGATGTTGGTTTGCAGTTTAGCATTTTGCTTAGAATATATCATAGACAAATAGATAGCTTTGCCTTGCACTTTTCAACACCTAGGCTGCCATTGCCTTGTGGCAGTGGTGGAACGATGACGTTCTGCCAGTTTGTGCATTATTGAACGTGAGTGGTCATTTCAGTGCAGAGGTACAAGCAAGGACAAATGTGAGACTTCCCAAAAGCAGGGAGAGACCTCCTGGTCCAGGCAGCGGTGTCCTTGTGGGTCTCATGGCACAATCACTCATGAGACTGAGGAAACTCTGTCACAGGCAGGTATGGTCCTTTTGGAGCCCTGTTCTTGTGTTCAGTGCTATTACAATAACAGCTGTATTTTGCTGTTTTCCTATACACTTCTGTTTCTGTATCAGCAGGGTCAAAGCCAATGAAGCAATGCCAGAAACACACAGTCTCACTGACACTTTTTCATTTTGTGTTGTCTACCTCTTCATGCAAACATGCAACATGCTTACATGTCAGTGCAAGTACCACCTCATCTGCTTTCACATCCATCCTTCAGATATGGCTGACCATGTTTTTAACAAGAAAGCAACACAATGTTGACTCTCTTCCCTCACCTTACTCTCTCCTTCTAGTGACTCCCCCACTACTGTTAGTCCCTTTGACTTTCATTCTATTTTAACAAAGACCAATACACAACAGAAATAGCACATTTATGACTATATTTGCTTTCTTACTACATATCTGGTTACAAGTGTGATGTGATTTATATCTATTAGACTGTAGATTCTTTGCACTATGAGTTGTCTGTAACTGGGTCTGCAAGGCACCTCATCAAATGGAGCTTTCATCCCAAATGGGACTTTAAGTGTCATCCATAATCTTCTGTAGACACTTTTATCTATCTAGGAGACATTTGGGATCCCACTACTGAGCACAGTATCTGCAGACCGGGAACAGTGGACATGGCACTGATATGCTCCAGCTAGACTGTGAATGTGAAAGAAAAGGCCAGGATATATGAGTATCTTCTATGCTGCTGAACTGTGCTGCTGGTGACTTAAAATTGAGATCGCTTTGAAAGGGGGAAGATATGAAAACAAAAAAAGGGAGAGAGAACGAAATTTAGCAAAAAATTTTAAGAGCTATTTAGATATTAAGGTTCTGAAGGGGAAAAGTTGCTCACTGAAGTAACTAAGCATATCAGATGAAAAACTACAGAACAAATCTCCACCAAAAAGGGAGCTTTCCAAATATTTTATCAAAGATACCATGTAAACACAGAGAAATGCAAATAGATTTCTGCCTTTTTTTCTGGGACTAAGCCTTTTGCTGTGCCATCCTATGCAGAAAATCACAGTCTACGATCAGTGTTCAAAAGTATAAATTGACTATATTTGCAGACCATATTTATCTAACAGGGATTTGTTTTCTGACCTGCTGTTCCCTGAATGGAGCTTGTCATGATCACTATGTGCAATCAAGTGGAGTTTTGCTGAATATGGGTGTGCAGCCAGGACTTCTGATATCAGCTAGATAAAAAGCAGTTCAGGAGCTGGAGGTGATAGCTACTGAATCCATCATTCACCGATTCCCTTATCACACACCCATGCTCCTACAAAGAGAGATTATAACCAAATCACTCAATTTATGACCTTAGCAATAGAAACTGCCACTGTTGGTAATAGCATTACAGTTTCTAATTACAGTAGTAGAGAAGCTTCTAGACAAACAAACAGGCAATTTAGATGTAGTTTGACTCTATTTATCAGAGTCCTGATGTTTCTCGCTGCTCATTTATTTCTGGAGAGGTCTAGGAGAAAGATTTGTCAGGCAGAGCCTGAGGGGACATGAGGAAAGTAGTTCTACAGCTATGCGAGTGCTAACTCAGCATTTTGAGTAATGCCGTAGGGCTCCATTTATCAGATAAGGTACTCTGCCTTACAGGACTCTGTAACTATGAGAAGGTCCTACAGGAGGATTCACACTCATCATCTATGAAAGCAATTGGTCATTGCAGTATCTACAAGCAAAATCATGGTGAGAGACCTTTTACTCATCCTAGTATAGTCACCTGCTCCCTACACCTGCCCAGCCCAAGGATATTTCTGAAGCGCTTGGGAGACTCCAGAGAAGGTAAAATTTGGTTTGAAGGAACTGAGGGAGTTTTAATTTTTTTTTTTTTTTCTGTAATAGTTGTGTTGTGTATCTTTCAGTACCTCACCTCGGAGTTAGCCTAATGAACCAAAGCTTGGGGAGTGGAAGTGCAAGATCCTGCCAACAGAAAACCTTGGCTTGAGCTGGCAGATAAGTAAATCCTTGAGAATTAGTAGGAGACAGTAAAAATTACTGGAGACACATTGAATTTTCTTGAAACTTTAAAAAATAATGTTCCTCCTTTCTATTGATTTACTTGGTACTCCTGTGGCAAAGACTAAACGTAGAGGAAACACTTGAAACCATATTTCCCCGAAACAAAAATACCATTTAATAGTTGGTTTATTTTCCTTGTTCTTATTTCTTTCATCTGACACAATCCTAAAACAATTGAAAAACACCTCAAATACATGTGTGCTTATAAGATGCTTAAACAGATGTATAAAAACAGCAGGCGATTTTGGCTTTTTGGATGTCGGCCAATGTGGTCACCCAAGTAATTAGAACACATTACAGTTTGACTAGTTTTTCAGCCAAAACAGCCAATGTGATTCTAATGCGTTAGTTTAGATAGAAGAGGGTCTGGTCCCTTGGCTGGTCTTCCCTGACTCTAATTAAAAACTGCTCATCGCCCTGGGGAATCCACTCCTCAGGAAGCTGCTCTTTTCAGCGGCAAAGAAGCAGCTGTTAGAAGTGAGCATTGCTTTCGTTTCCATTTCTCTGTTCTCCTGGTCTTCTTGTCTCAGCTGGTATCAAAGAAGCAGGATGTTTCAGACAACAGCAAAAATAAGATCTGAGCCCAACTTTCTCTTCCCATGGTCTTCAAAAATGGTATTGTAAAGGTCACCATTGGCGCACATATGAGTTTGTAGCTATGTCTTGTTTCCTTTTCTAAATCGAGTTTAGTCAGTTGTAATCCAAGATCTCAGCCATTTTGATGAGAAGATCTGTACATTTTGTATTCTGGCTAACCTCCAAGTATATTCTGCCTGGCTTAGTTTACTCGGTGCCACCAACAGACTGATACAGTTTTCACTCCCTGTTCTTCAATTTGGTATATAGTGCTGCTATGCACCACTAAAACAGCCGGTCCAAGGTAGTCACTGAGCAAAAATGGTAATGGCTGAAGAGGCTGGCTGTCCTGGGGCCAGGCACTCAATACCCAGTGACGTGGTGCTGGATGGTGGCCTGGGCTCACTAGCTTAGGGGATATTGTTACCAAGGTCCTTAGACAACTTTCACAAGAATGATAGAGGCATAAACTGTGTCCAGGCTGTTTTGAGCATGAAATTTGCCTCATGTTTACCCTGTTTGGAAACACTTCCGTGAACCATGAAGCAGAATCCTGAGGAGAAATATTACAAGGAAAGCTCCATCTGTGGGCAAGGAGAGCCATGAATTAATTTGGAAAGGTGGCTAGTAGTTTACTAGGTTTCATGTTTGCATATTCTGTAGCCTACTTAGCAGTGCCTTTCAGGGTCTGGTTGAAGTCTGTGGCAGAGATTGGTGGCTAAGATGTCTCACACCCTGGTATCTGTCTTACTATAGAAAGTAGAATTAACTGAAACCATGAAATATATTATTGTAAAGTGTGAAAGCACGAGGGGAGAGATGGGGAGTACAGAGCTGGGAATATGGAAAGTATGTTTTAAGCAGGACATTCAGTCTGGGAAGCACTGGATATAAGAATTAGTAGCCTGTGCTTTGAAAGTCATTCTTCATAGAAGAATCACATTCTAATTTGTATTTTGGATGGAGTTGTTCTTTATTATTTCATAAACTCAAAGAAGTTGTCTAAATGCTTATTGGAAGTTATGTTACTTCTAAAAGTGTGTAATTTTATTTGATAGCTATTTTTATACTGATGGATCACTTTTTGATTACTGTAGTCTTGTATTTAGGCCTGAACAGATGCTAGCAGAGCTATCTTAGAGCTAGCTTAGTAGCTGACTCAGGCTTTTCCAAACTGTTGGTAGCAATTTTACTTTTCTGTGTCCTTAGGCCAAAGTTTTCAAATGCATTTTGACTTTCAAATGTTAGTGTTTTTTCAAAGGTATTAACTGCCCACATCTACATAAATGTGCCCATGTCTGGATGAGTCAGTCTAATATTAGGCTGAACACTTGGGTTTGGGCTTAAAGTACTGGCAGTTATGAGCTGATGCTGAAATGACCCTACAAGGGTCAGCTTGAAAGTCTTGGGTTTTTGGCTCTATGCAGAGAAATATGATTGTGTAGGATGTTGAACTGTGGAAATATGTTACTGTGGGACAGACACAGCAAAGGTCTTCCAGACATGCTGGGGAGCTCAACTTGAGATTTTGGATTTGT
The DNA here is from genome assembly GCA_035590195.1 of Aviceda cuculoides. Lineage (NCBI taxonomy): Eukaryota > Metazoa > Chordata > Aves > Accipitriformes > Accipitridae > Aviceda > Aviceda cuculoides. The sequence continues at coordinate 21,605,792 of JAVJGG010000090.1, read as the reverse complement.
CTCAAGCTCTTGATGAGCTCTTTGGACACAGCCAGCAGGGACTGAAAGCAATGAGTGCCTCATCACTGTCTTAGCGGGGGCAGGGGCAGCCCAAACAGTCTGTGCAGAACACAGCCTGGAAAGATTCCCAGGAATGAAAAATATAACAGCAGAGATTGTACTTCATTCCAGCAGGGTGATGGAAAAGGCAGGCCACGAGTTCTCCCTTCTAGCGCGGACATGACAAGAAGTGCCGTCCCCCATGGAGTGGCCCGGCTTCTTCCCACTGGGCATTTGTGGTGGCCGCAGTGCTGGTGCTGCCCAGCCAGCTCCTGTTAGGCCATGAAATAGTCTCTGCAGGAGGCAATTTCTTTGGGCCAAGAAAAGGTGCTTATATGCTGTAACTGAGGGATTTGCTAAAGAGTCTGTAGAAATCAAATGTCAAATGCTTTAGCTTGCAGTGGCAGTTCAGTGGATTAACTTTTGGGTGCCTTTGAAAAGCACAGTCTATGCCATTCATTTGTGAATTTTAAGTGGCAGATTCATGGATTCTGAAGAGCCCTTTCTTGAAATCAGAGTTTCTGGATTTTTGAACTCTATTAAGCTCCATATTGGAATATTGCTTCTGAAGCAAAGAAATCTTCATTTTCCTCTACTGTGTATTAAGAGATTTCCCATGCTTAACAGGGCAGCAGGAAGGAGCTGTGCAAAGTTCAGGCTGGGAAACCTAGTTCTGCGGCATACAGCATCATGCACTTAGCATGTCTTATTTAGTAATATTTCTGCCCCTACTTGTCATTTAATAAACCAGAAGGGAAATAGCACAAGGCTTAGTTTGCCAATACCTCTGATGTTGAGGTGAAACTTCCAGTTTAGATAAGCATCTTTTGGAAGGAGGAGAGAAGAGAAGAAAAAGTTGAGAGAGCTGAATTGTTGTTTGGCATGTAGGCTGAGGGCGGAGGTTTTGTTTTTTTGACATAGGTTATCTGTGGAAACCTGGGCAAGTCACTGGGAAGTGAAAGCCTGTGACTCATTATCCCACAGCTGGTGAGCAGGCATCTAAGAGGAGTTACTGGAGGATGGGTGGCCCTTCACAGGATGGAGCCCTTTGTGCTTTAATTGCTCACACATTGCAGCATGCATGATCATTGGTGTTTTTCTTAGTGGTAAAATAAAGCAATGGCTCCTACGTGCAGGGATGGTGATTTTCAGGGCCAGATTAGTAACTCTCATAACACTGCTGAAAAGGTAATATTTAACGTGCTTTAGAGCATAAACTGGATTTTGACCATCCTATCTGTTTTCCATGCATCCTGAGTGGTTGTTACATGCCATCATGATTCAGTCATCAAAAATGTTTTTTCATTATGTTTAAAATACATACTTAAATGTAATTTGGTTAACTGAGGTCCCTACCATTAGTTCTTGAGAACTATGTTTTGGTCCAGGGGAAATTTATCAAGTTACAAACCATGGAAAAAACAAATTTTAAATGAAAATGCTATCAGGCATTAACTGTGAAAGCACCAATGGTTCTGCCGTAATAAATTTCTCTTTGTGCCTGCAAGCAGTCTTCTAATGGAAAAAAAAGTATTAAATTGCGTTTATGACATATTGTGGCATTTCTATCATTCCATTGCAGAATAATACTCTCATGTTAGAGAAAAATCTGTGTGCTTGCATTTAAGCATGAGAATGTTTCTATGATATTCAAGCGTTCATTTTAAAATGAAATTTTATAGCCCTCACCACCATTCATTCATAGAGCATAGCAGGCTTTTATTAAAAATACTTTCTAATGTATTTGTGGTAATTTGTGCTTCTTTGTCCAAACAATTGAACATTTTATTTAATTTAGAGAAGCCTACAATGATTAAACTATAAAAAACCAAATGCAAAAGCTGAGTATCTTCTGTAATGCAATTAATAGAATGAAATTCCTTCTGAGATGAAGGGTAGATCCTATATCTATAATGCATTTTTGTCATTTTTTCAGGTAGCAAATTAAACTCTATAAACTTTATTAAAGTATTTTAACTACAGAGTTATTCTGGTTATCCTTCTTTTGTTTCTATGCAACCTACCCACTGTGCTGTAATATAATGCCAATAATACACGATATTTTTATTTTATTTGGTAATGTGTACACATTTAAAATAATAGAAGAACAATTCTCCAGCACTCATTGATGATTCAGTGCAGTGCTCCAAAGTGTACTTGCAATTCAGTTCTCTTAATATCATCTGCAGCTGTTATAATGGTGCATTGTACATTTGCAGGCTGAGACCACTTGGAAATAAAAACAAGATTTAAAATACTTCTAAGTAGTAAATAAGCAAAGAATAATGTTCTTCAAGCTCTTTACTGCAGATGCTTTTTCCTTTTACAGGTTATTTCAGAACACCTCAGGGCCTACCTAGTAATTTATAGATAATAATACCCAATTAAACTATACAGTTTTCCTCCACACATCACCTCCCTGAAACAGTCTGGTGGGTGAGAAACCAAGCAGAGCATGTGGAGGTTTTGTTTTTATTGACTCAGTGTCAATAAATTCTCTCTGATACCAAACTGCTGCCAGCTGAGTAATTCTCTTTTTTTTTCTTTTTTCCTTTTCCCCTTCAGGCATTAGAAAAAAAATTTGCTTTTTAAGGGGGCTGGGAGTAGAAAGAACCTTATGTGTGAGAAATTAGATGGTGAAATTATCCTTGACTCAATCATGCACATTGCACACATTTTACAGCTATTTTCAACATATTACTGAGTATTTATTTTAATGATTATTGCTGACACTTGTGTGTACTATGTACTGTTCATAACCACTTCTAACTGTGTCCGCAGTGCACCCTCTGCGCCCATGGGTGTTACAACAGACTTATCTCTTCTTCTGTGAAGGTTATTTTGGGCTTCTGAGAGCTAACTTTTCCACCCTGGCGATTTCCCTCTGCTTCCCTTCCCTCCTGCTGGGTTTGGAAGCAACTGTGTGCCGTGACTTGAGCTGTCACCCATCCAGTTGTCCCCGTGCCCTGCCACAGCAGAGCAAGGAGTGCCATTCGAAGGACACCCTCTGACTGCTCCTTGGGGCTTGGAGCAGTCCCAGCACCGGCATTTCTGAAGGCGGAGTTATCGTTTCAGCAGGAATTACGGCCTCCACAGTGTTCATTAGACGTTTTATTGGGAAGATCTGAAATACTGTATTGCAGAAGTCACATTCTGTTGGGAAGAAGAATGGTTCAGGAAAGCCTCTGATGGAATTGCAAGTTGAGGTTCACTCTTTTCATTTTTGAACTTGGAGCTGGGCTCTTTATAGCTGCCACTCCCCTTTGTGTGCATTTCAGGACAAACAACTTTGCTCTCTGAGGCTTTTCTCACTAGGGGCTTATTTTGATGTTTAGCACACTGCAAGGGGCATATTTTCTAATAACTGCATTTCCTTTTGACAGATTAGACGGTACTGTTGAAATATATTTTTTCCTCATGAGCAGCAGCATCTTCTATGTCCCTGATTTCTGATAGATAAGTAGTTGGGTACATCAGACATTTTATCCCGTGGCTCTGCACAATGCACTGGCTGACACTGGAACTTGACCTAAGTGAAAGCAGAAAGTGCAGGACTGTGTTGAAGCAGGTTTCCAGCCACTGGAAGACCCCAGTGTTGAAGCCAGGTTTTCAGCAGCACTGTGTTCAGTTTCACAGCTGTAATATCACTGTGGTGTTACCTGTCTTTTGATGTGCATGCCTTGCTCAACAAATGAGACTGTAGCAAAAAAAAGTCATCCTCATTAGGGTGTTTGGGTTTTACTTCAAGGAAACAGAAGCAAAACATTTCATCGAGAAAACTGAATGTATCTTTATCAAAGAAAAGCAATAATACTGAGAGAAACAAATAGTATGTGTTGAGTAGTAATAATTTTGAAAAATACACGTTCTCTTCCAAAGGAAGCCTGAATCTAGTTTGTTGTGGCAACAAGTAAAAGAGGCCGTGGTGAAAGTAAGCAAGTGAGGAAAGGAGAAGCTCCAGCTCCTTGGAAGCTGTTACCATGTGTACAAAGGATTTTTTCTGTGAGACAAGTTTGAAACTGATGGCTTTTTAAATTAACTCCAGGCATCTATTACCATAGGGTTTTGCCAAAGCTAAGTGCTTAGTAAGATTCAGAAAAACAAATTGGGTGTGTAGATGATGGAAATGTTCATGATTATTGTAGATAGGATTTCAAGCTATTTAAAGTAAAATTAAACCATTAGGCTAAGGAAGCAATCTTGGTCCTGAAGACAGGAGTTCTATAGGACTGTTACTTCATATTTGCTCCTACCCAACCTCTTGTGAAAAATCCAGTGCTTATACCCACCAGAGACCACATACTGGACTAAATGGGTCTCAGGTCAAGTCTACACTTACAAATCCTCTCTCAGATACTTTATATCTGTAAATTGGCTATGAATGACTTAATAAAAATGTTTAGTATTTACAGTTTGAGCTGTTCAGATCGGAAGTGAGCAAATCAGTAATGTGGCATCATTTCCGCTTTCTGCCTGGCTAAATATACAAACACTTCATAAAGACAGACCCTTGGTTTGAGTTGTTTTATTGAAGTGGTTTCGGTTAGTAATAAAATACAAGGTGAAGTCTCATTGTAACGGGGCAATAATGTTGCAAGTTTGACAAACATGATTTGTGTAGCTAGCAAATAGTGTGTAGATCATAAACAGCTAAGGAGAATAACGTAAATCATAGCAGGGCATAATGGAAGGAGCGGATGTTGGAATCATTCCCATGGTGTTTCGGTCCCCTTCGCCTTGACTTTAGTGACTGTTGAAGTAGACGAGATGCAGTTGCTCTACATGTAGCAATAAGGCATGCAAATGCCCCTCTGGATTTTTATTTAAGAAATAATTCAAGTATTCATTTACTAATTGATAATAGGAAAGTATTAATTTAGATAAGACAGGTCAGGAGTGAACCTGTAAAGAAGTCTGATGTGGGCATCGTCTGATCATTCTGTAGTATCACATTCAACATTAGTTTGATCTATTCGTCCTTTGCCTATGTTGGAAAACCTACCTACTTTTATCTCTGTCTACTGGGGTAAGCAAGTTGGGAGTGGGGTGCAAGCTTGACATGGACTTCTTTGAATTACTTTGAACTTTTTTTTTGTTTAGCATTGCTACTTCTTAAGATTTGTTTCTTTGCCAGATAAAATGCCTTCTACTATTAAATACTATGGAAAACTTGTTCTTTATTTTTTTTTCAATAGGAGTGTGAACAGTATTGAATATTAAAGAAATTACAATACAGTGAAAAGACATTGTTTGTTGCAGTGCTAGGCACAGAGAGACAATAAATGATTCTATAGATTACAAGAATGTGGGTAATTAAAAAGAAATGTATCAATCAAGACTGTGGTGCAGTTAGGGAGAGTGTGGTTTCAGGGCTAGAGGTGTTTAGCAGTTGCTAGAAATCAGCCATAATCTTAATATTCTTTGCAGTGTTTAAGTTGTATAACATTTACACTTGCTCCAAAAGAGGCTGGATCAATTTTTCTATTGATCTGCAGTTTACACAGGGGTTTTGACTGCCCCAGGATTTGATGCTTTTCCAGTAATTCATAAACAAAAAGTAATAAACTGCAGTAAATCTGATTAATCCCAAACTTAGTTTTAGGAGGATCAGTAGTATTTCAGTAAAATAAATACATTGTTATCTCTTCCACTGGGGAAAGACACAGCTATCTGAATACACTATGTGTGAACTGAGCAGATCTGACTCTAACATTGTAGGCTTATTGTATAACAAATAGTTTGCCAGAAGACCCAAGAGGATGATGTTTTGGGGCAAACTATTGAATTCCAGTGGGTTATCATTTTGATGTGGTTAATTACATCTACAGTTGTAAGCTTAAGGAATTCTGTTCCTTTCGGCAAAGATTCATCAATGCATGAAATTGTACAAAATGCCCTGGATTTTCATACATGAGATTTCCTTAGTTACTTACTGCATTTCAAAAAACCTTCCTCACTTGTGTTTCCCTTTGTAATTGTCTTTGCTATAGGAAAAGTGGTGTGTTCAAAGGCAGTCACTTAATTTTGATAACATCAGAGCTGTAATATTTTTGTTTTCTTACGATGAGATCTGTCTGCTTCTCTTAGGTTTTCGATGAAGTACATTCCCATAACAAATGCCACGGGCTGCAGAATCCTTGATGTTGAGATGTTGCTCTGATTAAGAGATAGGCAGCCAGCAAATTAGAAATGCTGATCCTCAGATGCTGAGCTGGAACTTTGATTAGTCACTGGCAATAAATATAAGTCATACCCAAATATCTTCCTCACTCATAGATAAATATTATGTGTCATGCCTCTCTCTTTTGCAGCAATCCCTCCTGTTCTCTGCAAAAATGACCAGCAGCCAAAATGTGGCACAGTGGCAGCAAGCAGTAGAGTGGTCCCTGAATTATGATGTCAGTTATGTAAGGAGGAAGGATGTAAAATAATGCCCGTATCAAGTGCCTTGCGTAGACAGCAGTAGCTGCAGCTTACCTGGGTCAATCTGTTTAATATTAATGTTTCTCGCAGTGTATTTCATAATGCATAAGGTAGTCTGTGTGGCTTCTCTGAAGCCCGATTCAGCTGTGGAATCTCTCTCAATGGGGCGGGCAGGCCAGCATCAGTGTATTTTTCAGACGCTTTTGCAAGTGATCTCGTTGCTGCCAGGCCCACAGGTGGTGCCTGGGGCCGTGCCAGGTGGGAGCTGCAGCTCCAGGCCTCCCCCAGCACTGCAGGGCCCGCGGCACACGGCCTTCCCATATGGACACCTGAGGCAGGTCCATAGGAGGAGGCCTTAAAATGCCACCGGCCGCCCCCAGCCCTCTGGGGAACACGCGTGGGTCTCGGGCAGGGCTGCACCAATGCAGGGAGTCTTAAAGAGCGTTGCAGGGTCAATCACACCTGAGCAGCCAGGCAGGTAGGAGGTGCGAGGGCCGTAATGGCTGGGCCGAGACGTCTGTCTAAATGGACGGGCGTCCTCCTCCGAGCTGGAGTACTCCAGCATGGAAAGCTGTAACCTGGAGGACCGGGGCAAGGAATGGCTGTGCTGGCAAGGAGGGATGGTGGGCTGTGTAAACTTTGATGCTGTAATAAGCCCTATGAGTATAAATGAGCTGTTGATCATAGCAATTACATAAACATTGATTAATTATTTTCATAGTGCTTTTCAGCTATTTTTTATCTTTTATAACTGAGTTTTAACAGTGATAACAATGTGAACAAATCAGTAGTATTCTGAACACAATCTAATTTAATAAGGGATCTATTCTACAGTTTACTTTTAACCCTCAACTGCTTGATTTACTTTCTAGTTAGTAGGAAATCTATCATGTACTCAGAGAGCAAGTACTGTAAATTTCAAGACAAGATGAAAAAAAGAAAGGAAACCACATCATCTACATAAATAATGAAGTTGAACCCCTGATTTAAATTCAAAGCTCAATTTAGCCTTAACTATAGTGCTGCAGCTGCCGCCTTGTAACATAAACCCTTAAGTGGCCTGTTGAATTTATCCTCAATGTCCACAAATAAAGTTATAAACTTTCTTTAGAGTTCCACTTCTGCTTCAATGCCTGCCCATGGTTTTAGATCTTCTGCAGACTTCACAATAGCCCTGTGTTTCCCTGGCTGCATAGAAGGTTGATAGCAAACCTGCAAACATTCTGCAGCTGTGCAAACAGCACAATGCATTTTCAATATTCTGCTTTAAACATGCACATGGATAATTGAACTTCAAAGCAACAGCTCTGCTAATTCTTTTATGAAGATGCAAATTACTAGTGTGACTTCTTACCAGATTGGGAGCTTAATGGAACAATCAGTCTGATTTAAATCCGCCCTGAGGCATGAGCACAGTCGGGGGTATTTCCGTGAGTCTAATCCATACTTTACTCACTGGTAGGGTGCAAAACTAATAGTAGCCTGGAGTTAGTGAAGTTTTCACGTTCAAATCCCTGCACTTGAGTTACCTTCCCTTATAACCTACATTATTTCAGGAACAAGGGCCCTGATTCTGGTATTATTTGCAGGGGTCAAGCATGAAGATAAAAGTTTAACCAAGGAAAAAAATTCAATGTCGTCTCAAAGATTCATGACTCCATGGAAAGATGGAGTATTTGTTAAATTCAGTGTCTTCTCTTTCAGCAAAACCATGCTCAATGGTTGTTAAAATATGTGGCATATTTGGCTCCAGTATACATATTTCCTGGTATATTTTTTAAAATGAGCCTTAACTTGATAAATGCTTGGCATCTTCTCCTCTGACCACTACCATTGTACAGCCAGCTTTTAAATGAAAGGCTGAAAATTACATTAGGTGCCTCAAAGGCAGCCAAAGCAATTTGCCATCTTGCTTTCCAGTTCAGAAAATCAGATATGAAAGTTTAACTTCTAGCTATTAGGAAGTCCAACTCTAATTAATTCAATATAGAAAATTAAGGCCCAAGAGGAATAAATGGCTTTGGTCATGCCTTCACACTTTTGTCTATCTCCGCACGTGCACCTAAAATGAGCTGAAATGACACAATCTTTTTTATTAAAAAAGCAAGATATTGTGAACACTTGAAAATAAGTGCAAATTTCAACTTTGAAATGCAATTTGAATTTCTATGGAAGGCCACATAAAAACTTATGGCCTATATTTCCAAGTAGCTGGTAACTTGCAATACAAGAAGAGAATCTTTTTCTCAGTAAGGTTCCGTGGGCTGAAATTTTGCACCTTTTAAGGTCTTTCCGTCTGAAATGCATGTGTGCATGTAGAAGGAACTGTCTAGCTCTTCCTTAGTCCTAAGCATGGCTGCATTTTTAATGTATTTTGACAAGTTGCCAGCTTCTCAAAGGAATATAAACAGGTCGGCAAAGGGTGAAATGTGGAATGAGAATTCTTTTTCATGGGGTGGACATAGCAACAGTGGTACTCCTAGCAGCTCATTAGTTCGTACCTTACTTGCACTAATGCTGGGGCAGTAACAGGTTGTCCTGCATAATACCATTGTCCCCCTTGAAAGCCAGCCAGATTTCACCAAGGAGAAGAAATATCTCCTCCCTGTGCAGTGCCAGTTCTGTGCGTCAGAGCCAGAGTGCCACTGGACTGGCACAGAAAGCAGTGGTTGGACATGGAGTCTGTAGCATTTACGTACTCATTTGTTATCTGTTTTTTCTCTTCTCCTCTCCACTCTTCAATCAGAGACTGTCTCTCTCCCCGGGGGGGGGGGGGGGGGGGGGGGGGGGGGGGGGG
>JAVJGG010000090.1:21551710-21577193 GCA_035590195.1 Aviceda cuculoides | reverse complement strand
CTCCCCCATCCCACTGGGTGGGGGGGAAGTGAGTGAGTGGCTGTGTGGTGCTTAGCTGCTGGCTGGGGTTAAACCACGACACATGAGAAAAATAAAATTAGAGGCTACACTTTAAAACAAAGGCTCATCCATGCACATGAAAAACCATGTTCTTTCAATGCCAAAACTAATTAAGTATCACTCTACATTATGAAAAAGCCCCCAATCTTCCTGCATCTACTAGATTGCCTCATGAGCAGTGGAAAACCAAACTGGTATATTTGCTGCATTTATAATGTCTAACTAGTCTTTTTGGGCTGAAAAATCTAGCCACTTATTCCAGTGTTTTTTTCTGAATAGAATAGGTTAACAAAGTTCTCTGCTGAGAAAAATTTAAGTGTTTCTTTTTCTTTGATGCTGTTAATATTCTAGAGACTATCACAAACACATGAGAAGAACAAAAGGAAAAACTGAGTAAATGTTTAATTGCTCTTGCTCTTTGAAGCCAGAGTTCAACATTGCCTGGTTTGGTTTTGCTAATTTGTACCGGGAACACTTCAGACATGCTAGCTAAATAATACCACCACCACCAATAACTTTGTATCTTATTTTGATTTTAGTAATTGTGCATCTTTAGGGCTCTGCAGAATATCTATATCCAACTTAATGAAAATACTCCTGCTGACCATCAGCTTTCTCAGATGTAAGCTCCACCCTGTGGACAGTTTCTGATTTCAGCTGTTTGGCAGATACCTCTTCTGGACTAAGGTGTGCTATTTCAGACAACAGTGTCATACCTAAGGCATGGGGAAAAGGAATAAAATAAATGGTACAGTGTTAACACATGCTTCATTCAAGAACTTTTCTCTGTAAGCCAAAAAAATCAATGGGAGTAAAGTTCTGAATTTTTTAAAATTAAAATCTTTTCATATTGTTTCACAAAATCCTCCCTATTTTAGCAATGTACTTACAGTCATTATTAATACAGGATGTTATTGGCTTTAAGCCTTTGTGGAATACAGAGACTTAAGCATGTATTCAACTCTTTTCCAGAAGCACGGAAAAGGAAGTAGAGAACACTATGAACTCCTGAGACCAGCTACAGGAATACCAAATGATTGGTCAGTCATGGTAATTCTTGACTACTAAATGACATTATGTTTAAATGTATTATAACATAGGTTGTATCACAGGAAAGCCTTCATTCTCATAGGCCTGAATAGGAGCACCCTGTAAATTTGCAACGCTGGGCTTTAATTACTGTCTTTGTTACCACAGCATTGAGACACACAAAGAGATTGGTGATTCCACAGCTGTAGAAACAAAGGAACACTTCTTATTCAAGTATATTAAATGTAGATAGTCAATAAACTGGAAGGCTACAGAAATACCTCTACTTGTTCTGAATTAGTAAATCCAGAGGAATATAATTACAGGTAACACTTTAAAGTAACACGAACATTAATTCAGCTTAAGGGAGACATACTCTTATGCTAGCAAAGTGATGCTTGACAAGTTGACAGTAGAATCCTTAGGTGACTAAAATTAAGGAAAAATCCAAACATGGTAAGGTCACACTCTTTCCCCATATTGTGACAAAGAGGAAATAACATTTTAGAAATTGTGGTGTACCTTGACACACCGCAATGTTGTACTTCATCACAGTGGCTTTAGTTTTATACAGTCCTGAAAGTCTATATTCTCTACTGCAAAAGCCACCAGAAAACATGAGATGTCTGTCTCTTGTTACTCTGTAGTTCTCAGAAATTTAAGGGATGCAGAGAATGGCCACTAACAGGAATGACTCCTGGTTAGGTTGTGTGCCTGGGAAACTAAGTCAGCAAGACTGGGGGTTAATGAGGAGCACAGTGAAATGCTGCTGTAGAGGAGGGAATGGGACACTGCTCGTGGAGGGTCAAGAATAGGAGTTTAACTGGGGGAGAAAAAAACCTGTGGAAAGGAGGAGAAGCAGGTAGTGACTAAGTTAGAAAGCAGGAAATGATTCCTCATAGGAGATGGACAGAAAAGCTGGGCAACCGAGTCATATCCATGGCATCCATGGTGCCTGGGAGCATGCACAGAACATGCCTTGGGAAGAAATAAAGGCAAGAAATAAGATGAAGGATGGTACAGCAAGAAAAGACTTAGTAAGCGTCAAAACCATGAACGCATAGTTTAACTTCAGACATGTGAGAGAACGTTAATGATGCAAGTAATGACTGAACAAGTGAAAAACATTGTAACAGGCACTGTGTTTGTGCATGAGTTTAATGAGTGAGACTCAGACTATTATCTTTAGGGAGGATTTTGTTGTCTACTGAAAGCATAAAAATCATATTCTGATTCTCGGATTTCTGAGATTCCCTTCCTGAAGTTTCACTTCCAAACAGCAAAAGCAGATGGCAGGGCTTCTCTTTCTGCTGTTTTCAGGAGTACATTACATACCTGTAGTTTGTAATGTATGGGCTGCTGACAGTAATCACTTCTCCAATAATTAACCATCAACATTTACCAGAGGTCTCAAATAAACGTGCATATTTTAGATCAAAACTCCAAATCTCAATATTAATTTTATCAAATTATCTTGAATGTCAGCACTAAGATAATGATTTTCTGATAAAACAGAAAAAAATGGTAAGCCCTCACTTTACAAAAAAGGAGTGATACTGTTAGCACAGTTTATTACAGTCAATTACTATTGCAACTGCTGCAGTAAGATAAGGTGGGTTTTTTTCCTAAAATCTAGCTCTGCTAAGATATAACAGCAAAAACATTTTATGCAGATTTCTATATTCAAGAAAAGCATCAACAAAGAATAATGTCTCAGTATAAACCAATTTGTCCAGTATTCCAGAAGCTATTTAAGAAGAACCACTGGCAGTTACAGAGATAGCTGAACCATTTTCTGCAGTTTGTGACTTAATGATAGTAACTTCATGTACAGTACGAGCTTTGGGATTCTGAATTAAAATTCTAGTTCAGCAAAAAGCATTTCTAGACAGGAAACAGAACCAAAGCATTATTTTTGTGCTTTAATTTAGCTAATCATTCATTAACAAAATATTCCAATGTATTTAGCATCATTTTAACATACATATTGCTGATACAGAAGTCAGAGATCATCAGTAACTGAAGAAAAAGTGAGAGGTTGCCAAAAGTTGCTGCCAGATTTCAGAAAATATTTTGATCTTAATGTGTAACAACAGATTGTCAATGTCCATGCATCTCACAGCCTGTATGTTAATTAATTAGACTTGATGATCAAGAGCTCTGTCTTTTCAATTATGTTTTAACAATATGATTTGTAAAATTAGGACACTGTCATTGGCTAATGGGGAATCCATAAAAAGTTCAGGATTGGAAGTTACAGATATCAACATATATCTGTGAAAATCACTAATTTACGATTAATAGATGGCATAGTGTATTCCAATTTTTTTTTTCCCAAAATAAAGAGAAATTCTTCAGAAAAATTAAAGACATCTGGGATATTTTCAAAATGTGCACTTCAATCAACATGTTCCCCATGAAGAAACTTCACAGAATGCTTAACATATTTAGTTATATGTTTTCAAGTTCTCTTTCTTAGTATATATTCTTGTAAAAGGGAACTCTTACCAAGAATATTAGCCACGGCATCTAAGTTGAAAATAACAATCTGATTTCAACCACTCAACCACTTTTCTTTCTTTCTGAAGGAGTAAGTTTCAATTATAAAAAGATTTAATTTATTAATTGTATACACTTGCAGCATTTTTTTTGAAGTGCAATAAGCTTTTTGCATTGACTCCTCAAAATTGTATTGTTCTTCTTTACCCCTGTAAACTCTGATTATTTCATGAAAGACAATTCTTAAGAGAAATAACGAGGACTTCCTGATTGTGCTGTCTGAAATGGAATCACATTTAAACGTTTTCCTCATACAAGATCATTTACACAAGTTTGAGCTTTCCAGAGGGCTTCTTCATGCAACTGCAGCAAAAGGTTTCCAAACTGAAATATAGCAGCTGACGTTGAACTGAAAAATATGTTCCAGATTGTTGTGGTTAGTAAAACAAGAGTGCCCTCTGTCGATGATGAACTCAGGATCAACCACTTGGGCATATATAAAATACATTTTGCTTGAAACATGTCAAATTAAGGATAACTGCCTCCCTCCTGCCACAAAAACTGATTCTGAAGCTAACACAGGTTTGAACTAAAATGCAAAAAATTCCTCTTTACACACAACCCATGGACTTCACTGAAATAATCAATGAAAAAAATAACATTGCTATAAGAAAGTGTTTTACCTCTTCATAATAACGGAGATTATTCTCAGCCACATTAGTGAATGTTGATCTCATATCACACTGCATGTTTTGCTTCCACCTGTCCCAATCCGCTTTCAGAGCATTATTGGCACATTCGACTTTGTCTTCAAGTTTCCCAATCTCTTCTGAGAACTAAATATGAATTGCAAACATTAAAAAATATTGGTAAAGTCACCATGTCAAACGTGATTGAAATCAAGTGATTGTAGTGCAGACAAACAGAACTGCAAAACCAAGGTTAGTATGTAACAGCAAAGAAGATCATTCCCCAGAGATAAATTGAAATTTTATTCTTAATGAATAACTCCGTACAATTTCTGAAATATTAATAACAGAAATTCTGGACCAGAATTAAAGTGTTGCTGAAGATGTTTTTATTAACTGAGAAGTTACAGACTCTGACACCTCTTCACTAGCACTTGACAGTAATGCATCTAAAAAGGAAAATATAGAGGGCTTTACTGAAGCAGAATCAACTATACGAATTAGATTTGGCAAGAAAAACTGAGAAAACCCTGACAGAACCTTTGATAACCTCAGGAGAAACCAGAATGGGGAGAAGACAGCAGAAATCAAAAGCACAGACTTCCTGATTTCCTGCCTGTCACCTTGCTGTCTTGTCTTGTGGAACTAACCTCTGTGTGACCATATGAGGGGGAGAGAGAATACAGAAGCAGAGAAAGAAATTAAACCAAAGGACTTCTGCAGAGAAGACACTCTTTCACAGCAATCCAGGATCAAAAACCTTGAGGGCTACTCTACAGACAATATTTGCTTCTAATTACCATAGATGCACAAAGTGACTTTTCAGCTAATGGGAATGAGCAAGTGGACAGAGGCCCTCTCTTTAATGACTCTTCTAGTCCTCTCAATAATTTTGTTACCTGTTGCCATTTACTAATCATCTATGTCAGTTCTGGCTGGCACCCAGTCACAGAACGAGGTACATCTTCTGCAGCTACAGTGCAAATTCATCTGCTGGGACTGCACAGCGACTCTGCAGCAGGAGGGAAGTCAGGCAGAAAGACCACCAATAAGGAACATCAAACAGGAAAAGTTAATCTTGCATTGTTTCCATTGCTACTCAGGTCCCATACACCTACCACTTCTTCCTTGTGTTCTGCTATCAGGCAAATTGTTTTTTCCTCACACAACACCCCTGTAAAGCTGGAGGGCTCCTCGTGCTCTCTGCAGAGCTGGTGCTTTCACTGATGCGCACTTCAGGATTCCAGGATTAACTTCCAGGATTTTCAAGGAATGCTTACACTAATGGCAGAATGCCAAAATGTCAAAATTCAGAGTAGGGTGTGGGAAGTCTTGGTGCACGGCCTCCAGCTTGAACCATGCAGGAAGGACAGTGTTCCAGTGCAACAGCCGGCAGTGCTGCCGCCATCAGACAAGAACCAAGCAGCGCTGCCTGAAATGGTCAACAGAACCTGAGTCCAGTGCTTAATTCACAAACCATAGATCCCAATTCTGTTTGACATACTAGAGTCCTGCAGCTTTTAAAGTGGCAAAAAACTTCTTAGCTAGTAAAACTGAAAATTTCATCTGAATGGAATTTCTCCACATTCCACAATACACAGATGAATAAACATTTTTAGTTAGACTTGATTTCTACAGATTTTCCTTGCCACATCATCTAGGTGAACGAAATACTGGTTATTAATTGAGAACAAAATGCAAAGTATTATTTCTACTTTACTGAAAAGCCCAAGTTCAATTGTCTAGCCAGACCAGTAATCGAACTATGGACAAGGGTAATTTCAACTACCAACACTGTATTTAGTATGAAAAGGTTAACCCAAAGTTTAAATGGGGGGAAATTACCTTTAAAGGAATTACAGGCAGCTGGATCTGGTATCTTGGCCACGTCTCAAGTTAATTGCCTTTACTTCAAATACCAAAAATGAATGTACACAGAATACTGAGACCAGTGAATATTTTTAGATGATTTAGAGTAGGAAAGGCAGTTGAACCCCTTTTCTGCTTTTGCAAGAAAAAAGTCCCTATATGGGAATGAGCTAGGCTACCACATAAAGAACTTCTCTGACTTAGTCCTGGCTGCAGCAGCTTCGCCTTATCTCATTCTTCATATCTTTAAAACATTTATTTTACAGTTTGCTTCCGTCTTGCCTTTTCTAGGAACTTGAAATTTCTTCCATGGTGTAGTCACAATGCGATGTGGACAGGCAGACTCTGTTCTACATCCCTGCCTGGATATGTGGTTTAAACATCACCCTCTAAAGCCCAAAAGAAACTGTGTGTTGTATCAAGGCAAGGGTTGGACTTAAGGACTTAAGGTCTGAAGACAGCATTATGCCACATTTCATCTCAAGTAGAGAGGTTTGAGATCTACTTTTTCACAATTGAAAAGAAACATAAATGCCACCCTCTTCAGCTGCCATGACAGCAGAAATCAAAGAAGAATGGCTTGGTCTCAACAAAAACATCTACCTAGTGTGTTCCTAATTTACAAGATGTAAATTGTTACAATTTATCCAGCAAACTAAATATGATTCTGAATCCATTTTCTTACATTGATCACACTGAGGCGGATAGTGCGATAAATTAACGCTCACATCAGTGATCCCCAGAGAAGGACAGCACAGTGCTAATCAGACATCGGACCACAGGACAGGAAGGTGGGAGCCAGGCACCGCTAGGGCAGAGCACTACCAGATGTGAACAGTGCGACCTGTAGCCAAAGAGACTTGGCCCAATAGCCAAATTAAGTGGTAAGTGACACAGCATTTTACACTATCTTACTATGCAAACTAGCATGAATATCTGTCTGCTACATGAATTAATCCTACAGCTTGGTGATACTAACCCTTTTTAGCCTGGAGTTAAAACATGAAATATATTCAGAATATGATAGATTCAGCATTTCATCTCTTTACTACTCAGTTTCAAGCCTGAACACTAGAATCCTTAACTTAACATTTAATGCTTATCTGGTTCTGTCAGAGCACATTACACCAACCTTTTGTCAGAAGTACTGTTAGCACTAGTGGCAGTACCAAAACTTTTAAAAATTCCTAAACCACAGAGGGGTGCACTAGCATTGCTGCGTATGCCTTCAGAACGGAGTGTGCGAGCAATGGAGCTACAAACTCCAGCATCTTCACAGCCACAGCTCTGGAGGTAAGAAAGGTCTAGATAAACAGGAGGACACCAAAGTCCTCCCAAATATTTCTGTCAGAGCCTGCATCCAAAATCACAATCTACAAACCTTCTATACTCTGAACAACTGCCTTCGTGGACTAAATTTTAGAGTGGGAGACAAGGGTTTGGCTTTTTAGCAGCACCACAAGCAGCTTTTTAAAAGCATGGTGGCAGAAGCATAGCTCAAGAAAACCTTTTTTCCCAGCCAATGAACCTGACATCTTGTAAGGTTTAATTTACGATTCCAGCCTATTTCAGCTGCACTGACCTTGGAGATGTTTTGCATTCTCCTGCTGTATAACCTCCTGTTTGTTAAATCATTTAATGTCTGCCATGACCAATGCTAAAGATCTCACAGCCTTTTATAAGCTCTAATGACAGTCTGAGATTCCTTATCTATCGTGGAAATGTACTTCGAATGAGATTAGAGCTCATGCCACTCATTGTCAGCAGAATTTCGGGCTACTAGATTGCACTGACAAGTTCAATCTGACATCTATGAGATCATTAGAAGCTACATGAGTTCTGCTTAGGAATAGAAATATGCAAATACAGCCAAACTCAGTGTTTGACACCGATTCCAATAACAGTACCTGTGTTATGACCACCTTTTATTCTGAAATCAGTCTGGTTAGAAATGTCAGCAAAATATTTCAACACATAATAAAAAATAAAACATAGTAAAAAACTGATTAAGAAAACAGTTAAAAGTTACTTGAATGGTTAAAAATAGCAGTACACCATTCTCTGTAGTCAAACTATCATTAATAGGAAAAGCCCTCAACTTCTAATTAAGAAAAAGTCTTCAGGACACAGCTGTCACTCAATTAGACAACACAGGATTTTATCATCAGATTAGACTAACAGACATCTGCTTTACTGCTCTTGTGAGACTGCAAGGAGAAGCAGACTCTCAGAAACAGGATTTTTTGCAATGAGTAAGAAATAGAGGGGTTAGAAGATAAAACAAAGATCTGAACACCTGGGTAATCACACAGTAAAAACTGTAAACACAGTTCTGGAAACACAGAAATGGGGAAAAAAGACCAGGTTGTGCAAACTGACCTCAAAATTTTACTGGAAGCAAGTACAAACATCTCATTATGGCGTAAACCATTGTCAATATCAAATCAACATGGTATGATCAATACTATGCTAAAGGAAAAATATTCCTTTTTGTCTGTAACAGTTGAGGAAAAGAGAGTACATGCACCTTGTCTGAGGACTCCATCGGACTGTAACAGAAAGACATTCTGAAAAGACCCCATCCTGCCAGGCAATGTTCTCTTCCTTACAGTGGACAGCAGTAAGCCTAGCTGCTAAACAAGCTGTATGAAACTGGAATTCTTCGCTGAATCGCTCTGCGCAAATGCAACTGTTTTTACCAGTTAACCAGACAAATGGGACGTACTGACTAAAAGGGATGCAACGTTAAAAAGTTGATATAACTAGCTGCATACAAATAACTTACTCAATGTATAACACTCCTTTCTGCCAGAATAAATTCTTAGAATCATAGAATATCTCAAGTTGGAAAGGACCCATAAAGATCATTCTTAACATATAGTGTGCTTTTACATGCAGTGCAACTAATGTGTGCTGCTGGCACGTGGGGCACCCGTGGCGCAAGGTGCTGGGGACACGGGCAGGCTACGGGAGGAACCCACAGCAGGTCTGCCAGTGCCCTCACAAGGCAGCATGGGAATACAGTGGCCTGCAGCCAGCAGAGGACTAGGACTTGCTATTGCTACCCCAACGCCCAGCCTAGGGGCCTTCTCCAACTTACCATCCCCTTCGCACTTTACAAGAACTTCAAACTTTATGCGTAAGCTAAGGACAAGGGACAGGAGAAGTGGCAGAGGAAGTAGAGAAACAAAAAGAGATTAGAGAACACAAAGGCAGGGAAATGAGAGAAGAATATAAGGTATAAGTAAAGAGAACTTCTACTTCAGGACAAAACAAAACCAGAGGTATTTACTTACTGTCCCACTGCAGTACACAGAGGCAAACTGTTAC
Source organism: Aviceda cuculoides (assembly GCA_035590195.1). Taxonomy (NCBI): domain Eukaryota; kingdom Metazoa; phylum Chordata; class Aves; order Accipitriformes; family Accipitridae; genus Aviceda; species Aviceda cuculoides. Next base: position 21,567,717 of record JAVJGG010000090.1, on the reverse strand, counting down.
AAAATATACCATAGCCATCGTAGATTGATATCAGACAGTGGTAATATATTCTTATTTATTCAGCTCAGTGACAAGAAATCAAATAAAAATATGCATTTCAAGTGCCAAAAACTATCTAAACAGCTCATCTGTACATGAAAGCTAATTACGACAACCCTAATAAAAAGTATCTGAAATGTCAAGGACTTTCTCTTTTGATGTACTAAAAAGTTATTATTATTTAGTCATTTTTATATATTATTTACACTGTGTAACACTTTGTGTTAACACTGTGCTAAAAGGACATTATTTAGCCTGGAGAGTTAAAGAATCAAAAATTTAAAAAATGCCAATACCCATCCCAGAAGTTCCTTTTAATTGGCCCACTAAGCCTTGCTAATGGTTTTGGGAATGCCTGCCTCCACGGGCTACCAGTTAACGTCTGGCTTCACTAGAATGAATGAAGGTGTAATACTGGCATTAAAAAAATATCCCTAGGCCCAAACAGGTAAGACAGAAACCTGAAAGAACAGAATCTAGAACTTTTTATTTTAAATAAGTTTAATGAACAGCCTTGCTCATTCTGACAACCTCCTCTCCCTCTCCTACATCAATGGAGCAGCAGCTACAAGAGCACTACAGCAAGTCTTACTTTCTTTTAATTCTCAGTGTGGAAGTAAACAGAAATGCTAAAAATAAGCTGCAGTACAGTCTGTGTTGACAAAACACAGCGGTCGCCCACTATTACCAGTCCTTTGCTCCAGAAGCCTATCTACTGAAGTTTTGCATCTTTCTCACAATTGCCTTTGCCTGGCATGCATAGCTACAAGGACCAAACCTTTTCAGAATAAGTATGAGAATTAGAGAGACACCATCCAGTTACAAAGCATGGCTTCAGAGGACACGCTTTCTTCAGGGGATTGTCTTTTGCAGTTAGAATAAGGCCTGGAAGATTTCAGCTTTCTGTACATACTCACCAGATCCTTTTCTGGTTTTTTATTGGCTAAAGCGTCAACTTTGGAGTCAAGCTCGCCTTGAATTTGGTCTCTCCTTTTCAAAACACCCTTAATATAGAAGAGGAAAAAAAAAGAAGTAAACTGCACCAAATTTTAGCCATGTATTCAGAAAACCACCAAACAACTTGGGTATTTAATAAATTAAGCAAGATCACAGAATGATGCCATTTAATATTTTTGACATGATACATGTACTTTCCTCAAAAAAAAAAAAAAATCTTAAAATCATGAAGACTTATTTTTCAATACCTGTATTTTATCTTCCGGGTTTTTCAAGAATCTTAGTAAATCCAAAATCAGTGCTGCAAGAATCTGCCATACACAGTATCACTGCTAGTTGTATGAGAAAAATGGCAACAGCAGTTTACTTACTCAGCTCAACTTACGCTACATTCATATTTTAAAACAGCAACACAAGTTTGCCAAATCTCATGAACAAGTGCCTTCTTTTGTAAAGGTTACAATATAGAGTAGAATAAATGACTAAAAATTGTATACCAGGCATTATTGAAATTGTGACTTCAACCTTCAATATTATTTTGTAAGTGCCAAATGTAGTTCAGAAAAATCAGATAAAATTATCATAAAAATGACAGATGTTCTAACATTGATATATGTGCTTATTCTCAGCATATGTAATTATTAGCTCCTTTAAAACTGTCTTATCAGGTATTGGATTTTTAGCATAATGTCAAAAAATAATTAGAAAGGGGAAGGAACATTACTTGTTAAACTACAAAACAGGAACGGTATTACAGATTAAATTCCACTTCCGATGCTCATTTGCTCTGTGACCTTGACGAAGCCTTACAAATTTCTCTTTGCCTTAGTTTCCTCATCTCTAAAAGCACACTCAGGTGTGCTTATCTCACAGAGCCATTGCAAGGCTTTAGTCCTTCAAAAAAAAAAGATCAGAAGCAGGACATATATAATTAAAAATCTTAAAACCTTCTTTTACATTACCTTGCCACAACTGGTTTTACTGCTTCTTCTGCATATACTAAACAGATTTTCAGTATTCACCTCTAGCATAGGTCATGTTGAAACAGCACAGGGCACAAGCACCTTTACCTTCTCTAGCTGTCTTATTTGACTGAGTTCTCTTTGAAATCTTGTCACTTTAACAAATACAATAGAATAATTTAGGAGGTTAATTTTAAAATAATTTTTCAGTGTTTCTTTTTGAACAGGTACTCACTAGAAAAAATTGGTAAACCTGACTGGACAATTCTGAGTAACGGATTAGCAATACATACTAATACTCATCAATCTACGTTTCAGTAGTGCAGAATATCTTTTGGTTAGATAAAAACACAAAATGTTTAGCTGTAAGCACAGAAGCAAAACAAATATGGCTGGAACAGCTTGCTTTCACATTACAAATGCTTCTTCTTTTTTACTAATTCTTTTACCTCTTTTAAAACTGTTTTAATGACTATTTGGCAACTTTTATCACAAATACTCCTTAAATTACAAGATAAAACCAATTATTTTAATATTAACATACTATGACTATAGACAAGTGCTGACTTCTAATGACAAACAGAGGGACTGTGTTTTAAAAACATATTATTATAATTTTACAATTTTTTTGTGTAATATTTAATGGTACCTTGCCACAAAACCCTCAAATAATCATATGTGGACCCATAAACAATTTATTGCTTCAATTTGTACCCTGAGGCACAGCAGTACTTTGCACTCTCCAGATTTGTTCTGTGAGTCAGTTAGGAAGGAGCCAGTACAGATGCAAATATTTTAGCTATGAATTAATCTGTCTCCCCAGTTTAAGGCTGAACTCCCAAGACTGGAAAATACAAGGATTGTATTGTATTGACCACACTTTCTTCTGCACATTTGCGCATGATCTTGGCAGCACCGCACAAAGGTCCCTGTCACGAGGGGTTAAACACACCTCTGAAAGCAGGTTTTACTAGTGTGTGACTTCCCCTATTGTATTTTTAGTGTGACTAGTAGTGCTCTCTCCAAACTGTTAGGGAAATAAGCTATAGGAAAAACAAAAATCCATGGTGAATGAAAGGAAAGGAACAGTTGTAGAACAGGAATGAGCTAGTGGAGGAAGATTTTCCTCTGGACAGGACCTTGTGGCAGCCTAATGCTGTGTTGCAAATGTTGCATCAAGAACAGTGCAAGCAGAAAAAAAAAGCAATGGGCAACAGCTACTTGTAACGTGCACATGAAGAGCCAGGTAGTCACTCTGGGCTTGGTCCACAGAAACCTCTCTGTGCTCAAAACACCTGAGAAAGGGAGAGCCAGGCTGCAGACTAGAAGACAGTGGGCAGGCAGCATCTCTTCAATAGCGTGAAGGCTAGGATCACTCATGCGCAACAGACTTAGAAATTCCGAAAAATAAGTTTAGACGTGGCAGGGAGGAAGAAGACCTGCAATTGCTAGGACAGTAGTCTCTTCAGACCTTTAAGCGAAGCAGCACCTATCCCCATCTACCTGCATGTACATGTAAATAATGTGGCCTGTGAGATACAGGACATTTTGTACAGCCCCTCTTTTAGTGAAGCTTGTTTTAAAGACAGCATCATTGCAGCAGTAATTCTTAACCTCTTGGTAGCTAAGCCTTACTGAGAAACTGGTAATGCTCTGCACAGTGCCAGCAAAAGCTCGGTTTACTTGCTCTACCCATGGCCTGTAGTACACTTCCTGCCCCTACTCAGAAACCACTGCACTAGGAGCTGGGTTTCCAGCAGTAAGGCAAGAACAGATACTGCAGCTTGCATTGTGCAAAACCTAGACAGTGAGGGGTTTGTACACATTTTCTGCTTTCTGGAGGCAGCAGAGTGGGAATTATGACATGCTGAATTCAGTTACTTAATTATGTTGATTATCCATCAGCACTGAGTTTATCAACCCTGTAGTCACATTTTTTACATTCTCTCTAAGGGTAAGAAAAATACATCCATAAAGGGAACTGAGAGCATCAGCTTATGGCAAAGACTAACACATGCTTATATAATGGCACAGGGACTGGAAGTTCCCTGCTGTTCTGGAAAAAGAAAACACAGTTTAGGAACATCTCCTAGAAAAGGAAAAACCTCTCCACTCCTTTTCCCCCACACAATCTGTTACTTGATGAGTTCATATTTCAGCAGTGTCAGAGGAGGTCTTTCTCAGCTGTTGTTCCCCAAACCTTTCTGTGTTCCTGCCTCTCTGCTACAATGCAGAGCTCTCTGAAGATGGCAAAACCAGACATTCTTCAGCACAGCTACCAAGGGCTGCCTGCCATGCAAAACTATCAAGCTCTTCTCAGGTGGAAGGGGCATCTCTTGCCTGATTAGCAAGGGAAACAGGACCAGCCAGATTCCCTGCTAACAGACAGCTATCCTATGCTGTGCATGTTTAGTAACAACAGTAAATAGAGGGACTGCAAAATCATTTTCACCAGTTACAAATTCTCCTCTAGAGTTTGTCACTGAACTAAGCCAAATTTTATATACAGCCATAAGCAATCCTTAAGGAAACCTTACCATCAGAATTTCACTGTAGAGAACATATTCGTGTAAAATCGGCAGCAGGTTTTCCGAGAGCCCTGCCATTCGCTTCTCCGTAGCCTTGCAACACTTGTCAATGCAGCTGGCAACACCTTTTAGGGAATCTGCTATGTCTTCTTCCGATGCTGACCAGAGTGTGTGGATGGGGCCGTATTCCTTCATTTCATTAAAATACTCTTAACAGGAACATATACTCATATTACTCTTTTGTTCATTAATAGATGTCCAAGTGATACTAATTGCAACCTCATATTTACTTTGAACAAAGCAAGAGACTGAAGCTAATGTTTAAATTTGCTCCGATGACCAGGATAAGTAAACTGCAGTTTATTGCTTATGAATAAACTAATCAACTAATGTATTGTAATTAAGTAGTTCCTAGAAATCTATCAGCAAAAATGCCCCAAGTAATTTCAAAAGCACACACATACTCGGGTAGACCTGAAGAGTTCTACTCAGATCACTCAGTGACCTGAATTACTTCACATTGTCTTCATACAGAGGGGCAGGAGCCATAGCAGCCCTGGGTAGCAGTTGGTCTGACTTGCTTCTACTGCCCTGAATTCCTCTGCTACAGTAATGCTCTGAATCCTGTCTCGGTTATCAAAACTAGCAGCCTCAGTATGTCCCAAAAGCTTCAGAAGACACACTGAGGTTCACTCCAGTTCTGCGGGTGTTATCTCCTTTAGTAGTTTTTATTAATCTAAATACAGGGCTATCCTGCAAATTATTTCTCTTATGTCTCTAGGCCAAGTGATAATCTGTAAGCAGAAAGAAGGCCCAGAATTCAATGCGCTGTTTCCTAGCGCTAAACTTGGGCAAGGCTGGATATGACCTGGGAGCTGTATGATCACAGGGGCAGTACTGTGAACGCATTGGTCATGTACTGAAAACACAACTTCCTCACAACTGAATTTATAATGAAGAAATGTCCAAGAAAAGATGCAGAACAGCCACGTGGCATGAAGAATGTAACGTTTACTTTGAGATTAATTGGACAAAAAAAACCTCCATGGAAGATGTAATTAAAAATCCCATGTTACGCTACTGCTAGCAGGAATGTTCTCTGAATCACAGCTATCAACAGTTCATATCCACGACAGTGTAGCCCTGCACACAAGGGTTCTGTGAAGTGCTGTTTGGAAACTCTAGAAAGAGTTTCTAGAAATTCATAAGGTTTTCCAAGAAATATTTTGGCACTGATGCCTTGAACCTGTGGACCTCAGCCAGCTATTTCCACTGAAATGAACGATATCAAAAGGAACTCTTTTCACCAACAGGTATTTTGCTTTTATAAGGCCCCTCCAATTTAGTGAGGACACGCTGAGATCTGGTACCACACAGTAAAGCACAAGGGCTCCGTTATTAAAGAACATAGTGCAGCTCTTCAAATTATATTATATAGACAATAAAATCCCTCAAGTGCTGACCAGTAGAAATTCTACTGAACAGGCCTAGTCTGAGATCAGGGTCAATCTCAGAAAGGCAGTAATTTAGCATTCCAAGTAGGTGTGCAAACTGCTGCTACTTAAGGAAAAAACTGAGATTAGGTCATCCTTCTTAAGAAAACTCTCACAGGCAGTTTCCCATAACAGAAACTATGGCCAACAGTAAAGCTATTAAAAAAAATTAAAAACTACTTGGTCAACATGGAAAAAAGGTGCAGAATGAAACAAAAAGAGATGTTTAGAGATCTGGAATCTAGACAGCATTATGCCAGTATGAGACAGCACAGAAATGTATTTACATTCCACTGAAAGTACAAAACAAAAGGTCATACAGCTTTTCAAAAAGCACAAGTAAAAAGATAGCCATACTCGCTATGTTTTCTTCTAAGTTCCTTATCAAGTAGTTCAATTACATGTTAAAACTCTTCCTATTAACAAGTTATTCAAACTAACTTGAAGGTCTGCCAAAACAATGACCATTATGAAAAGCACAGTATAAACACATATCTCCCTTTTGTCCTGCTTGCTGGAAAAAGTATTTTGCCTGGCACAATGAAAACTAATTTACTTTTCCAATATATTGATTTCTTAAATCAATAAAACTGATACATGTTTTCTACTTACCCCTTTCTTCCTTGTAAATTCTATGAGCTATTTTGTCTAGTACGTTTATTTTCTGGCTAAATGTTTCCATGTAATCGTTCATTTCTGTAAACGTTTCAGGACGATTTTTAACTCCCCCTCTTACTGAGGATGCTACAGCTCTGACGGTCTGTCCCATTCTGCTCAGCAAACCAGGACCCTGCTTCTTGTGTGAGGAGAGTTCCTAAAGACAGAACAAGCCATGTTTACTTCCAAGTGCTTTTTAAAATTCTCTGAAAATAATGCATGCTTTAAAGCTTTTTTTTTTAAAAACAAAACTACATACATAAGCCTCTGTGTATATTTTTAGTGTATAAATCTTATTTAAAATTATTAGACCAGTGTCAGAACCATACTTGTCATACATTTATTAGCTAAGGTTTTCTGGGCAAACACAAACATGCTGTGTATCACGCTCTCACAAGAACGATTAAAGATGGCAGAGAACCTTTAACCTTTCATTCCTTGGGGTGAGTTAGCTAGTTTGTAATTTTGCCTTTTGAACAGGAAAGCAGAGGTAATGATTTCAGAAATAAGTCTTTGAGAAAAGCAGACAGTGTTCCTACTGGAAGAAGTAATCCATCTGGTTTTTTTGTAAGACTTTTATATGTTGCTGGAATAACTTTTGCTGAAGTTCAGAGGCAGGATTTTCTGACTACAAAACTTGAATTTTCAACTGGACACATCTTGCAAAAATACAACAGGAAATTGAAAGGCTGTATTTTTCTTTTATGAGACTAGTATAACTTTTTTTTAAAAAGCAGATGAAAAAGACAGTGCCATGCCAAAACAATAATTAATTTAAAATACTACTTTTCATATAATCTTGGAAGCTTATATGTATACCAAAAAGCATGCAGAGTTGAAATATTATGAATTTGCCACAAAAATCCAAAATGCAGCAATAAAAACTGCTTTGGAAGCTACATCGGTATTTATGGCCACATGCACAATTACCAAAAGCACAGAAGAAAAGATTATTTCAGGGGATGAATATTCCACAAATCCCCTGCCTTCTTCTGACACTTCCGTAACAAGTCATGGGAGGATGCTACTGAATGCTGAACCAGGGAGACTCCTGATATACTCTACTAACACAAGACATCATTTCACATAACTGTAAATAAAAATAAAGTCATTTTACCCAGGCCTGCGCAGTAAGAAAAATTTTGAAGTCTTCATTAAAAGTTAAAGTTGGATGATCAGCAATACGGTTCAAAAATTTATGTAAAGCTTTTCTTCGAGTCTCAATGAATTCATCACTAAATCGTTCCACCATTCCTTTCATTATGAATTTTTCAGGCAATGGCTAAGGAAAAAAGAAGAAATATTTTGTATAGTTTGCATAATATTGGGGGTATTATAATAGTTCTTCTACTTACTAAAAAGCAAAGGTATACCTTGTAAAATCCACCATGCAAAAAACTGTTATAAAGTTATCATATGCAACAGTGGTATAACATGGTTCTTGCAGCATACAGTGCAGAAGAATACAAGTACAACTAAGAAAGAAAGACATAAATTACTGCTAATTACTGCAAATGACACAATTACAAACATAAGAAATACCTTTATGGAATTTTTAATTATCACATATATAGAGAGCTAATGAAAATAGGTTGGTTTAATGTTTGTGAGACTTCAGAAACTGAAGAAAGACCTCAAAAATCTCTGTATAAAACTGGAGCCATCTTATAAACAAATAAGAATAACTTAAGTTTTATCAAACGAACAGGAATAATCAGTGTCGGATGTGCTGCTTCAAGTTTGCTCTTCAACCAAAGGAAATCCTGATATCGTCTTCGAACTTCATATTCACTGGAGTCAAATTCACCACGAGAAGTCTGAAAACCAGAGGCAGAAAAAACAGGCCCAGGTTAGAATACCAGAAAAAAAGAACAAACTAGTTTTAGATCTTGGAGAAAACTGACTACTTGAAGGGAATGCATACATGATTCTATTTTGCCCGTGTTATTTGCTTGCTGTTTTTTAAAGTGCAGTGACCAACTACTTGAAGAGAGAAAACGCATCCCATTTTAGCAAGAAATCAAAGTTCTGTTCTAAAAAAAAAACAACCAAGCACTAAAATGCACACCGAGTGACTGATAATAATTAGCCTACCACAGTGTTTCCAAAAGATTTCAATCATTATTTTAGTGTGGCATTTTCATTTTAGCAATCACAGTTATGTTCATTCCTTTTACGGCACTTCTTTTAAAGTGATTAGTAATCTATAAGTGAGGAAAGCCCATTTTTTAGCATTCTGAAAAAAAACCCAAATAGCTGACATAAGTCCTTGGGACCTGCTGACACTAGTCAACAATCCCCACATTCAAAATATGAACTTCAGCATATCATAGCAATAACACTTCCTGTGCTGCTTAACGGATTCTGCGTTCTATCATCAATTCCAGTTTTGTAGCCCTTTGTTAGAACTTGCCAACAAACCTTTAATGCCTAGAAAAAATGCTTATTAGTGTTGCAAAATTGTCAGACCATGAGATTTATTTTATCACTGCTCTATCTTGTAGAATCAAGCCACAAAGAACCCATGTTTTCATTAAAGTAATGCACGCTGTTTAGCATTCATTGTTGCACAGAGATTTATAATGCAATGCGAGTAAATTCTAAAAAACTCAAAGCACGCTTTTGTAATCTAAACATTTTTGAGGGTTGAATAAAAACTTTTCAAGGTACATGGGAGGAATGCTATTACTTTATCATCAACAACCAGCACTTCAAATTAAATATAAGAAAGGATAGAACAGATAAAATAGCAAAAGCAATCCACCTTACAGCCCTTCCATACTTACCTGAAGAAAAAAATGTTCTCGTCTACAAAAACATGTATGAAGTGAAAATTATTGCTAGCAACCTAACGAAGATAGCTCTCTTCCTACTCTTTAAATATTTTATGAGGAATTGATATCTCCTCTTATTTAAGGATGAGTAATTCCCATTTGAAAATTTGGTTTTAAATTAATCTTTTAAAAAGAGCTCAAAGTAAAATAAATTAACAGTGTAATTCTCAAAATGCAGCCTGCAGAATATTTGCTGGTAATCCCAGAAGAGCTGGCTAGTCTCACAAGGCTGACTTTCTTCCTTATTTCCAGTAAATAATTTGTATTCAGGACATCTAAAAATATACTTAGTTGTTTCCCAATATTATTTTTTCATTGCAGAATTGTGGCAGTTTCCCCAGAAATCATATGCAACTGTAAGTGGGAAACCAATGTCCACGTGATAGTAGATGCTGTAATTACAAAAGAATGGAATTGAAAGACTTTGTAGCAGGTAACATTCATGCAGGACAAAAGACTGCTAGCCTGCAAGTGATCCAAAAGTCATAATACTTAGGCTATTATAGTGTCTTTGAACTGAATCAGTCTTTCTGCTGTTTTATATTCCTGCCGAAGATCACAATAGAAAATGTTATTCTCATATAGAACTGATTTGGCTGTTGAAGAATTATTAGCTATTTTCTCAGCATAAAAGCATAAGCACCTATGTGTGTAGACTTATACTGAATTTTTTTTCAGAATCTACTGCACAGTTTCATACAGATTTAGTAGTCTATAACTCACGGCAAAATCAGAGTATAATTTAAATTTAGTAATATCCCAGAGAATGGTATGCAAGAAGAGTGAAAACGCTACTACTGTTATCAATGTCAGCCACTATAGCCATGAGTGGATGCTTACCTTTGTGACTACTCTGTATGTAATAAATGTTTCAATGGCTGTAATGTGGCTTTCAGGATCATCAACTGTAATGAAGAGATCTCTTAATTCTGGTTCATCTTCAAATTTATACTGGTTTATCATTGATGAGGGGGATATTGGCATTGAAGGACTGAATGAGTTTACCTCAGCCACTGATATATCCTACAGAAAAGATGAGAACATCCATATCAATAAATCTTTATATACAAACACACACACACGCAAACACATATGTCTCAGATGCTAAAATGGCAAGCTTTTAAATAGTCTGGTAAAACAGATAAAACATAGAGCAGACGAAAGAATTATATAGTACATGGCAAATCTATTATCCTTTTCAGTATTTGCTTCAGTGAGGATGTAAGAAATAAGATTTATTCTAAAACTGATTAAAGAGCAAAATGCTACCATTTGACAAGAGTGTTATGCATAGCTGGAAAGAGAACTTGCCTATGAATGCTAAAATTAGTTATGAATCCAAGCACCCAGTAATTGTGTAGGATACTTACCAGCTTTATTAAAATTGTTAGAAGCCAGTTACTCAGGACTTATGAAGTTTGAATTATTTCTAATAACCTGAACAGGGTGGATAAAAATCATGATTTTAAAAGAAGACAAGACAAAATCGAAATGAGAATTTTTATTGGACCTGGATATTTCAGTTTGCATAAATTTTAAAATAAAGTTTGAAATGGAAAACTTTTACAGAGACATAATTTTAATCTTTTTAAAAAGAAAACCAGTAAGTAAGAATGCAGTACAAATTCATTGCTTAATTTCTTAAAAAATTCAAACCATTGGTTTGCTGAAGTGGAAAACCACTTTCTGACAGCATCAACCACAGCTCTCTAAGAATATGCCCCCATAGCAGCTCCTTCTGCTCAATGTGTTCAATAGTGATCACTCAAATGCTGAGAAACTGAGTGAAAATTAGAAATGGGCAAAAAATCTCATTTTCTTTCTTAGATGCAAGTCTGGATGAGATCTACTAATCTAAAATCTTGGAGGATACAGTGACTAGGAAAATAAACTAAATTCACTAACACCATAAAAGAGCATAATAAATGAATAAATCACTAAAAATAATAAACTTGGGCAATTAAAATAAATCACTGTTTTAAATATCAAACATCTTATACACTTTTTCCAATATATCCAATGCAATGAAGTATTTTTATAACAAACTGTAAAATTTATCTGTTTTCTAGAAGTTTTCTAAAAGCATAGTTAGGCTACACTACCAAGTGGCAAAGAGTTGCCCTTTCCAGTGCCTCACTAACTATGGAGCAAGGAGAAAAGGGATGTTGCTGAAGAGAAAACTGCTCAAATGGCAGAAGTGGAAATGTGGGAGTCCACAGAAACCACGGACACAGCATCATCCCAAGGCCGATCTCCTGGGAGTGAAGAGCACACCACCGCAGTGCTGCTGAGCTTGGTGAGCATTGCTTTTTTTCCTTTGAATTCAACGGGATCAAAACTTTCTCTGGAACACATTCTCCTCTCTAGTTCTTTTCCTGCCTTAAACCTCATTGCCTACTGCCATCCCTCTCCTTTGGGTTATTCAACATACTCTCGCAAATATGGAGTAGAAATTTATATTGACAATTATGCACAGAAAGCAGTGATGTACCAGTTCTCCTTCCATCACTTAGGTACAGTTCTTAGAACAGGGAGAGAAAAGCAGGACGGAAGACTTTAAATATTATATAGCTGCTTACTTGTACACCTGTAAGTCATTTTATTTTTACTCAGTATGTTCCTATGCATGATTTTCTGTACTGGTATCCAGCCAGCACTGTCCCGAGTGGTGGAGGATAAATAGAGAAGCTGTTTTCACTGCCCACTAGCACTAGCTGGCCATGCTCTACATGAAGAATGAGGACCACTTGTTCAGAGCAGCCCATGCGATTCAAAGTGCTGAGACAACAGGAAATTTCCAGGGAAAGAAAATGCATGTGAGCATGTAAGGGACTTGAACAGCCATATAACTTGAGGAATAATGACTTTGCAAGGCCTAAATTGGATCAAGGCAAATGTGTTTCCTATTTTCTCATTTTCCATGGGTCATTAATACCTTAATGCTGCGTTCCTCCTTTGAGGTTGCTACTAAAAATTGCTCTACAGGCAGGTTTCTGACAGTATACTTTTATATGGAAGGGCTTGTGAATATGTGGTTTGTGAAATAAAACATGGGCAATAAAAATCCATAGAATAAGCAGGTCTTCAGTTCTGTTGTAATACAGCTCTAGTGTTCATCTGCACATGAATGAATGCATGTGAGTTTTAAACAAGTATCTGTTTCTCTTTCTTTATCCTTATGATACTTCAGGTTTACTTCCCGCAGTTCTTGAAGTTCATGTGACTTAAGTCTGATGTCATCTCAGAAACACAGTAAAAAAAGATGATAATTTTCCATTTCCTCTACAGCTGTAATTTTGTAGTTGGAACTATGTTTTTGTGTGCATACAGATGAGGGCAGGAGTTCTGTGGCACAGAAAAAACAGACAATTCTTCTAGATCTTGGGTTGTATAACTTTTTAAAAAAAAAAAAACAACACAACTTTTTTTCTCTTCACCCATGCAAAGAGGATCAAGGTCCTGTCCCAGATAATGGTAACTTTTCCCTCAGCCCCTGCAGCACCCCTTTCACTACTGACAGCAGTCAGCAGAGCTGTGTGTGCCAATCAGCAAAGAGGTTCATGCATTTTGATTTACTGGCCAGGAGACGAAACAGAAAATCAACGTGCTCCTGGCAGCATGAGGGCCTTGTTCTGGGTCTCCTTTCTCCAATACTTGCACTTACCCTATCTCACTCTCATATTTGGCTGCAATTTGACTTAAAAATAAATAAGGGAAGGAAAACACTTATACAGCAGGAACAGCCTCAAAGTAGGCTCAGCACACAGCTGAGCCTGCAGCTCTCTGTAGAAGACATCAAGCCTGTGGGTTTGCCTGAACACCACTCCTCCCCAGAGCACAGATCCTGATTCAGGGTTGCCTCCATGCCTCATCCATCCATCCATCCTTCCCTCCCAGCAAGGATCCAGAGCCTGCAATCTTCTAAGGCCAGGGATCCAAAACAAGTCTGGAGATAAAGGATGTGGTGGCAGAGTTTGTCTTATAAGACAATAGGTTAGTTGTTGGAGCATTCTTCAGAGAAGCAAAGAGATTCAGGAAGACAAAAAGTTCACTTACAAATCAGTCTCAAATCCTTGATTGATTTGTTTTGGAAGAAAAATTAGCCTCTATGCAATTCTGAAGTGGCATGTACGTCTTTTCCAGAAATACCATTAATTAAGTTTTCTGTAATTTTGAAGTGGAGACAAACACTGTAAAACAGAGTTTGAAAGAAGAGCTACTAAAGATTTTAAGTATTAACTGAAGTTCTGACAGCTTTGTCAATGCCAGGTCACCATATCAGTTAACAAGGAAGACAAAGATTAACTGAATGGGTATTGCAATACACGTGGTACTCTATACTTTGAAACTAATGGAATAAAGCAGGTTGAAAACATTGTATTTGGTGACTCATAACTCAGCCCCCAGAAGTCGTCTCTGCTAAAAAGACCTCAGAACTTTTTCCATGGTAACAGAAACTAGGATAAAGTGAAATGCAAGTCACATCATTAAATGCTTTATCAGAGCTGCCAAAGAAGATGCTAGTCTGTAACATTTGAGATATGTCACAGGATGCCAGGTCAATGGTTTATGACACTATTGGGTTAAATGTCTATGAATTTTCATAAAATAAAAGCCCTGTGTTTACATCTTGAGTAATAACTTAGGTTATTGAGGTTGACAATTTTTAAGAATCTCATTTTTTACCATTTTGGTAGCTGGTACATTTCATTGACTAAACTGAGAAAAATGAAGCCGCTGTCAGTGTGAGACACCAAGCACTGCGCTGCCACTGCTGTCCCGCTTGGCCTGCAAATGCTATACCACTACCTTAAAGACAGTGGTGTGAGAAACCCCATTAAGATACAATTTAAAATAAGGTGGTCCTGGAACAGTACGTTATGAAAAAATTGGGTTTACAAAACTTAAGTATGAAGCTACATTTAGCCTGTCAGTTTCCCCTGAATATATGGAACATGAACAAATGGGGTGTAATCCCCGATCAACCTCACAGATTTTCATCAGCTCAAAAGATCAGCCCTCAAATTGCACCTGAAAGCAAACTGTGAATTTCTGGTTTATATGTATAAACCACTATATATATATATATATATATATAACCACTAAATACAGGTGTCCAAGCTTTGGAAAGAATGCTGTATTTTCACATAGTACAACAAATTTTCTTGTTTACAAGAATAAGTTATCATGTGGCATGCATTAATTGTAGTTAAGATTTAATATAAGTATGAAATATTTGGCATGAATCCAGGTAGCAGAAATTTAAAGATACAGATATTTGCCATATAGCAGCGGTAACTCCTATCAACTACACTTGTTCTTATTCTTTATTCGCAAGGAGCATCACTCTGACAAGCAAGCAGCATAACTGTTGATACGCTGTATCGATAGGCATATACCTGCATGCAGAACTGCCTGAGCTTACCTAGTAAAAGCAAAAGGATTCAAAGTATGAAACAAACAACTAAAATTATATTTTAGCACTGCTTTTGCATGCAAGTTCAGTGAATCATTCATCTCTTTATGTCAAATCAAGATTGGTGCTTTTCTAGAAAATATGATACAGCTAGACTCCAGTTATGCTTCAGAAAAACACAAATAACTTGGTGAAATTTAGCCTGACCTCTTGCATGTTACAGACCATTAAATCACCTAATAGTCCCTTCTGGCCTTAAAATCCATGAATTTCAAGAATTTTACTACAGTCAAAGTTTAAATAAATAGGTCCTAAGAATGAAGCTCTTATTCCAATGTTTTTACTCATGCATACCAAAAAATGCATCTCATTTACAAAAATATAAAAAATACACATTTAATTCATATGACAATCAGTCCTACTGAAAACACATTTGGTGTCACATTTTCAAATAGGAAACATATCTGCTGTTCCTCTCCAACGTCACACATCCTGTCACATAGCAGTTCAGAAGTCTCAGAAGGTGAGCAGGGCCTTAGCCCCCTATATGTATTTTTCCACCTTAGCTCTCTGTATGTCCTTACGTTATATTTTAGATGCTGCCTTGGTTAAGGCCAACAGATTCATAACATGCTCTCTTCTTTAATGGCTGAGAAGGCAAGAGGTTAAGTCTCACCTTAACCAAATCTGTATGAAGTGATAAACAACATAAGTGGTAGCCACACTGGACTTCATTGGTTTAACTGAAATCAGCAATATCGGCAAGGCTGGTGCCCATGTACCTAGCTAAGTGTGTGCTTTCAGAACGTGGACCCTCACAAATTGTCAGTTAACATTCATTTTATTCCCTTCATCAACATACAGATGTTACCTTCTCAAACATCCTATGTGAAGGTGCTAGACTTGCCTTTGTCTTTTAAAAGAAAACTCGAACTGAAACTTGGAAGTATTTATTTGTATTTAAATACAGCTGCAATTACTAAATAGGACTAATTTACAGATACATACGTGGTACACGACAAACGTGATGATAAGGTTATGGCAAGCCCACGTTACTTGGCAAATTTAAGGTAAGAGCAGTTATGACTTGCACAGTTTGCGGTAGCAACCCCCCCCCCTTT